>CM059810.1:29672449-29794949 GCA_030435695.1 Brachymystax lenok tsinlingensis
CCCCACCCCTACCTCCTTGGGGGGAGAAACCATGCCACTACCCCCCGTCCCCTCCATTCAGCCATTCTGGAGAAACCTGATCCTAGTCTCTGTCCCCCTCTACTCCCTCGTTATCAGTCCAGAGTAAGTCCCCTTCTAATGGGTTTGAAACCCTGGCCATGTCCCCTGTACTCCCTGGGCCTCCACTCAACCACTCTGGAGAAACCTGTCTCCTGTCCCTCTGTCTCCTGTCCTCCTGTCTCTGTCCCCCCTGTCTGCTTGTCCCCATGTCTCCTGTACCCCTTTTCTGTGTCCCCCTCTAGTCAGCCTGGAACACGACCATAGATGTTGTGTTTTTTTTTAATAGCAAATGACAAATGGTTTTGTTTTCACTAACCCCCATCCCAGCCTGCACTAACACCAGTAAAGGTAACTCCGTTCAAACCAAGGGGGTTTGGGGTCAATTACATTTCAATTACATTTCAATTACATTTCAATTCCAGTCAATTCAGAAAGTTAACCAAATTTCACTCGTTATTGAATATAATTGGAATTGTATGTCCTGAATTAACTTGAATGGAATTGACCCCCCCAACCCCGGTTCAAATTCCCATACTAATAGCTTTTCTCCCAAATGGCACCCTATTTCCTACCTGTAGTAGGGTAGTATAACTAATGGGGTGCCAGGGCCCATTGTGTTCTGGTCTAATGTAGGCCACTGTATAGGGAATAGGGCGCCAGGGCCCATTGTGTTCTGGTCTAATGTAGGCCACTGTATAGGGAATAGAGTTCTAGGGCCCATTGGGTTCTGGCCTAAAGTAGCCCACTGTATAGGGAATAGGGTGCCAGGGCCCATTGGGTTCTGGTCTAATGTAGGCCACTGTATAGGGAATAGAGTTCTAGGGCCCATTGGGTTCTGGCCTAAAGTAGCCCACTGTATAGGGAATAGGGTGCCAGGGCCCATTGGGTTCTGGTCTAAAGTAGTCCACTGTATAGGGAATAGGGTGCCAGGGCCCATTGGGTTCTGGTCTAAAGTAGTCCACTGTGTTGGAACAGACCCAGCAGCCAAGATTCAATGTATGTCAGATTGGGTTGTTGGACTAATGTTGACTTAAGGTTGTGGTGATGTTGTGTTTGTGTGTTTTCCAGCTCGGAAGCAGGAAATTATCAAAGTCACAGAGCAGCTGATCGAATCCATTAACAACGGAGACTTCGAGGCCTACGCGTGAGTCCTGCTCTGTCTGTGTGTGTTTAGGGCTAGGACGTGTGTGTGTGTGTGTTTAGGGCTAGGATGTGTGTGTGAGGTGTGTGTGAGGTGTGTTTGTGTGTTTAGGACTAGGGTGTGTGTGTGTGTGTGAGGTGTGTGTGAGGTGTGTTTGTGTGTTTAGGGCTAGGACGTGTGTGTGAGGTGTGTGTTTAGGGCTAGGACGTGTGTGTGTGTGTGTGTGTGAGGTGTGTGTGTGTGTGTGTGTTTAGGGCTAGGATGTGTGTGTGAGGTGTGTTTGTGTGTTTAGGGCTAGGGTGTGTGTGTGTGTGTGAGGTGTGTGTGAGGTGTGTTTGTGTGTTTAGGGCTAGGACGTGTGTGTGTGTGAGGTGTGTGTTTAGGGCTAGGACGTGTGTGTGTGTGTGTGAGGTGTGTGTGTGTGTGTTTAGGGCTAGGACGTGTGTGTGTGTGTGTGTGTGAGGTGTGTGTGTGTGTGTGTGTTTAGGGCTAGGACGTATGTGTGTGTGTGTGTGTGTGTGTGTGTGTGTGTGTGTGTGTGTGTGTGTGTGTGTGTGTGTGTGTGTGTGTGTGTGTGTGTGTGTGTGTAGGGCTGTGAGGTGTGTGTGTGTGTGTGTGTGTGTTTAGGGCTAGGACGTATGTGTGTGTGTGTGTGTGTGTGTGTGTGTGTGTGTGTGTGTGTGTGTGTGTGTGTGTGTGTGTGTGTTTAGGGCTGTGAGGTGTGTGTGTGTGTGTGTGTTTAGGGCTAGGACGATGTGTGTGTGTGTGTGTGTGTGTGTGTGTGTGTGTGTGTGTGTGTGTGTGTGTGTGTGTGTGTGTGTGTGTGTTTAGGGCTGTGAGGTGTGTGTGCGTGTGTGTGTGTGTGTGTGTTTAGGGCTAGGACGTGTGTGTGTTACTCTGGTTCTTTGTTGTTCCACCGCATTGCGGCTGACTGATCTACTACAAATCACCTTGATGATCAAACAGTAACAATTTACCCACAATACCGCATGGATGATCATACAGTAATGTGATGCTCTGGAACACGGCCTTGGGTGTGATGACACAGCTCTTATTGTGTTACTATAGTTACTAGTAGTTCACTATATAGGGAATAGGGCTCTGGTCACTAGTAGTTCACTATATAGGGAATAGGGCTTTGGTCACTAGTAGTTCACTATATAGGGAATAGGGCTCTGGTCACTAGTAGTTCACTATATAGGGAATAGGGCCCTGGTCACTAGTTGTTCACTAGATAGGGAATAGGGCCCTGGTCACTAGTAGTTCACTAGATAGGGTATAGGGCTCTGGTCACTAGTAGTTCACTATATAGGGAATAGGGCCCTGGTCACTAGTAGTTCACTATATAGGGTATAGGGCTCTGGTCACTAGTAGTGCACTATATAGGGAATAGGGCTCTGGTCACTAGTAGTTCACTAGATAGGCAATAGGGTGCCATATGGGACTCAGTCTGTGTTTGTTTCCAACAGGAAGATCTGTGATCCTGGTCTGACGTCGTTTGAACCAGAAGCTCTGGGAAACCTAGTAGAGGGACATGACTTCCATCGCTTCTACTTCGACAACGGTAACACATTCTTCAGTAAAGTCATTTATAAGTTACAGTTATTGATTAGAGGTATTGACTAGTAGAGGTATTGATCAACTATTGATTAGCAGAGGTATTGATCAGCTATTGAGTAATATATGTATTGATTAGCAGATGTATTGATCAGCTATTGATTAGTAATTATTGATCAGCTATTGAATAGTATATGTATTGATTAGTAGTTATTGTTCAGCTATTGATTAGTATAGGTATTGATTAGTAGAGGTATTGATCAGATATTGATTAGTAGGGGGTATTGATCAGCTATTGATTAGTATTGGTATTGATCAGCTTTTGATTAGTAGAGGTATTGATCAGTTATTGATTACTAGAGGCATGATCAGCTTTTGATTAGTATAGATATTGATCAGCTATTGAGTAGTATGTATTGATTAGTAGAGCTATTGATTAGTAGAGGTATTGATTAGCTATTCATTAGTAGAGCTGCTAATTAGTAGAGTTATTGATCAGCTATTGATTAGTAGATGTATTGATTAGTAGAGGTGTTGATCAGCTATTTATTAGTAGAGGTATTGATTAGTAGAGTTATTGATCAGCTATTGATTAGTAGATGTATTGATTAGTAGAATGTATGAATCAGGTATTGATTTGTAATTATTGATTAGCTATTGATTCATAGTTATGTCTGTCAGTGTATGTTAACTGAGAACTACAACTCCCACTAGCTAACTAAGGCCAGTCTCTCTCTCTCTCTGTCTCGCCATCTCCCTCCTCCCCCTCTCCTTCCAGCCCTGTCTAAAGGTAACAAGCCGGTTCACACCATCCTCCTCAACCCTCACGTCCATCTGATAGGTGAGAAATCAGCCATGTCTAATTATTATTACAACAGTAACATTGTAATATATATACCATTTAGCAGACGCTTTTATCAAAAGCAACTTACAATAATGTGTTGCGTACATTTTCCATAAGGGTGGCCCTGGGATTTGAACCCACTATCCTGGTGTTGCAAGCACCGTGCTTTACCAACTGAACATTATGTTGATTATTCTGGGGGGCTATGTTGTGTTTTATGTCATCTTGTTTCTGGTTAGTATTCAAATATACACCGTACGCACATATCAATTCCATTCCATTCAGAAAGTAAACCATATTCAAATTCCCCATTCCAAATTGCCCTGAAGCATTGAAGTGAATATTGGAATGGGGAGAATTCCATTCAGAAAGTAGACCATATTCAAATTTCCCCATTCCAAATTGCCGTGAAGCATTGAAGTGAATATTGGAATGGGGGGAATTCCAGTGTACTTCCAGATTTGAAACAAAGATGGGACGCCAAACCCCGGTACTTATGTACAATGTGTTTATGATGTTGACGTGAAACAAAGGAAAGGCGAAACTAATGAGAAGGTCTGTCTGTCTAGCGGAGCACGCTGCGTGCATCGCCTACATCCGCCTGAGCCAATACATGGACGCGGGGGGAATGCCTCACACCATGCAGTCTGAGGAGACCCGCGTCTGGCATCGCAGAGACGGAAAGTGGCAGAACATTCATTTCCACCGCTCCGGCTCGCCCAGCGTACCATCCCAGTGAGAAACGTACATTAATCAATGAATGAAAACATACATTATTCAATGTATTGATCAGTTATAGTGATTTATAAATAAACCGATTTCAGAACATTCACTTCCACCACTCTGTAGTGTCCAGTGTAGACTACCATCCCAGTCTGTAGTGTCCAGTGTAGACTACCATCCCAGTCTGTAGTGTCCAGTGTAGACTACCATCCCAGTCTGTAGTGTCCAGTGTAGTCTACCATCCCAGTCTGTAGTGTCCAGTGTAGACTACCATCCCAGTCTGTAGTGTCCAGTGTAGACTACCATCCCAGTCTGTAGTGTCCAGTGTAGACTACCATCCCAGTCTGTAGTGTCCAGTGTAGTCTACCATCCCAGTCTGTAGTGTCCAGTGTAGACTACCATCCCAGTCTGTAGTGTCCAGTGTAGACTACCATCCCAGTCTGTAGTGTCCAGTGTAGACTACCATCCCAGTCTGTAGTGTCCAGTGTAGACTACCATCCCAGTCTGTAGTGTCCAGTGTAGACTACCATCCCAGTCTGTAGTGTCCAGTGTAGACTACCATCCCAGTCTGTAGTGTCCAGTGTAGACTACCATCCCAGTCTGCAGTGTCCAGTGTAGACTACCATCCCAGTCTGTAGTGTCCAGTGTAGTCTACCATCCCAGTCTGTAGTGTCCAGTGTAGACTACCATCCCAGTCTGCAGTTTCCAGTGTAGACTACCATCCCAGTCTGTAGTGTCCAGTGTAGGCTACCATCCCAGTCTGCAGTTTCCAGTGTAGACTACCATCCCAGTCTGTAGTGTCCAGTGTAGACTACCATCCCAGTCTGCAGTTTCCAGTGTAGACTACCATCCCAGTCTGTAGTGTCCAGTGTAGGCTACCATCCCAGTCTGCAGTGTCCAGTGTAGACTACCATCCCAGTCTGCAGTGTCCAGTGTAGACTACCATCCCAGTCTGCAGTGTCCAGTGTAGACTACCATCCCAGTCTGCAGTGTCCAGTGTAGACTACCATCCCAGTCTGTAGTGTCCAGTGTAGACTACCATCCCAGTCTGTAGTGTCCAGTGTAGACTACCATCCCAGTCTGCAGTGTCCAGTGTAGACTACCATCCCAGTCTGCAGTGTCCAGTGTAGACTACCATCCCAGTCTGCAGTGTCCAGTGTAGACTACCATCCCAGTCTGCAGTGTCCAGTGTAGACTACCATCCCAGTCTGTAGTGTCCAGTGTAGACTACCATCCCAGTCTGCAGTGTCCAGTGTAGACTACCATCCCAGTCTGTAGTGTCCAGTGTAGACTACCATCCCAGTCTGTAGTGTCCAGTGTAGACTACCATCCCAGTCTGTAGTGTCCAGTGTAGTCTACCATCCCAGTCTGTAGTGTCCAGTGTAGACTACCATCCCAGTCTGCAGTGTCCAGTGTAGACTACCATCCCAGTCTGTAGTGTCCAGTGTAGACTACCATCCCAGTCTGTAGTGTCCAGTGTAGACTACTTTCCCAGTCTGTAGTGTCCAGTGTAGACTACCATCCCAGTCTGTAGTGTCCAGTGTAGTCTACCATCCCAGTCTGTAGTGTCCAGTGTAGACTACCATCCCAGTCTGTAGTGTCCAGTGTAGACTACCATCCCAGTCTGTAGTGTCCAGTGTAGACTACCATCCCAGTCTGTAGTGTCCAGTGTAGAATACCTTTCCAGAAAATTGTCCAGATGTGCAATAACTAATCTCCTCCACAGGAGGGCGCCACTTACACGCTTACCATGCTACTGTAATGGTTAGTGTACTGTTTCCTCATCCTGGTACTGGGGACATTGTAGTTGTTTGCCATAGCATTAACACACCTGATTTAACTAATCAACTCATCAAGCCTTTGATTATTTGATTCAGGTGCGTAGTGCTACGGTAACAACTACAAAGTTCACCTCTTGGGGTTCCCAGGACCAGGATGAGGAAACCTTCGGTTAGAGTCAACTCTACCTCTCCAACTAGTCTACAACAACCTCCGGCGAAACCTGACTACACGGATATCGCTCTGTTTCTGGATTGAATCTCATTTCCTTTTCCTGTCTGTCTGTCTGTGTGTGTGTGTGTGTGTGTGTGTGTGTGTCTGTGTCTGTGTGTGTATTTTACAGTTAATGGAATATCAAGCTTCAGTCTAAACTCCCAAGACCGACAACAATCAACTAGCCAACCCGTGGTCGCCATTTAACCTCTAACCCCTGACCCCTCCGTATGGACATGGCATCACACAGGACAAGGATATCAACCCTAAAGGTCGTCAGTCATCGTAACCAACCAAGGTTCTGCGTCCCTAACGGCACCCTATTGCCTACATAGGGCCCATGGGACCTGGTCTAAAGTAGTGCACTACATAGGGAATAGGGTTCCGTTTGGGACTCAGCCCCCCTAGAGCGGCCTGCAGCAGACCGGTGGCCGTTATCCAACTGGAGCATATTACCTGACATTTGGTTATCTGTTTTTTAAACTGTGTTTTTTTTTGTTGGTGCATTTTAAATGTATAGAGGTGTTTTAAAAATCTACTGCTGTCGCTCCTCCCACTTTGAACTTGTATTTGTACGTGCGTTTTACGTGTTGCAATACGAAAATATTTAAAGATCGGAATGTTAAAATCGAGCTTGCTTTTGTTCTGGTGAAATGTATATATATTATATCTTGTGATTGTTGATTAAAAAATATAAAAAATAAACATTAAATTGCTATTCTTGCTATATCATAGGAGTTTTAAGAAATTTCGTAGAAAATCTGTATGTAAGTTTATGTTTTGTGTTGAGCTAGTTGCTAATGTTTGGTTGAGCTATTTGCTAACGTTTGGTTGAGCTAGGTGCTAATGTTTGGTTGAGCTAGGTGCTAATGTTTGGTTGAGCTAGGTGCTAATGTTTGGTTGAGCTAGGTGCTAATGTTTGGTTGAGCTAGGTGCTAATGTTTGGTTGAGCTAGGTGCTAATGTTTGGTTGAGCTAGGTGCTAATGTTTGGTTGAGCTATTTGCTAACGTTTGGTTGAGCTAGGTGCTAATGTTTGGTTGAGCTAGGTGCTAATGTTTGGTTGAGCTAGGTGCTAATGTTTGGTTGAGCTAGGTGCTAATGTTTGGTTGAGCTAGGTGCTAATGTTTGGTTGAGCTATTTGCTAACGTTTGGTTGAGCTAGGTGCTAATGTTTGGTTGAGCTAGGTGCTAATGTTTGGTTGAGCTAGGTGCTAATGTTTGGTTGAGCTAGGTGCTAATGTTTGGTTGAGCTAGGTGCTAATGTTTGGTTGCGCTAGTTGCTAATGTTTTGTTGAGCTAGTTGCTAATGTTTGGTTGAGCTAGGTGCTAATGTTTGGTTGAGCTATTTGCTAATGTTTTGTTGAGCTAGGTGCTAATGTTTGGTTGAGCTAGGTGCTAATGTTTGGGTTTGGACATTATGTAATCCTTATTTAACTCATAGGATTGCAAAATTCCCAGGTTTTCCAGAAATCCTGGTTGGAAGAGTCCCAGAATCAGGAGAGAATAAGGAACCCTCCAACCAGGATTCCTGGAAAACCTGGGAATTTTGGGAAAGTTACCAGGATTTTGCAACCCAACCCCCCAACCCTGATCTAAAGTAGTGCACTATATAGGGAATAGGGCTCTGGTCACTAGTAGTTCACTATATAGGGAATAGGGCTCTGGTCTAAAGTAGTGCACTATATAGGGAATAGGGCTCTGGTCTAAAGTAGTGCACTATATTGGGAATAGGGTGCTAGTTGGGATGCAACCAGTGAGATGTGTTAGTTCTTATTCAATAATATGAAGGCAAACAAACAGAAGGCATCATTATGCCATTATGACAAATAAAGACCACATTGGTAGGTATGCATGGGGGGGCGGGGATATCGGGAAGATGATTATACACTGCTCAAAAAAATAAAGGGAACACTAAAAAAACACATCATAGATCTGAATGAATGAAATAATCGTATTAAATATTTTTTTCTTTACATAGTTGAATGTGCTGACAACAAAATCACACAAAAATTATCAAAATTAAAGTGGAAAACCACATTACAGCCTGATCCAACTTTGATGTAATGTCCTTAAAACAAGTCAAAATGAGGCTCAGTAGTGTGTGTGGCCTCCACGTGCCTGAATGACCTCCCTACAACGCCTGGGCATGCTCCTGATGAGGTGGCGGATGGTCTCCTGAGGGATCTCCTCCCAGACCTGGACTAAAGCATCCGCCAACTCCTGGACAGTCTGTGGTGCAACGTGGCGTTGGTGGATGGAGCGAGACATGATGTCCCAGATGTGCTCAATTGGATTCAGGTCTGGGGAACGGGCGGGCCAGTCCTTAGCATCAATGCCTTCCTCTTGCAGGAACTGCTGACACACTCCAGCCACATGAGGTCTAGCATTGTCTTGCAATAGGAGGAACCCAGGGCCAACCGCACCAGCATATGGTCTCACAAGGGGTCTGAGGATCTCATCTAGGTACCTAATGGCAGTCAGGCTACCTCTGGCGAGCACATGGAGGGCTGTGCGGCCCCCAAAGAAATGCCACCCCACACCATGACTGACCCACCGCCAAACCGGTCATGCTGGAGGATGTTGCAGGCAGCAGAACGTTCTCATGGCGTCTCCAGACTCTGTCACGTCTGTCACGTGCTCAGTGTGAACCTGCTTTCATCTGTGAAGAGCACAGGGCGCCAGTGGCGAATTTGCCAATCTTGGTGTTCTCTGGCAAATGCCAAACGTCCTGCACGGTGTTGGGCTGTAAGCACAACCCCCACCTGTGGACATTGGGACCTCATACCACCCTCATGGAGTCTGTTTCTGACCGTTTGAGCAGACACATGCACATTTGTGGCCTGCTGGAGGTCATTTTGCAGGGCTCTGGCAGTGCTCCTCCTTGCACAAAGGCGGAGGTAGTGGTCCTGCTGCTGGGTTGTTGCCCTCCTACGGCCTCCTCCACGTCTCCTGATGTACTGGCCTGTCTCCTGGTAGCGCCTCCATGCTCTGGACACTAAGCTGACAGACACAGCAAACCACTTCTTGCCACAGCTCGCATTGATGTGCCATCCTGGATGAGCTGCACTACCTGAGCCACTTGTGTGGGTTGTAGACTCCGTCTCATGCTACCACTAGAGTGACAGCACCGCCAGCATTCAAAAGTGACCAAAACATCAGCCAGGAAGCATAGGAACTGAGAAGTGGTCTGTGGTCACCACCTGCAGAACCACTCCTTTATTGGGGGTGTCTTGCTAATTGGCTATAATTTACACCTGTTGTCTATTCCATTTGCACAACAGCATGTGACATTTATTGTCAATCAGTGTTGCTTCCTAAGTGGACAGTTTGATTTGACAGAAGTGTGATTGACTTGGAGTTACATTGTGTTGTTTAAGTGTTCCCTTTATGAGCAGTGTGTAAAAATAATAATAATAATAATGAGAATATCTTGTTTATATTTGTGAATCACTGAGATGTTTGTTGATAATGATATTGAACATCGGTCCTGTCTGTCCTCCTGTCTGTTGTCTTCAACCAGTCCTCCTGTCTGTCCTCCTGTCTGTTGTCTTCAACCAGTCCTCCTGTCTGTCCTCCTGTCTGTTGTCTTCAACCAGTCCTCCTGTCTGTCCTCCTGTCTGTTGTCTTCAACCAGTCCTCCTGTCTGTCCTCCTGTCTGTTGTCTTCAACCAGTCCTCCTGTCTGTCCTCCTGTCTGTTGTCTTCAACCAGTCCTCCTGTCTGTCCTCCTGTCTGTTGTCTTCAACCAGTCCTCCTGTCTGTCCTCCTGTCTGTTGTCTTCAACCAGTCCTCCTGTCTGTCCTCCTGTCTGTTGTCTTCAACCAGTCCTCCTGTCTGTCCTCCTGTCTGTTGTCTTCAACCAGTCCTCCTGTCTGTCCTCCTGTCTGTTGTCTTCAACCAGTCCTCCTGTCTGTCCTCCTGTCTGTTGTCTTCAACCAGTCCTCCTGTCTGTCCTTCCTGTTGTCTTCAACCAGTCCTCCTGTCTGTCCTCCTGTCTGTTGTCTTCAACCAGTCCTCCTGTCTGTCCTCCTGTCTGTTGTCTTCAACCAGTCCTCCTGTCTGTCCTCCTGTCTGTTGTCTTCAACCAGTCCTCCTGTCTGTCCTGTCTGTTGTCTTCAACCAGTCCTCCTGTCTGTCCTTCCTGTTGTCTTCAACCAGTCCTCCTGTCTGTCCTCCTGTCTGTTGTCTTCAACCAGTCCTCCTGTCTGTCCTCCTGTCTGTTGTCTTCAACCAGTCCTCAAGTCTGTCCTTCCTGTTGTCTTCAACCAGTCCTCCTGTCTGTCCTTCCTGTTGTCTTCAACCAGTCCTCCTGTCTGTCCTTCCTGTTGTCTTCAACCAGTCCTCCTGTCTGTCCTTCCTGTTGTCTTCAACCAGTCCTCCTGTCTGTCCTTCCTGTTGTCTTCAACCAGTCCTCCTGTCTGTCCTTCCTGTTGTCTTCAACCAGTCCTCCTGTCTGTCCTTCCTGTTGTCTTTAACCAGTCCTCCTGTCTGTCCTTCCTGTTGTCTTCAACCAGTCCTCCTGTCTGTCCTTCCTGTTGTCTTCAACCAGTCCTCCTGTCTGTCCTTCCTGTTGTCTTCAACCAGTCCTCCTGTCTGTCCTTCCTGTTGTCTTCAACCAGTCCTCCTGTCTGTCCTTCCTGTTGTCTTTAACCAGTCCTCCTGTCTGTCCTTCCTGTTGTCTTCAACCAGTCCTCCTGTCTGTCCTTCCTGTTGTCTTCAACCAGTCCTCCTGTCTGTTGTCTTCAACCAGTCCTCCTGTCTGTCCTTCCTGTCTGTTGTCTTCAACCAGTCCTTCTGTCTGTCCTTCCTGTCCTCTTCAACTAGTTTCATTAGCCCCGTTTATACTTGCTTCTAACATGCGTCCTCATTCTGATTGTGCCCACAGACATGCAGGTCTACACATGGTATTAAAATGTGTACCTTATTCGTCCACTGTGTTTGCATTGTGACCAGATATCCTGTCCCCTCCCTGTATGCTATTTATTTGACAGATATTCTTTCAAAATAACATTTTATTTATAATTTTTTAAGGTGTACACAATAAAGACGCATTGAGATCAGATTTTCCTGCCCACCTCTGGAAGTAGTCAGACAGGCATTGTGATCAGATCTTCCTGGTAGTCAGACAGGCATTGTGATCAGATCTTCCTGGTAGTCAGACAGGCATTGTGATCAGATCTTCCTGCTAGTCAGACAGGCATTGTGATCAGATCTTCCTGCTAGTCAGACAGGCATTGTGATCAGATAGCTGTAAGTCTCTAGACCGATGTGGACAGAGAAAACCATTTTTAATCATCATTTATCCCTCTGACGTCAGTGACAGGCGGCACCGTTGACGTATGGCATCAATATGCGTCTTAAAATTAAGAAATAAATAAATATTATTTAGTAAGAATATCTTCTGCTGTTCCCAATACACACACTACACGCACGCACACTGACACGCGCACGCACGCACACTGCACGCACGCACGCACACACACACAGTTGGAGAGGCTGGAGAAGTGATCAATCAGTGATCACTAGGAGGAAGGAAGAATCAATCAGTGATCACTAGGAGGAAGGAAGGATCTATCAGTGATCACTAGGAGGAAGGAAGGATCAATCAGTGATCACTAGGAGGAAGGAAGGATCTATCAGTGATCACTAGGAGGAAGGAAGGATCTATCAGTGATCACTAGGAGGAAGGAAGGATCTATCAGTGATCACTAGGAGGAAGGAAGGATCTATCAGTGATCACTAGGAGGAAGGAAGGATCTATCAGTGATCACTAGGAGGAAGGAAGGATCTATCAGTGATCACTAGACTCCATGGACTTGTTGGAAAGGTGGGCATCCTTTGACGGTGCTACGTTGAAAGTCACATGAGCTCTTCAGTAAGGCCGTTCTACTGCCAACGTTTGTCTATGGAGATCGCATGGCTGTGTGCTCGATTTTATACGCCTGTCAGCAAACGGGTGTGGCTGAAATAGCCGAATCCACTCATTTGACGGGGTGTCCACATACTGCTGTATATAAAGTGTAGGTGACCCCTTCGCCTTGAGAAACACAACGAGGTGTGCAGCAATGTAGGATCCAAATAATGGCCTTTTTGTCCTACCTCACCATCTCCAGAGATAGCTGCGCACATGGAGATATTTCCCCCCACGTTTGTCCAGGCATTTGGACGGTTCGCCCGTTGCTGCCGATGAGGTATCCGCCCATGGCGACAGGTTTTGGCCAGGTTGAAGCCCGCTTCATCAACAAAGATATACTGGTGATGGTGTACAGCAGCATTAAGCACCGTCACCCTCTAAAAATATATTTTGGTTAGTTATTTTTCCACTATAGTTCCAGTATAATATTGTGAAGTATCATGTGCATTAACAGTAACACAGTAATACAGTATATAGTGCTGTACCTGAACATACTCGACCTGCAGTCGTTTCACCCGGGTCGTTGTTTCTCTCAAAAGGCACCAGGTAAATGAGTTTCATAGATACCTGGTGCCTCTTCAAAAGGCAAGGTGATTGTCGGTAGGCTGATGGATACCACATTGGCAAAGGCGTCATCGTTCTCCTCAATGGCCTGCTTTATGTAAGGACAGCCGTACGGCGTTCCTGACCCTCACCTTTTTACCCACCACTGCCCATTGGTCAACACACGACCACGCCCACCACCGTGGGGTCTTCTGTCCATTCTGATTGGTTAGAACAGTAAGACGACTTTAACATGTTGTGTGAATTGACATTGACATTACAATATGTCATTTACTGTAAATTGACATTACAATATGTCATTTACTGTAAATTGACATTACAATGTCATTTACTGTAAATTGACATTAATGTAATTTACTGTAAATTGCATTACAATGTCATTTACTGTAAATTGACATTACAATATGTCATGTTCTGTAAATTGACATTACAATATGTCATGTTCTGTAAATTGACATTACAATATGTCATTTACTGTAAATTGACATTACAATATGTCATTTACTGTAAATTGGCATTACAATATGTCATTTATTGTAAATTGGCATTACAATATGTCATTTACTGTAAATTGGCATTACAATATGTCATTTACTGTAAATTGACATTACAATATGTCATGTTCTGTAAATGTAATGGTAAAGCATAGTTCATATCCTGTAGACTTATTAAAGGATGTGTTGGTGAAATGTTCTCATGATCCAAATTGCCAGTTGATATTTTCAGATTGGGGTGAACTAAAATCTGTCAGCTTCTGCCAAGCTAAGGCCTCTTGTTTACCACGTGGTCAACGACGATGGTTCGGACTTCATTAGACACAACGGTTCCCTGCCGTCTGCCTCCCTCTGATGTCCACCTCTCTGATGGGGACCGTGCCCACCTCTTTGAGGGGGACCGTGCCAACCTCTCTGAACGACCCCTTGTCCACAAGCTCTTTTAATTTCTTCCTCTCCCTTGCTGTCTCAAATCAAATCAATCCTTGTAACGATGTAAGCTGAGAGTCGAGAAGCAAGTTCAGCCAGTGAATAATAAAATAATAATTAAATGAAAGCAACACGTAAACACAAACAGCGCACCGACATGAAACAGGAACAATGACGACTGGGGAAGAAACCAAAAGGAAGTGACATATCTAGGGCATCTAATCAAGGAGGTGATGGAGTCCAGGTGAGTGTCGTTATGCGCGTAACGCTGGTGACAGGTGTGCGCCCAAACGCGCAGCCTGGTGACCTAGAGGCCGGATAGGGAGCACATGTGACAGTAGCCCCTCCCCGACGCTCGGCTCCAGCCACAGGACACCAACCAAGATGACGATCCCATGGATCAGGAGCGGACCGGTCTCCTCTGCTAAGGCGCGGGAAACCTGTCGATCCGGCTGAGGAGTGAAGTTTTTGGTCATTAAATGAAACTGGTATACTTTTGTATTCATCACAATTTTCTTTCACCATTTTTGGTCTTTAATGCCGGGCCGACAGACAAGTTCCTTATTTCTTTGCCTCTTTCATGTTTGCGGAAATGCTGCAATTAGTTGGTTGTAATTTTGGATAGAGCAGACACTTCCATATATTTTTGTTAGCTGTATGTGTGACATAACTCCACCAGTCCTACTTGTGATATCATTTACAAAGATTATACCGTTTTAAAATGTTTTTTTTTTTTTAATGTATTATCAATTAGTATATTTGAGTTTAAACATAATATTTCTTGTAATATTGGTTCTGTCTTTTCTGATGGATTAAACTGAAATTACAAACAACTTTCTGTGGCTTTTTTTATTTTTAAATATCGTTTTTTTTTGGGGGATTATTTAATTTTCAAATAACCCGAAAGTGAGAGGTTGTAATCTGAATAAAAGGGAAAAGGCCGTTCTAGAACACGGGGTGAGACATTCTTACTAATCTGCTAGAGAACCAGTTCGGATTTAAGAATCATTTTTGCATGACTGAAGCCTTTAATGAGAGGTCTTATGCTTTAATATTTAATAATTTATGCCCTTGAGGTAATATACAGCCTACGCCAGGGTTTCCCCAACCCGTCCGTGCCCCAGTAGTGCATTGGGGGCATTCTTATATGTACAGCCTAACCTATGGATTGGAAACCGAAATGGGGTTTCAGAACCTTTTAATAGACCGACCAAGCGACCGGCTTCATTCGTAATGCATGAATGAAATGATAGTCATTGATCGGGACTAAACTAACTGGGGGATGTTCACTGAGCAGGACCCACTGTTTTGGAACGTTCAGATGTTATGAACAAACATGCCTCTCTGACATTTAGAAAAATATATCAGGTCGGTTCTATATGTGGTACTTCTATCTGAAACATTCGACAACGTTTGGTGACTGAATGCTGCCCTGGGGTGTATTCATTAGGAACCAAACGGAAACGAACCAGCCGAAACAGGGAGGGACTAATCTGCACTTGTCCAGTGAGAATGGCTATTTTTTTTGTTGCAAAATGTTTTGCTACGATTTGCACTATTGAATACACCCCTGGGAGGAACGTATGAGACGGTTTTCCTGCTGGTGATTACTACAACAAAACCACTTTCAGTAGCCAAACGCTGTTGAATGTTGCCGATGTAAATTCCCATGAACAGAGCGAACGTGATTACCTTATTCTAAATGTCCGAGGCATGTTTGTCCAACATCGTGTATTTCTATCTGAACGTTACAAAACGTTGCGTCTTGCTGAACACGCACCAATAATGTGTTTATACACGGAAGTAGACGTGACAGTAAAATAGCTACACATAAGGTCTCTGCAGCAGAGACAGATTTCAGGGACACGAGGTAAGGGTTTTCAAACAATCTATCATAATAACCTGTTAAATGAAGGTTAGGCCCTACTTGCTACATTTCAGCTAGACTTCATAAAAAGGTCGGAAAATTGAGAGTCCGACGAATTGTTAAAGGATCTGCAGTCCATAAATCTGTCTAGTAGATTTAGTTGTCTATTAGGACGTATACAAGCTAGTTTGATTTCGTTTCCTTATATCCAAAATAATCTAATTTCCGGTTGTGTTGTCATCCGCTGATTTAAGCGCATTAATGTTACTGCTCTAAGGTTAGCGCCGTTATCTACTACTGGCGCGGTTAACTACTACTAGCGCGGTTCACTACTAGCGCGGTTCACTACTACTAGCGCCGTTCACTACTAGCGCGGTTCACTACTAGCGCCCTTAACTACTACTAGCGCCGTTGACTACTAGCGCATTGCTTGCTGTTTGGGGTTTTAGGCTGGGTTTCTGTACAGCACTTTGGGACGTCAGCTGATGTAAGAACGGCTTTATAAAATACATTTGATTGAGTGTATGTTTATTTACAGGGGATAAAAAGTTTAACTGAATAAATAAACCTAATCATTACTTGACTGTTCTCCTATTGACTGACTATGTACTGTCTTCTTCCAGAGATCCTACGTGTTGAAACAGACCAGTGATGCTGTAGAAACAACCTGAGACATGGCTTCTACAAGACAATCTGCTTTAGAGTACATTACAAATGGAAGGTTACGTCTCATTGGAAGGCTCCAGAATCTGCCCCTCATTGTGGAAAACCTGTTCCAGCGCAAGGTTCTTCACGAGGAGGAAGTCAGTAAAATTCAGGCTGAAGTTGAGCGTTTTGACCAAACCAGAAAGATTCTGGACTGGGTCTCGGCCAAAGGAGAGGCTGCATGCTACGAGTTACTGACGATTCTAGACATCACAAGGAAGAGGACCTTAGGCGACGCTGACTTACAGAAATGGATCAGCTGCTTCCCCTTCAAGGAAGACCCAGAGATGACAGACTACCTTGTTGGTAAGTGATCGTATAGTATCCTATTAGTATACACTATATAGTATACAATTGACTGGGCTAAAAATAGCAGACATGTTGAAATGTGTCTTTCAAAAATTATTTTAGGTGTGGTTAATTTAGCTTACTGTGCGACTCAGTTAACCTCTTAGCGCGCCGATCCCTTTAGCGGGATCGTTTTCAGAGCAAACATAACGCGCCAAATTCAAAATACATATTCGTAATACATATTCGTAATATTTAACCCGATATACAAGTGTTGCATAGTGTTGCATAGCCATCAAAAGCTCTGCTTCTTGGCAATATCACTGCGTTGTCAGATTTTAAAAAGGCTTTACGGTAAAGCACTACATTTGATTGTTTGAGGCTAGTACCTCACATATTTTCCACATTAGCATAAATTCATATCCAGCTCGGTTCTCAAAATATCCATATCACAGCTAATATAAATCGCTTACCTTTCAAATAACTTCTTCTGAGGTCTTCCCAAGTGTCCAAACAAGATAATCCATGGTTCTTTTGTTAGAAAAAGTAAATAATTATATCCATAAATATCCGTTGTTTTTGGCACGTTACGTTCAGCTACTCCACCAAGCATTGTCAGTCTACTCGCCCGTTTTACAGTGAAGGGATCGCGTTCAAATTATACCTCTCATCTTTTCACAAACAAATCAAATATCATTAATAATGCATCCTTATGTATTCTTTTATGAATAATAGCGATCATATTTTACAAGAACGGTAAGTGAAACGTTAAAAGGCGAAAAGAAAGTTGGTCTCGCTGGCGCGTTCACGTTCTCGTGAACGTGCACGTCTGTTTACCTTTTTCCCTACCCGTAGTAATTCTCTCTCTAAGGATCTGGTCAGAGCTTTTTCCTCCATACCCTTTCCAGAGACTGTTGACATCTAGTGGAAGCCATAAGTACTGCAACCTCGGTCCTATTCCCCATAGAAAAATATTACATGGGCTTCAAAATGAGAGGAGAGCAACAGAAAAATAAATTCCGGACAGAAATTTCTCTGGTTTTTGCCTGCTAAATCTGTTCTGGAATAGCCACAGACTATATCTTAATGGTTTTATAAACTTCAGAGTGTTTCCTATCCAATAGTACTAAATATGTAAATATCCTAGTTTCTGGCCATGAGTGGTAGGCATTTAACTTTGGGCACGTCAGACAGGCGAAAATTCGGAAAATGGGACCCTAGCTGGAAGAGGTTAAAGGGTTTGTACTTTTGGCACCATTCCTTTGGTTCCATGGTGCTGGGGACATTGAAGGGAGTTGATGTACCTTTTTAGATTGTTCATCAAAAACAAGGACGACCAATGCCCTTTTCATGAAGTAAAAATGCCTTTATAATGATGGCATGTTCAATAGAGATTTGTGTCAAAGTCACCATTATTAGTCAGTTGTACAACCGAATGCCTTCAACTGAAATGTGTCTTCTGAAATGTGTCTTTTCGACATCCACGTCTTCGGCGCCCGGGGAACAGTGGGTTAACTGCCTTGTTCAGGGGCAGAACGACAGATTTTTACCTTGTCAGCTCGGGGAGTCCAACGCTCTAACCACTAGGCTACCTGCCGCCCCTTGTACTCATTGTACTCCCTGACGAAGGCTATGCTGAACCGTGCCCGAGTTTGTATAGATATTGTTCTGTTGAACATGCCATCATAATAAAGGCATTTTAACTGTGTTTTCAGTGCCCCTTGGTCCTTCTTGTTATTGATGACCATTTATCCCCAAAAGATCACCTTCAATCTATGAAGATCTACTAGTGTATCCTTGTAGTTTTCTATCCTTATTGTCTCTCGTCCTTTAGATTGGCTTTGATTTGTTGGCACAGTGCATTTACTCTCTCTTCCTTTAATACCCTTATTTTAGGTTCAAAACCCTGTCACGAATATCAGATACAGCTGAAATGGAAAGCACGGAAGATCACAGAGTGTGCATGGAAACAAAGCTGTAGTCTCTTACCAGAGAGATTTAGAAATGAGAGGACTTTCTCTTATACCCCTCTTGTGTTAGATACAGATGTGGATTCATCTCTCTCTAAAATTAAAATGAAGAACAAAAGATGCAAGAAAGTTTGCTGTAAAAAACTGACGAGCTTCATCCCCATGGCCCAACAGGAAACATCCCCGGCTGACCTGCTAAAAACACATGAGAAAAAAATCCTCCTTTTTGGAAAACCTGGAATTGGAAAAACAACAGTCGCCCATCAAATGTTGAACCTCTGGGCAGAGAAAGATCACAGAGAACTAGATTACATGTTTTATTTTGACATGAGAGACATTTCACACAGAAACCCCATGAACCTGGAGGACCTTCTCTTTAACATGTACAGTGAGCCAAAAGAAAGCAAAGAAGAAGTGTTACAGGATATTAAGAAGAACTCTGAAAACGTCGTCATCATATTTGATGGAATCACAGACCTCTCCTCTCTATCGGTAGTAAAGAACCTTGTGGAGAAACTCCTCCCTGATGCAAAGATTGTGACGACATGCAGACCAGATCAATGTGAAGACTTCCTGGCAGACTGGCCCACAGACTGGTTCAGAGTGGAGGTGAAAGGGTTCAGCGATGAATCCATCAGGGCTTACTTAACACAGATGCTGAGTGCTGAGCCTGACTCCATGAGCAGTGTGTTAAACAACCTAGAGTTGTTCAGTCTGTGCCATGTCCCAATGTATGCACTGATGGTGGTTGCCTGCATTTATTTCCCTACCTCAGAGGCTTCTAAACAGACATGCACTGTAACTGAAATGTACAGCAACATCCTCCGTCACTGCATCCAAAAACACAGTGGCAAACGACGTAAGGATATCGACAGATGTCTCAAAGAAAACAGAGAGAAAATATTGTCTTTGGCAGAAATTGCTTTTGATGCAACAAATGAGAAAAACATGAACTTGACAACACTGAGTTGTGAAGAAAGCAGTGCCCATTTTGCGGTCTCGGGGGCACTTATGGTTAATGTTTCACCCACAGCATCAGACGCTTACTGTGCATTTCTCCACTACACAATGCAGGAGTTCTTTGGTGCCCTTTGGCTCTTACAGAATCCAGACAAAATCAGAGAGGTTCTAGAGAAGTGCCAGACTGAAGAATGGAAACACACAAAACACTTGATTCCTTTCCTGTGTGGGCTTCTGAATGAGAGGAATATTAGATTGGTAAACAGTCTAGTTCCAGCTCAACAGATCAAGAAGACGTCAGATTGGTTCTTCAAGGAAGTGGTGAACACATTTCTTCCATCTCAAACAAACCAAGATCATGTAGAAGGTGGTGCTCCTGAGTTTGAGATGGATCTTCTGTTTTTGTGTCAGTGCTTGTATGAATATCAGTCTACTGAGGCCTGTCTGCTTCTCCTGGACAAACTGGACTATCATCTAGACCTGAGTGGAGAACATCTTGATCCTCACCAGTGCTGTGCAGTCTCTTATGTCACCAGTCAGTCTGCAGAGAGAAAGGTTGGCTTGGACCTGAACGGCTGCACTGTGCCAGACCAAGGAGTAAGGCTGATACTGGGCTCTCTGAAGAATGTCAGACATCTTGGGTAATATTTGTGTTATCTAATTCACCAGTTTATTGACAATTAACCAGCCAAAGATGAAGATGATGAAGCAACCCATCTTATAAAAAATATCTCTTATATTCTCTTCCATTCAGATACTGAGTTATAAACACTTCTGTGTCATGCTACTTTGAAATAATCAGTATAATAAAATGTATAATCTATTATCTTTTAAAGACCATCCTCTGATGATTCATCTGACCCCTCAATGCTGTGTCAACTCTGGACAACTTTGCTGAGCAGTGAGGCAGAGATGGACTTCCCCACTTTACTTGGTCTCTGTGGAAATGAGTTGCACCTTCCAGTCCAGTGTGAAATACGAGTGTTTGAGAGAGCAGAAGAAGTGATGAAACAGAGTCTAGAGAGGGTTAATCTCTGTCTACACTGGGATCAGAGAACTGTTCTCAGTGAAGCTCTCAGCAGGACCATTTTAAAGTGTCTACCAAATATCAACAAGCTCAGGTGAGTGCCAACATGAACAAATAATACAACTTTACTATAGAATACTACAGTACTATCTAATTCTGTAGTAAACTGTGGTATACTGTAAAATACTACAGTTCTTACTATATAATTCTGTAGTAAACTTTGGTATACTGTAGAATACTATACTACACACTAGTATCCCTTGATCATTACTATAGAATGTTGTAGGATACTATAGTAAATACTACAGTATTAACATATAGAATGTAGGATACTATAGTAAATACTACAGTATGATAATATAGAATAGTGTAGGATTATATAGTAAATACTACAGTATTAACATATAGAACGTTGTAGGAGACTAGTAAATACTACAATATTAACATATAGAATGTTGTAGGATACTATAGTAAATACTACAGTTTTAACATATAGAATGTTGTTGGCTACTATAGTAAATACTACAGTATTAACATATAGAATGTTGTAGGATACTATTAAATACTACAGTATTAACATATAGAATGTTGTAGGATACTATTAAATACTACAGTATTAACATATAGAATGTTGTAGGATACTATTAAATACTACAGTATTAACATATAGAATGTTGTAGGAGACTATAGTAAACACTTCAGTATTAACATATAGAATGTTGAAGTAGACTATAGTAAATACTACAGTATTAACATACAGAATGTTGTAGGAGACTACAGTGAGGGAAAAAAGTATTTGATCCCCTGCTGATTTTGTACGTTTGCCCACTGACAAAGAAATGATCAGTCTATAATTTTAATGGTAGGTTTATTTGAACAGTGAGAGACAGAATAACAACAAAAAAATCCAGAAAAACGCATGTGAAAAATATTATACATTGATTTGCATTTTAATGAGGGAAATAAGTATTTGACCCCTCTGCAAAACATGACTTAGTACTTGGTGGCAAAACCCTTGTTGGCAATTACAGAGGTCAGACGTTTCTTGTAGTTGGCCACCAGGTTTGCACACATCTCAGGAGGGATTTTGTCCCACTCCTCTTTGCAGATCTTCTCCAAGTCATTAAGGTTTCGAGGCTGACGTTTGGCAACTCGAACCTTCAGCTCCCTCCACAGATTTTCTATGGGATTAAGGTCTGGAGACTGGCTAGGCCACTCCAGGACCTTAATGTGCTTCTTCTTGAGCCACTCCTTTGTTGTCTTGGCCGTGTGTTTTGGGTCATTGTCATGCTGGAATACCCATCCACGACCCATTTTCAATGCCCTGGCCGAGGGAAGGAGGTTCTCACCCAATATTTGACGGTACATGGCCCCGTCCATCGTCCCTTTGATGCGTTGAAGTTGTCCTGTCCCCTTAGCAGAAAAACACCCCCAAAGCATAATGTTTCCACCTCCATGTTTGACAGTGGGGATGGTGCTCTTGGGGTCATGGGCAGAAATTCCTCCTCCTCCAAACATGGCGAGTTGAGTTGATGCCAAAGAGCTCCATTTTGGTCTCATCTGACCACAACACTTTCACCCAGATGTCCTCTGAATCATTCAGATGTTCATTGGCAAACTTCAGACGGGCATGTATATGTGCTTTCTTGAGCAGGGGGACCTTGCGGGCGCTGCAGCATTTCAGTCCTTCACGGCGTAGTGTGTTACCAATTGTTTTCTTGGTGACTATGGTCCCAGCTGCCTTGAGATCATTGACAAGATCCTCCCGTGTAGTTCTAGGCTGATTCCTCATGATCGTTCTCATGATCATGATCATTGCAACTCCACGAGGTGAGATCTTGCATGGAGCCCCAGGCCGAGGGAGATTGACAGTTTGTGTTTCTTCCATTTGCGAATAATCGCACCAACTGTTGTCACCTTCTCACCAAGCTGCTTGGCGATGGTCATGTAGCCCATTCCAGCCTTGTGTAGGTCTTCAATCTTGTCCCTGACATCCTTGGAGAGCACTTTGGTCTTGGCCATGGTGGATAATTTGGAATCTGATTGATTGATTGATTGCTTCTGTGGACAGGTGTCTTTTATACAGGTAACAAGCTGAGATTAGGAGCACTCCCTTTAAGAGTGGGCTCCTAATCTCAGCTCGTTACCTGTATAAAAGACACCTGGGAGCCAGAAATCTTTCTGATTGAGAGGGGGTCAAATACTTATTTCCCTCATTAAAATGCAAATCAATTTATAACATTTTTCACATGCGTTTTTCTGGATTGTTTTGTTGTTATTCTGTCTCTCACTGTTCAAAAAAACCTAACATTAAAATCATAGACTGATAATGTCTTTGTCAGTGGGCAAACGTACAAAATCAGCAGGGGATCAAATACGTTTTCCCCTCACTGTATAGTAAATACTACAGTATTAACATATTGAATGTTGTAGGATACTATAGTAAATACTACTGTATTAACGTATTTAATATAGGATACTATAGTAAATACTACAGTATTAACATATAGAATGTTGAAGTAGACTGGCAAATACTACAGTATTAACATATATAATGTTGTAGGAGACTATAGTAAATACTACAGTTTTAACATATAGAATGTTGTAGGAGACTATAGTAAATACTACAGTTTTAATATATATATAATGTAGGCTACTATAGTAAGTACTACTGTATTAACATATAGAATGTTGTAGGATAATATAGTAAATACTACAGTATTAACATATAGAATGTTGAAGTAGACTGGTAAATACTACAGTATTAACATATAGAATGTTGTAGGAGACTATAGTAAATACTACAGTTTTAATATATATATAATGTAGGCTACTATAGTAAGTACTACTGTATTAACATATAGAATGTTGTAGGATAATATAGTAAATACTACAGTATTAACATAGATAATGTAGGATACTATAGTAAATACTACAGTATTAACATATAGAATGTTGAAGTAGACTGGTAAATACTACAGTATTAACATATAGAATGTTGTAGGAGACTATTGTAAATACTACTGAATTAACATGAATGTTGTAGGATACTATGGTAAATACTACAGTTTTAATATATATATAATGTAGGCTACTATAGTAAGTACTACTGTATTAACATATAGAATGTTGTAGGATAATATAGTAAATACTACAGTATTAACATAGATAATGTAGGATACTATAGTAAATACTACAGTATTAACATATAGAATGTTGAAGTAGACTGGTAAATACTACAGTATTAACATATAGAATGTTGTAGGAGACTATTGTAAATACTACTGAATTAACATGAATGTTGTAGGATACTATAGTAAATACTACAGTTTTAATATATATATAATGTAGGCTACTATAGTAAGTACTACTGTATTAACATATAGAATGTTGTAGGATAATATAGTAAATACTACAGTTTTAACATATATAATGTAGGATACTATAGTAAATACTACATTATTAACATATAGAATGTTGTAGGATAATATAGTAAATACTACAGTATTAACATATACAATTTAGGATACTATAGTAAATACTACAGTTTTAACATATTGAATCTTGTAGTAGACTAGTAAATACTACAGTATTAACATATAGAATATTGTAGGATACTATAGTAAATACTACAGTATTAACATATAGAATGTTGTAGGGGACTATAGTGAATACTACATTATTAACATATATAATGTTGTAGGAGACTATAGTAAATACTTTAGTATTAACATATAGAATGTTGCAGGAGACTCTAGTAAATTCTACGGTATTAACATATAGAATATTGCACGATACTATAGTAATACTGCAGTATTAACATATAGAATGTTGTAGGATACTATAGTAAATACTACAGTATTAACAAATAGAATGTTGTAGGATACTATAGTAAATACTACAGTATTAACATATAGAATGTTGTAGGAGACTAGTAAATACTACTGTATTAACATATAGAATGTTGTAGGATACTATAGTAAATACTACAGTTTTAACATATAATGTAGGATACTAAAGTAAATACTACTGTATTAACATGTAGGATAATATAGTAAATACTACAGTATTAACATATATAATGTAGGATACTATAGTATTAATCTATAGAATGTTTTAGGAGACTATTGTAAATACTACAGTTTTAACATATAGAATGTTGTAGGAGACTATAGTTTATACTACATTATTAACATATAGAATGTTTTAGGAGACTATAGTAAATACTACAGTATTAACATATAGAATGTTTTAGGAGACTATTGTAAATACTACAGTATTAACATATAGAATGTTGTAGGAGACTATTGTAAATACTACAGTATTAACATATAGAATGTTGAAGTAGACTGGTAAATACTACAGTATTAACATATAGAATGTTGTAGGAGACTATAGTAAATACTACAGTTTTAATATATATATAATGTAGGCTACTATAGTAAGTACTACTGTATTAACATATAGAATGTTGTAGGATAATATAGTAAATACTACAGTATTAACATAGATAATGTAGGATACTATAGTAAATACTACAGTATTAACATATAGAATGTTGAAGTAGACTGGTAAATACTACAGTATTAACATATAGAATGTTGTAGGAGACTATTGTAAATACTACTGAATTAACATGAATGTTGTAGGATACTATGGTAAATACTACAGTTTTAATATATATATAATGTAGGCTACTATAGTAAGTACTACTGTATTAACATATAGAATGTTGTAGGATAATATAGTAAATACTACAGTATTAACATAGATAATGTAGGATACTATAGTAAATACTACAGTATTAACATATAGAATGTTGAAGTAGACTGGTAAATACTACAGTATTAACATATAGAATGTTGTAGGAGACTATTGTAAATACTACTGAATTAACATGAATGTTGTAGGATACTATAGTAAATACTACAGTTTTAATATATATATAATGTAGGCTACTATAGTAAGTACTACTGTATTAACATATAGAATGTTGTAGGATAATATAGTAAATACTACAGTTTTAACATATATAATGTAGGATACTATAGTAAATACTACATTATTAACATATAGAATGTTGTAGGATAATATAGTAAATACTACAGTATTAACATATACAATTTAGGATACTATAGTAAATACTACAGTTTTAACATATTGAATCTTGTAGTAGACTAGTAAATACTACAGTATTAACATATAGAATATTGTAGGATACTATAGTAAATACTACAGTATTAACATATAGAATGTTGTAGGGGACTATAGTGAATACTACATTATTAACATATATAATGTTGTAGGAGACTATAGTAAATACTTTAGTATTAACATATAGAATGTTGCAGGAGACTCTAGTAAATTCTACGGTATTAACATATAGAATATTGCACGATACTATAGTAATACTGCAGTATTAACATATAGAATGTTGTAGGATACTATAGTAAATACTACAGTATTAACAAATAGAATGTTGTAGGATACTATAGTAAATACTACAGTATTAACATATAGAATGTTGTAGGAGACTAGTAAATACTACTGTATTAACATATAGAATGTTGTAGGATACTATAGTAAATACTACAGTTTTAACATATAATGTAGGATACTAAAGTAAATACTACTGTATTAACATGTAGGATAATATAGTAAATACTACAGTATTAACATATATAATGTAGGATACTATAGTATTAATCTATAGAATGTTTTAGGAGACTATTGTAAATACTACAGTTTTAACATATAGAATGTTGTAGGAGACTATAGTTTATACTACATTATTAACATATAGAATGTTTTAGGAGACTATAGTAAATACTACAGTATTAACATATAGAATGTTTTAGGAGACTATTGTAAATACTACAGTATTAACATATAGAATGTTGTAGGAGACTATTGTAAATACTACAGTATTAACATATAGAATGTTGTAGGAGACTATAGTAAATACTACAGTATTAACATATAGAATGTTGTAGGATACTATAGTTATACTACAGTATTAACATATAGAATGTTGTAGGATACTATAGTTATACTACAGTATTTAGATAGATAATGTTGTAAGAGACTGTAGTAATACTGCAGAATTAACCTATAGAATGTTGTGGGATACTGTCGTGGAAAAAATGATCTTTAAATTATGACATTCATTCAAGAAACTTGTGAATTCAATAATACCTTTAATTAAGCACAATTAAAGGGAGCTGACCTAGGAAACAGCTGACTCTGTGTCTCAGAGCACAGCCTTTATAGTATTCTCCCTCTATTCCCTACACAGACCCCTCCCCAAGCTTTACAGCTTCCCATATGTCCTGTTTCAATAGGGGACTTTGTTATATTGTCTTCTGGCATCCTGCTTTTCCTCAGATCTTAACCAGTCCCAAATGGCCTTCCTGCTGACCTTATCCTCAGCTCCGTATAATCAGTACCAAATGTCCCTCTGCTGACCCTCTGCTCCTTAGGTCTGTTTGTTCAACTATTCAGCTTACTACTTCAAAGTAATCAATCAGAATACTGAAAATGTAATAATTGTAATGAGTTAATCTCCCACAACTATCCAAGTTAAGCTTGTTTTAGCACTTAAGCCTCATTATCAATACTATCATGTTGTCTGCTATCACATAGTACATTAATTAAATTAATCAATGTGTCTTAGCCATGTTTTCACCAACACAATACTATAGTAAATACTACAGTAGCATTGCAAAAAACACTAAATACAGTACTACAGTAATGTCAACTTTTTTAACTACAGTAAATACTACAATATTTAATTTGTATTTACCCAACTCATTCCCTTCCCCCGTATCACCATTTGTGCCACCCGTAACTACAGTGAATATTACAGTAAAATCCCCCAAAACAATATAGTAAATACTACAGTAAATACTACAGTAAAATCCCCCAAAACATTACAGTAATTACTATAGTAAATACTACGTAAATATTACAGTAAAATCCCCAAAAATTCTACAGTAAATACTACAGTAAAATCCCCCAAAACAATACAGTAAATTGTGTACTATTGTTCTTCCAATGACATCCTATCAAAAGGCTTAAGACAGACAAACAAGACATTACAACAACACCACAAGATAGACATGACAACAGTATTCAGTCTGTAAAAGAGGCAGCAGTCACATTCTCCCTGCTTCTATCTGAACATAGACATTATGTTTTATGGGTCACAGGTTTACCCCTCTACAGCATCAGAGAGGATCCCCTGAAAGACTGGAGACAGAGGAGAAAGCAGTCCTACTAGATTTGTGTCTACAAGCAGCACTATATCACAGAGAAATGTTCCAGAGAGCTGTGAACACACTGCTGTCACTGTTCTCTGTGTATCAAACTGAGAGATATGACATCCTGCTGGATCTGTACTCACATGTGAAGGACTATGAGACTCAAACAGGCAGGAGTGTCCTTCCATCATTGAAGCCACTTTACCAGCCAGCTCCTGCAGTCTGGTCCATAGACCTCTCAGAGAGAAAGGCCTCCCTCCTCCTAGAAGTGCTGAAACTCCAACCAGAGAAGAAACCAGTAGAGCTGAAGGGCTGGTCAGATGAAGAGAGTGAAGTGAGGAGTTTCCTTCAGTGTCTGCCCTACATCTCACAGCTGAGGTGAGTCTGAACATGTGTGGTGGTTAGTGATTATGTGATGCTACTGGTTATTATCTTGTAGAAACATTTGACATATTAAACTGTGTTGGTGAATCTGGTAACATTTACAGTGAGAGGAAAAAAGTATTTTATCCCCTGCTGATTTTGTACGTTTGCCGACTGAGAAAGAAATGATCAGTCTATAATTTTAATGGTAGGTTTATTTGAACAGTGAGAGACAGAATAACAACAAAGAAATCAAGAAAAAACGCATGTGAAAAATGTTATAAATTGATTTTCATTTTAATGAGGGAAATAAGTTTTTGACCCCCTCTCAATCAGAAAGATTTCTGGCTCCCGGGTGTCTTTTATACAGGTAACGAGCTGAGATTAGGAGCCCACTCTTAAAGGGAGTGCTCCTAATCTCAGCTTGTTACCTGTATAAAAGACACCTGTCCTCAATCAACCAGATTTCAAACTCTCCACCATGGCCAAGACCAAAGATCTCTCCAAGAATGTCAGGGACAATATTGTAGACCTACACAAGGCTGGAATGGGCTACAAGACCATCGCCAAGCAGCTTGGTGAGAAGGTGACAACAGTTGTTGTGATTATTCGCAAATGGAAGAAACACAAAAGGCTGTCAATCTCCCTCGGCCTGGGGCTCCATGCAAGATCTCACCTCGTGGAGTTGCAATGATCATGAGAACGGTGAGGAATCAGCCCAGAACTACACGGGAGGATCTTGGCAATGATCTCAAGGCAGCTGGGACCATAGTCACCAAGAAAACAATTGGTAACACACTACGCCGTGAAGGACTGAAATCCTGCAGCGCCCGCAAGGTCCCCCTGCTCAAGAAAGCACATATACATGCCCGTCTGAAGTTTGCCAATGAACATCTGAATGATTCAGAGGACAATTGGGTGAAAGTGTTGTGGTCAGATGAGACCAAAATAGAGCTCTTTGACATCAACTCAACTTGCCGTGTTTGGAGGAGGAAGAATTTCTGCCTAAGACCCCAAGAACACCATCCCCACCGTCAAACATGGAGGTGGAAACATTATGCTTTGGGGGTGTTTTTCTGCTAAGGGGACAGGACAATTTCCCTGCATCAAAGGGACGATGGACGGGGCCATGTACCGTCAAATCTTGGTTGAGAACCTCCTTCCCTCAGCCAGGGCATTGAAAAGGGGTCGTGGATGGGTATTCCAGCATGACGATGACCCAAAACACACGGCCAAGGCAACAAAGGAAGAAGCACATTAAGGTCCTGGAGTGGCCTAGCCAGTCTCCAGACCTTAATCCCATAGAAAATCTGTGGAGGGAGATGAAGGTTCGAGTTGGCAAACGTCAGCCTCGACACCTTAATGACTTGGAGAAGATCTGCAAAGAGGAGTGGGACAAAATCCCTCCTGAGATGTGTGCAAACCTGGTGGCCAACTACAAGAAACGTCTGACCTCTGTGATTGCCAACAAGGGTTTTGCCACCAAGTACTAAGTCATGTTTTGCAGAGGGGTCAAATACTTATTTCCCTCATTTAAAATGCTAATCAATTTATAACATTTTTCACATGCGTTTTTCTGGATTTTTTGTTGTTATTCTGTCTCTCACTGTTCAAATAAACTTACCATTAAAATTATAGACTGATCATTTATATACTTTTTCCCCTCACTGTATCTGCCAATTTCCTGACATAACAAATGTTGCATTACTAAATGTGACACATAGATAATGTGAATGTCTCTAAAATTAAATACTTTTACATATAACCAAAGCACATTATGTAAATGTATAACTACTTCATATATCTTTAGCTATGACTGTTTTCATGTGTTCATCCATGTCTGAATCAGCTGTTACTGTCCTTGTTTCAGTTTCTGTCCACGGAGGTCTGATCCCTCAAAGCGGATCCAGTTCCTGGTGGATCTCCTCTCTCAAGCAGCAGAGTGGGAGGAGCAGACAGGAGAGAAGACACTGAAGCTGGTATCATCAGTGTGTACTTACAGCACCTTTCCTTTTCTCCATGGAGGCAATTCTAAACGGAGTGTTTTCCTGCTGGATCTGTACTCTCATGTGAAGGACTATGAGACTCAAACAGGCAGGAGTGTCTTTCCAGCATTACAGCCAGTTTACCAGTCAGCTCCTGCAGTCTGGTCCATAGACCTCTCAGAGAGAAAGGCCTCCCTCCTCCTAGAAGTGCTGAAACTCCAACCAGAGAAGAAACCAGTAGAGCTGAAGGGCTGGTCAGATGAAGAGAGTGAAGTGAGGAGTTTCCTTCAGTGTCTGCCCTACATCTCACAGCTGAGGTGAGTCTGAACATGTGTGGTGGTTAGTGATTATGTGATGCTACTGATTATTATCTTGTAGAAACATTTGACATATAAAACTTCAAGTTTTGGTGAATCTGGTAACATTTATCTGCCGATTTCCTGGCATAACAAATGTTACATTACTAAATGTCACACATAGATAATGTGAATGTCTCTCAAATTAAATACTTTTACATATAACCAAAGCACATTATGTAAATGTATAACTACTTCATATATCTTTAGCTATGACTGGTTTCATGTGTTCATCCATGTCTGAATCAGCTGTTACTGTCCTTGTTTCAGTTTCTGTCCACGGAGGTCTGATCCCTCAAATCAGATCAAGTTCCTGGTGGATCTCCTGTCTCAAGCAGCAGAGTGGGAGGAGCAGACAGGAGAGAAGACACTGAAGCTGGTATCATCAGTGTGTACTTACAGCACATTTCCTTTTCCCAATGGAGACAATTCTCAACAGAGTGATTTCCTGCTGGATCTGTACTCACATGTGAAGGACTGTGAAACTCAAACAGGCAGGAATGTCCTTCCAGCATTACAACCAGTTTACCAGTCAGCCAGTCCTGCAGTCTGGTCCATAGACCTCTCAGAGAGAAAGGCCTCCCTCCTCCTAGAAGTGCTGAAACTCCAACCAGAGAAGAAACCAGTAGAGCTGAAGGGCTGGTCAGATGTAGAGGGTGAAGTGAGGAGTTTCCTTCAGTGTCTGCCCTACATCTCACAGCTGAGGTGAGTCTGAACATGTGTGGTGGTTAGTGATTACGTGATGCTACTGGTTATTGTCTTGTAGAAACATTTGACATATAAAACTTCAAGTTTTGGTGAATCTGGTAACATTTATCTGCTGATTTCCTGACAAAACAAATGTTGCATTACTAAATGTCACATGGATAATGTGGATGTCTCTAATTCATTTTACATATAACCAAAGCACATTATATGTCTGTAATTATGATAGATTACATTTGTATTTTTTTTATTTTATTTCACCTTTATTTAACCAGGTAGGCTAGTTGAGAACAAGTTCTCATTTACAACTGAGACCTGGCCAAGATAAAGCAAAGCAGTTCGACACATACAACAACACAGAGTTACACATGGAGTAAACAAACATACAGTCAATAATACAGTAGAAAAATAAATCTATATACAGTGTGTGAAATGAGGTAAGATAAGGAACGTAAGGCAATAAATAGGCCATGGTGGCGAAGTAATTACAATATAGCAATTTAACACTGGAATGGTAGATGTGCAGTAGATGAATGTGCAAAGTATAAATACTGGGGTGCAAAGGAGCAAGATAAATAAATGAATACGGTAGGGGATGAGGTAGTTGGTTGGGCTATTAACAGATGCGCTTTGTACAGGTGCAGTGATCTGTGAGCTGCTCTGACAGCTGGTGCTTAAAGCTAGTGAGGGAGATAAGTGTCTCCAGTTTCAGTGATTTTTGTAGTTCGTTCCAGTCATTGGCAGCAGAGAACTGGAAGGAAAGGCGGCCAAAGGAGGAATTGGCTTTGGGGGTGACCAGTGAGATATACCTGCTGGAGCGTGTGCTACGAGTGGTATGGCTACCAGCGAGCTGAGATAAGGCGGGGCTTTACCTAGCAGGGACTTGTAGATGACCTGGAGCCAGTGGGTCTGGCGACGAGTATGCAGCGAGGGCCAGCCGACTAGAGCATACAGGTCGCAGTGGTGGGTGGTATAAGGAGCTTTGGTAATGAAACGGATGGCACTGTGATAGACTGCATCCAGTTTGCTGAGTAGAGTATTGGAAGCTGTTTTGTAGATGACATCGCCGAAGTCGAGGATTGGTAGAGTAGTCAGTTTTACTAGGGCACGTTTGGTGGCGTGAGTGAAGGAGGCTTTGTTGCGAAATAGAAAGCCGATTCTAGATTTCATTTTGGATTGGAGACGTTTAATGTGAGTCTGGAAGGAGAGTTTACAGTCTAGCCAGACACCTAGGTATTTGTAGTTGTCCACATATTTTAGGTCCGAGCCGTCCAGGGTAGTGATGCTAGTCGGGCGGGCGGGTGCAGGCTGTGAACGGTTGAAAAGCATGCATTTGGTTTTACTAGCGTTTCAGAGCAGTTGGAGGCCACGGAAGGAGTGTTGTATTTCATTGAAGCTCGTTTGGAGGTTAGTTAACACAGTGTCCAAAGAAGGGCCAGAAGTATACAGAATGGTGTCGTCTGCATAGCGGTGGATCAGGCAATCACCCGCAGCAAGAGCGACATCATTGATGTATACAGAGAAAAGAGTCGCCCGAGAATTGAACCCTGTGGAACCCCCATAGAGACTGCCAGAGGTCCGGACAACAGGCCCTCTGATTTAACACACTGAACTCTGTCTGCAAAGTAGTTGATGAACCAGGCGAGGCAGTCATCTGAGAAACCAAGGCTATTGAGTCTGCCGATAAGAATACGGTGATTGACAGAGTCGAAAGCCTTGGCCAGGTCGATGAAGACGGCTGCACAGTACTGTCTTTTATCGATGGCGGTTATGATATTGTTTAGTACCTTGAGCATGGCTGAGGTGCACCCGTGACCAGCTCGGAAACCGGATAGCACAGCGGAGAAGGTACGGTGGGATTCTAAGTGGTCAATGATCTGTTTATTAACTAGGCTTTCGAAGACTTTAGAAAGGCAGGGCAGGATGGATATAGGTCTATAGCAATTTGGGTCTAGAGTGTCACCCCCTTTGAAGAGGGTGATGACCGCGGCAGCTTTCCAATCTTTAGGGATCTCGGACGACACGAAAGAGAGGTTGAGCAGACTGGTAATAGGAGTTGCAACAATGGCGGCGGATAGTTTTAGAAAGAGAGGGTCCAGATTGTCTAGCCCAGCTGATTTGTACGGGTCCAGGTTTTGCAGCTCTTTCAGAACATCTGCTCTCTGGATTTGGTTGAAGGAGAAGCTGGGGAGGCTCGGACAAGGAGTTGCGGGGGAAGGGCGGAGCTGTTGGCCGGGGTTGGGGTAGCCAGGAGGAAAGCATGGTCAGCCATAGAGAAATGCTTGTTGAAATTTTTCATAATCATGGCTTTATCGGTTGTGACCGTGTTACCTAGCCTCAGTGCAGTGGGCAGCTGGGAGGAGGTGCTATTGTTCTCCATGGACTTGACAGTATCCCAGAACTTTTTGGAGTTAGAGCTACACGATGCAAATTTCTGTTTGAAAAAGCTAGCCTTTGCTTTCCTGACTGACTGTGTGTGTTGGTTCCTGACTTCCCTGAACAGTTGCATATCGCGGGGACTATTCGATGCTAAAGCAGTCCGCCACAGGATGTTTTTGTGCTGTTCGAGGGCAGTCAGGTCTGGAGTGAACCAAGGGCTGTATCTGTTCTTGGTTCTACATTTTTTGAAAGGGGCATGCTTATTTAAGATGGTGAGGAAGTTGCTTTTAAAGAACGACCAGGCATCCTCGACTGACGGAATGAGGTCAATATCCTGCCAGGATACCCGGGCCAGGTCGAATAGAAAGGCCTGCTCGCAGAAGCGTTTTAAGGAGTGTTTGACAGTGATAAGGGGTGGTCGTTTGACCGTGGGCCCATAGCGGATGCAGGCAATGAAGCAGTGGTCGCTGAGATCCTGATTGAAAACAGCAGAGGTGTATTTGGAGGGCAAGTTCATCAGGATAATATCTATGAGGGTGCCCATGTTTACGCATTTAGGATTGTACCTGGTGGGTTACTTGATAATTTGTGTGAGATTGAGGGCATCTAGCTTAGATTGTAGGACTGCCGGGGTGTTAAGCATATCCCAGTTTAGGTCACCTAACAGAACGAACTCTGAAGATAGATGGGGGGCAATCAATTCACATATGGTGTCCAGGGCACAGCTGGGAGCTGAGGGGGGTCTATAACAGGCGGCAACAGTGAGAGACTTATTTCTGGAGAGATACATTTTTAGAATAAGAAGTTCGAAATGTTTGGGCACAGACCTGGAAAGTATGACAGAACTTTAGGCTATCTCTGCAATAGATTGCAACTCCTCCCACTCTGGCAGTTCTATCTTGGCGGAAAATGTTGTAGTTGGGTATGGAAATCTCTCAAGTTTTGGTTGTCTTCCTAAGCCAGGATTCAGACACGGCAAGGACATCAGGGTTGGCGGAGTGTGCTAAAGCAGAGAGTAAAACAAACTTAGGGAGGAGGCTTCTGATGTTAACATGCATGAAACCAAGGCTTTTTTCGATTACAGAAGTCAACAAATGAGAGTGCCTGGGGACACGCAGGGCCTGGGTTAACCTCCACATCACCCGAGGAACAGAGGAGGAGTAGGATGAGGGTACGGATAAAGGCTATCAAAACTTGTCGTCTAGTGCGTTGGGGACAGAGAATAAAAGGAGCAGATTTCTGGGCGTGGTAGAATAGATTCAGGGCATAATGTGCAGACAGGAGTATGGTGGAGTGAGGGTACAGTGGAGGTAAGCCCAGGCACCGAGTGATGATAGGAGTGGTTTCATCTCTGGAGGTGCTGGTAATACTGGGTGAGGTCACCGCATGTGTGGGAGGTGGGACAAAGGAGGAATCTGAGGCATGTAGAGTGGGCCTAGGGGCTCCACTGTAAACTAAAACAATGACAACTATCCTAAACAACAGTAAACAGAGCATATTGACATTTGAGAGAGACATAAAGCGAGGCATAAAGCAAACACAGGTGTTGGTTGGGAGAGCTAGCTAAGACAACAACGGGTAAGACCACGTTAGCCAATCAGCTAAGACAACAACAGCAGGTAACTGGCGATTAATAAGCAAAGAGGGTTGGTTAGCTACACACAGGGCCTGAGTAGCGTCTGGGGCCGACAGATAAACAAAAACAAAACAGAATGGAGTTAATGTCTAATGTGTTCATCCATGTCTGAATCATCTGTTACTGTCCTTGTTGCAGATTCTATCCATGGAGGCCTGATCCCTCAAATCAGATCAAGTTCCTGGTGGATCTCCTGTCTCAAGCAGCAGAGTGGGAGGAGCAGACAGGAGAGAAGACACTGAAGCTGGTATCATCAGTGTGTACTTACAGCACCTTTCCTTTTCTCCATGGAGACAATTCTCAACAGAGTGATTTCCTGCTTGATCTGTACTCACATGTGAAGGACTATGAAACTCAAACAGGCAGGAGTGTCCTTCCAGCATTACAGTCAGTTTACCAGTCAGCCAGTCCTGCAGTCTGGTCCATAGACCTCTCAGAGAGAAAGGCCTCCCTCCTCCTAGAAGTGCAGAATCTCCAACCAGAGAAGAAACCAGTAGAGTTGAAGGACTGGTCAGATGAAGAGAGCGAAGTGAGGAGTTTCCTTCAGTGTCTGCCCTACATCTCACAGCTGAGGTGAGTCTGAACATGTGTGGTGGTTAGTGATTATGTGATGCTACTGATTATTGTCTTGTAGAAACATTTGACATATAAAACTTCAAGTTTTGGTAAATCTGGGAACATTTATCAGCCCATTTCCGGACATAACAAATGTTGCATTACTACATGTCACACATAGATAATGTGAATGTCTCTAAAATTCAAATACTTTTACATATAACCAAAGCACATTATGTAAATGTATAACTACTTTATATACAGTTGAATTTGGAAGTTTACATACACCTTAGCCAATTACATTTATACTAAGTTTTCCACAATTCCTGACATTTAATCCTAGTAAAAATTCCCTGTCTTAGGTCAGTTAGGATCACCACTTTATTTTAAGAATGTGAAATGAATAATAGTTGAGAGAATTATTTATTTCAGCTTTTATTTCTTTCATCACATTTCCAGTGGGTCAGAAGCTTACATACACTCGGTTAGTATTTGGTTGCATTGCCTTTAAACTGTTTAACTTGGGTCAAACGTTTCGGGTAGTCTTCCACAAGCTTCCCACAATAAGTTGGGTGAATTTTGGTCCATTCCTCCTGACAGAGCTGGTGTAACTGAGTCAGGTTTGTAGGCCTCCTTGCTTGCACACGCTTTTTCAGTTCTGCCCACAAATTATCTATAGGATTGAGGTCAGGGCTTTTTGATGGCCACTCCAATACCTTGACTTTGTTGTCCTTAAGCCATTTTGCCACAACTTTGGAAATATGCTTGGGGTCATTGTCCATTTGGAAGACCCATTTGCGACCAAGCTTTAACTTCCTGACTGAGTTCTTGAGATGTTGCTTCAATATATCCACATAATTTCCCTCCCTCATGATGACATCTATTTTGTGAAGTGCACCAGTCCCTCCTGCAGCAAAGCACCCCCACAACATGATGCTGCCACCCCCGTGCTTCACGGTTGGGATGGTGTTCTTCAGCTTGCAAGCCTCCCCCTTTTTCCTCCAAACATAACGATGGTCATTATGGCCAAACAGTTCTATTTTTGTTTCATCAGACCAGAGGACATTTCTCCAAAAAGTACAATCTTTGTCCCCATGTGCAGTTGCAAATCGTAGTCTGGCTTTTTTATGGCAGTTTTGGAGCAGTGGCTTCTTCCTTGCTGAGCGGCCTTTCAGGTTATGTCAATATAGTACTCGTTTTACTGAGGATATAGATACTTTTGTACCTGTTTCCTCCAGCATCTTCACATGGTCCTTTGCAGTTGTTTTGGGATTGATTTGCACTTTTCGCACTAAAGTATGTTAATCTCTAGGAGACAGAACGCGTCTCCTTCCTGAGGGGTATGACGGCTGAGTGGTCCCATGGTGTTTATACTTGCGTACTATTGTTTGTACAGATGAACGTGGTACATTCAGGCGTTTTGAAATTGCTCCCAAGGATGAACCAGACTTGTGGAGGTCTACAATTTTTTTTCTGAGTTCTTGGCTGATTTCTTTGATTTTCCCATGATGTCAAGCAAAGAGGCAATGAATTTGAAGGTAAGCCTTGAAATACATCCACAGGTACACCTCCAATTGACTCAAATTATGTCAATTAGAAGCTTCTAAAGCCATGACATAATTTTCAGGAATTTTACAAGCTGTTTAAAGGCACAGTCAACTTAGTGTATGTAAACGTCTGACCCACTGGAATTGTGATACAGTGAATTATAAATGAAATAATCTGTCTGTAAACAATTGTTGTAAAAATTACTTGTGTCATGCACAAAGTAGATGTCCTAACCGACTTGCCAAAACTATAGTTTGTTAATATAGTTTGTTAACAATACAATTGTGGAGTGGTTGAAAAATGAGTTTTAATGACTCCAACCTAAGTGTATGTAAACTTCCGACTTCAACTGTATCTTTAGTTATGACTGGTTTCATGTGTTCATCCAAATCTGAATCAGCTGTTACTTTCCTTGTTGCAGTTTCTTTCCATGGAGGCCTGATTCCTCAAAGCAGATAAAGTTCCTGGTGGATCTCCTGTCTCAAGCAGCAGAGTGGGAGGAGCAGACAGGAGAGAAGACACTGAAGCTGGTATCATCAGTGTGTACTTACAGCACCTTTCCTTATCACTATGGAAACACTTTCAAACAGAGTGATTTCCTGCTGGATCTGTACTCACATGTGAAGGACTATGAGACTCAAACAGGAATGAGTTTCCTTCCGGCATTACAGCCAGTTTACCAGTCAGCTCCTGCAGTCTGGTCCATAGACCTCTCAGAGAGAAAGGCCTCCCTCCTCTTAGAAGTGCTGAAACTCCAACCAGAGAAGAAACCAGTAGAGCTGAAGGGCTGTTCAGATGAAGAGAGTGAAGTGAGGAGTTTCCTTCAGTGTCTGCCCTACATCTCACAGCTGAGGTGAGTCTGAACATGTGTTGTGGTTAGTGATTATGTGATGCTTCTGATTCTTGTCTTGTAGAAACGTTTGAAATATAAAACTTCAAGTGTTGGTGAATCTGGTAACATTTATCAGCCCATTTCCTGACATAACAAATGTTACATTACTAAATGTCACACAGATAATGTGAATGTCTCTAAAATTACATACTTTAACATATAACCAAAACACATTATGTAAATGTATAACTACTTCATATAATGTTAGCTGTGACTGGTTTCATGTGTTCATCCATGTCTGAATCATCTGTTACTGTCCTTGTTGCAGTTTCTGTCCACGGAGCTCTGATCCCTCAAAGCAGATCCAGTTCCTGGTGGATCTCCTGTCTCAAGCAGCAGAGTGGGAGGAGCAGACAGGAGAGAAGACACTGAAGCTGGTATCATCAGTGTGTACTTACAGCACCTTTCCTTTTCCCAATGGAGACAATTCTCAACAGAGTGATTTCCTGCTGGATCTGTACTCACATGTGAAGGACTATGAGACTCAAACAGGAATGAGTTTCCTTCCGGCATTACAGCCAGTTTACCAGTCAGCTCCTGCAGTCTGGTCCATAGACCTCTCAGAGAGAAAGGCCTCCCTCCTCCTAGAAGTGCTGAAACTCCAACCAGAGAAGAAACCAGTAGAGCTGAAGGGCTGGTCAGATGAAGAGAGTGAAGTGAGGAGTTTCCTTCAGTGTCTGCCCTACATCTCACAGCTGAGGTGAGTCTGAACATGTGTTGTGGTTAGTGATTATGTGATGCTAGCAGTGGTGGAAAACGTACCCAATTGTCATACTTGAGTAAAAGTGAAAGTCACCCTGTAAAATGCTTGATTAAAAGTCTAAAAGCATTTGGTTATAAATATACTTAGGTGTAAAAGTATAAATCATTTCAAATTCCTTATATTAAGCAATCCAGACGGCACCATTTTCTTTCTTTAAAATAAAAAATGTACGAATAAACATGGGCACACTCAACACGTGTTTAGTGAGTCCTCCAGATCAGAGGCAGTAGGGATGACCAGGGATGTTCTCTGTTTAGTTAGTCCTCCAGATCAGAGGCAGTAGGGATAACCAGGGATGTTCTCTGTTTAGTGAGTCCTCCAGATCAGAGGCAGTAGGGATGACCAGGGATGTTCTCTGTTTAGTGAGTCCTCCAGATCAGAGGCAGTAGGGATGACCAGGGATGTTCTCTGTTTAGTGAGTCCACCAGATCAGAGGCAGTAGGGATGACCAGGGATGTTCTCTGTTTAGTGAGTCCACCAGATCAGAGGCAGTAGGGATGACCAGGGATGTTCTCTGTTTAGTGAGTCCTCCAGATCAGAGGCAGTAGGGATGACTAGGGATGTTCTCTGTTTAGTGAGTCCACCAGATCGGAGGCAGTAGGGATGACCAGGGATGTTCTCTGTTTAGTGAGTCCACCAGATCAGAGGCAGTAGGGATGACCAGGGATGTTCTCTTGATAAGTGCATGAATTGTACCATTTTCCTGTTCTGCTAAACATTCAAAATGTAATGAGTACTTTTGGGTGCCAGGGAAAATGTATGGAGTAAAAAGTACATTATTTTCTTAAGGAATGTAGTTAAGTAAATGTTTTTAATTTTTTCAATGAACTTGGCAAGTCAGTTAAGAAAAATTCTTATTCACAATGACGGCCTAGGAACAGTGGCCTTGTTCAGGGGCAGAACGACAAATTTCAAAAATATAAATCGTAAAGTACAGATACCCCAAAAAAACTTTTAAGAAGTACTTTAAAGTATTTTTACGTAAGTACTTTACACCACTGGATTCTAGTGATATACAGTGTCAAGAAAGTATGTGAACCCTTTGGAAATACCTGGATTTCTGCATAAATTGGACATACAATTTGATCTGATCTTCATCTTAGTCACAACAATAGACAAACACTGCTTAAACTAATAACACACAAACAATTCTGCGTTTTCATGTCTTCACAGTGCAGGGTGGGAAAAGTATGCCAACCCTTGGATTTAATAACTGGTTGACCCTCCTTTGGCAGCAATAACCTCAACCAAATGTTTTCTGTCGTTGCGGATCAGACCTGCACAACGGTCAGGAGGAATTTTGGACCATTCCTCTTTACGAAACTATTTCATTTCAGCAATATTCTTGGGATGTCTGGTGTGAACTGCTGTCTTGAGGTCATGCCACAGCATCTCACTCGGGTTGAGGTCAGGACTCTGACTGGGCCATCCCAGAAGGCGTATTTTCTTCTGTTGAAGCCATTCTGTTGTTGATGTACTTCTGTGTTTTGGGTCGTTGTCCTGTTGCATCACCCAACTTCTGTTGAGCTTCAAATGGCGGACAGATAGCCTAACATTCTACCGCAAAATGTCTTGATTTACTTGGGAATTCATTTTTCTGTTGATGATAGCAAGCTGTCCAGGCCCTGAGGCAGCAAAGCAGCCCCGAATCATGATGCTCCCTCCACCATACTTTACAGTTGGGATGAGGTTTTGACGTTGGTGTGCTGTGCCTTTTTTTCCTCCACACATAGTGTTGTGTGTTCCTTCCTTCCAAACAACTCAACTGTAGTTTCATCCACAGAACATTTTGCCAGTAGCACTGTAAAACATCCAGGTACGCTTTTCTAAACTTCAGACATGTTTTTTTTGGGACAGCAGTGGCTTCTTCCGTGGTGTCCTCCCCATGAACACCATTCTTGTTTAGTGTTTTACGTATCGTAGACTCGTCAACAGAGATGTTAGCATGTTCCAGAGATTTCTGTAAGTCTTTAGCTGACACTCTAGGATTCTTCTTAACCTCATTGAGCATTCTGCGCTGTGCTCTTGAAGTCATATTTGCAGGTCGGCCACTCCTAGGGAGAGTGCCGAACTTTCTCCATTTATAGACTATTTGTCTTACCGTGGACTGATGAACATCAAGGCTTTTAGAGATACTTTTGTAACCCTTTCCAGCTTGATGCAAGTCAACAATTCTTAATCTTAGGAGTTCTGAGATTGTTTTGCTTCTTGTGAATAGCAAACTCACATTTTGTGAGTGTTTTTTATAGGGCAAGGCAGCTCTAACCAACATCTCCAATCTCATCTCATTGATTGGACTCCAGTTTAGCTGACTCCTGACTCCAATTAGCTTTTGGAGAAGTCATTAGCCTAGGGGTTCACATACTTTTTCCAACCTACACTGTGAATGTTTAAATTATGTATTCAATATAGACAAGAAAAATACAATAGTTTGTGTGTTATTAGTTTAAGCAGACTGTTTGTCTATTGTTGTGACTTAGATGAAGATCAGATACAATTTTATGACCAATTTATGCAGAAATCCAGGTAATTCCAAAGGGTTCACATACTTTTTCTTGCTACTATGTCTTGTCATCATATGTAACTTCAAATGTTGGTGAATCTGGTAACATTTATACTCAGATTTCCTGAAATAACAAATGTTTAACTTCTTAAGGAGCAGCAAGGTGCGCTAGCGCCCCACTCCCGACACTACCAGGTGAAATGCAAGGCGCAAAATTCAAAATCCAAAAGTTGAATTATTAAACATGCATCAATATACAAGTGTTTCATAGTCATCAAAAGCTCTGCTTCTTGGCAATATCACAGCGTTGTCAGATTTCAAAAAGGCTTTTATGGCGAAAGCACCACATTTGATTGTTTGAGGGTAGCACCTAACATATTTTTGCCATTACCATAATTTCATAAGCCTCCACGGTTCACAGAAAACACATTTCACAGCGAAAACAAATCAATTACCTTTTGAAGAACTTCTGCTGAGGGCTTCCTTTCATGTGTTCTTCCATGTGTGAATCAGCTGTTACTGTCCTTGTTTCAGTTTCTATCCATGGTGGTCTGATCCCTCAAAGCAGATCAAGTTCCTGGTGGATCTCCTGTCTCAAGCAGCAGAGTGGGATGAGCAGACAGGAGAGAAGACACTGAAGCTGGTATCATCAGTGTGTACTTACAGCACCTTTCCTTTTCCCAATCGAAACAATTCTGAACAGAGTGATTTCCTGCTGGATCTGTACTCACATGTGAAGGACTATGAGACTCAAACAGGCAGGAGTGTCCTTCCAGCATTACAGCCAGTTTACCAGTCAGCTCCTGCAGTCTGGTTCATAGACCTCTCAGAGAGAAAGGCCTCCCTCCTCCTAGAAGTGCTGAAACTCCAACCAGAGAAGAAACCAGTAGAGCTGAAGGGCTGGTCAGATGAAGAGAGTGAAGCGAGGAGTTTCCTTCATTGTCTGCCCTACATCTCACAGCTGAGGTGAGTGAGTTTATCCAAGTCCAGACAGTCCGGGGTTTATCCAAGAGTCCATATGTCATGGAACTGGTGTAGATAGTATTTATGTTTTACACTGTCTTTATCTTTTTAATAAATGCACATATGAAGATGCTGTAGAAACTCTAATTCAGTAAGTTTTGAAATTGAACAAAATTCTAATTCATAGTTGTATTGTTTTAAAATATGGAGTCATATGGTGCTATTAGTTTTCAGTTCCCCAACCCTGTTACTCATATCAGTCCTCATCACTCACCTGTATATCATCTGTGTTTTAAACTGTTTGTTCAGATTTATTCCACTGATGGATATTATAGAGAGAAGAAAGAGAGAGAAGACATTCCTACTGAATCTGTGTCTTCAAGCAGCTCTCCATGAGAGAGGAACCATACAAACAACTGTAGAGAAAGTGTTGTCACTGTCTGAAGTATATCACTATCAGAAATGGGATTTCCTGCTGGATCTGTACTCACATGTGAAGGTCTATGAGACTCAAACAGGCAAGAGTGTCCTTCCAGCATTAAAGCCAGTTTACCAGTCAGCCAGTCCTGCAGTCTGGTCCATAGACCTCTCAAAGAGAAAGGCCTCCCTCCTCCTAGAAGTGCTGAAACTCCAACCAGAGAAGAAACCAGTAGAGCTGAAGGGCTGTTCAGATGAAGAGAGTGAAGTGAGGAGTTTCCTTCATTGTCTGCCCTACATCTCACAGCTGAGGTGAGTGGGTTTTCATAGTAATGTTTTCTCTTGTTAGTGTTCTCATGTTTATGAACAATCCTCTAATATCTTCGACATGTTTTTACTGTCCTTGTTGCAGCTTTAATCCGTGGTGGTCTGAACACTCAAAGCAGATCAAGTTCCTGGTGGATCTCCTGTCTCAAGCAGCAGAGTGGGAGGAGCAGACAGGAGAGAAGACACTGAAGCTGGTATCATCAGTGTGTACTTACAGCACTTTCCCCTTCCATGACTGGGATGATGAGATCAACGAATATCAATGTGATTTCCTGCTGGATCTGTACTCACATGTGAAGGACTATGAGACTCAAACAGGCAGGAGTGTCCTTCCAGCATTACAGCCAGTTTACAAGTCAGCCAGTCCTGCAGTCTGGTCCATAGACCTCTCAGAGAGAAAGGCCTCCCTCCTCCTAGAAGTACTGAAACTCCAACCAGAGATGAAACCAGTAGAGTTGAAGGACTGGTCAGATGAAGAGAGCGAAGTGAGGAGTTTCCTTCAGTGTCTGCCCTACATCTCACAGCTGAGGTGAGTCTGAACATGTGTGGTGGTTAGTGATTATGTGATGCTACTGATTCTTGTCTTGTAGAAACATGTGTCATATAAAACTTCAAGTGTTGGTGAATCTGGTAACATTTATATTCAGATTTCTTGTCATAACATTTGTAGCATTACTAAATGTCACACAGATATTGTTAATTTATCTAAATTATTTGATGCTAGATTTAGGTCTTTGCTAGGTCATTTAGAAATCTTGGGAATTTTATCTTTAACAATAAACCTGCACGTTTATATTCAGAATATCTAATCTGCTAAACCAAATGTCACGTATGTTATGGAACTTTCTCTGTGACATGGTGTTATATTTCCATATGACAGCCATGAATTCATGTACGGTGAGGTCAACGTATTGGGACAATCTGTTTTGGCTCTTTACTCCAGCACTTTGGATTTGAAATGATGCGATGACTATGGGGTTAATTTGCAGACTGTCAGCTTTAATTTGAGGGTAATTTAACCGTTTAGAAATTACATCACTTTTTGTCGCCCCATTTTAGGGACCCAAAAGTATTTTGATAAATTTGTGACTCTACAAACTTGTTGGATACATTTGCTGTTTGTTTTGGTTGTTCCAGATTATTTTGTACCCAATAGAAATGAATGGTAAATAATGTATTGTGTCATTTTGGAGTCACTTTTATTATAAACAAGAATATAATATGTTTCTGAACACTTCTACATTAATGTGGATGCTACAATGACCTCGGATAATCCTGATTGAATTGTGAATAATGATAATGGTAATGAGACCAGACAGTCCGGGGTTTGGTGGTAATGAGAACAGACAGTCCGGGGTTGGTAGTAATGAGACCAGACAGTCCGGGGTTGGTGGTAATGAGACCAGACAGTCTGGGGTTGGTGGTATTGAGACCAGACAGTCCGGGGTTGGTGGTAATGAGACCAGACAGTCTGGGGTTGGTGGTAATGAGACCAGACAGTCTGGGGTTGGTAGTAATGAGACCAGACAGTCCGGGGTTGGTGGTATTGAGACCAGACAGTCTGGGGTTGGTGGTAATGAGACCAGACAGTCCGGGGTTGGTGGTAATGATTCCAGACAGTCCGGGGTTGGTGGTAATGATTCCAGACAGTCTGGGGTTGGTGGTATTGAGACCAGACAGTCCGGGGTTGGTGGTAATGAGACCAGACAGTCTGGGGTTGGTGGTAATGAGACCAGACAGTCTGGGGTTGGTAGTAATGAGACCAGACAGTCCGGGGTTGGTGGTATTGAGACCAGACAGTCTGGGGTTGGTGGTAATGAGACCAGACAGTCCGGGGTTGGTGGTAATGATTCCAGACAGTCCGGGGTTGGTGGTAATGAGTCCAGACAGTCAGGAGTTGGTGGTAATGAGTCCAGACAGTCAGGAGTTGGTGGTAATGAGTCCAGACAGTCAGGAGTTGGTGGTAATGAGTCCAGACAGTCAGGAGTTGGTGGTAATTAGTCCAGACAGTCCGGGGTTGGTGGTAATGATACCAGACAGCCCGGGGTTGATGGTAATGAGACCAGACAGTCCGGGGTTGGTGGTAATGAGTCCAGACAGTCCTGGGTTTATGGTAATAAGTCCTAACAGTCTGGGGTTGATGGTAATGACTCTAGTTCACCTAGAAGGCCGGTGACGTAGACCTCTGGAGCTGGTGAACGGAATGAGCTGGTGAACGGCAGCAGTACCGGGGGATCCGTGACAGGTGATTGGTTAGCATGTCTTGGGATATAAAATGCTAACCTCCCCTGTTATTGTAATGGTGAGCGGTTAGCATGTCTTGGGGCTATGATATATAATGCTAACCTCCCCTGTTATTGTAATGGTGAGAGGTTAGCATGTCTTGGGGCTATGATATATAATGTTAACCTCCCCTGTTATTGTAATGGTGAGAGGTTAGCATGTCTTGGTGATATGATATATAATGCTAACCTCCCCTGTTATTGTAATGGTGAGAGGTTAGCATGTCTTGGGGCTATGATATATAATGTTAACCTCCCCTGTTATTGTAATGGTGAGAGGTTAGCATGTCTTGGTGATATGATATATAATGTTACCCCTCCCTGTTATAGTAATGGTGAGAGGTTAGCATGTCTTGGTGGTATGATATATAATGTTACCCCTCCCTGTTATAGTAATGGTGAGAGGTTAGCATGTCTTGGGGCTGTGATCTTTGTGTCTCTAACTTGCTCACTCATCATTATTCACGATTCATTCAGGATGATCTGTAACCATGGTAGCATCCACATGAATGTAGAATTTCTATATTAACAGTCAATAAAATAAAAGTGTTTCTGTATTTTGTAATCAAGGTATATTGGTATTTAGTTTGACATTTTTTGGTTAGTGATTATTGTCTTGTAGAAACATTTGACATATTACATTTCAAGCGTTGGTGAATCTGGTTACATTTATCTGCTGATTTCCTGATATAACAAATGTTGCATTACTAAATGTCACACATAGATACTGTGAATGTCTCTAAAATTAAATACTTTTACATATAACCAAAACACATTATGTAAATATATAACTACTTCATATATTTTTAGCTATGACTGGTTTCATGTGTTCATCCATGTCTGAATCAGCTGTTACTGTCTTTGTTGCAGTGTCAATCCAGACTGGTCTGAGCTCTCAAATCAGATCAAATTCCTGGTGGATCTCCTGTCTCAAGCAGCAGAGTGGGAGGAGCAGACAGGAGAGAAGACACTGAAGCTGGTATCATCAGTGTGTACTTACAGCACCTTTCCTTTTCCCAATGGAGACAATTCTCAACAGAGTGATTTCCTGCTGGATCTGTACTCACATATGAAGGACTATGAGACTCAAACAAGCAGGAGTGTCCTTCCAGCATTACAGCCAGTTTACCAGTCAGCCAGTCCTACAGTCTGGTCCATAGACCTCTCAGAGAGAAAGGCCTCCCTCCTCCTAGAAGTGCTGAAACTCCAACCAGAGAAGAAACCAGTAGAGCTGAAGGTCTGTTCAGATGAAGAGAGTGAAGTGAGGAGTTTCCTTCAGTGTCTGCCCTACATCTCACAGCTGAGGTGAGTCTGGTGATTCTAGTGATTACTGTCTTTTACATCTGTGTTAATGTAGTAAAAAGTGTAGCATTTGGTCCCATTTTTTGATTTTTGTCAGTTATGTTTATGTCAGTATGCTTTTGTACGTCACTGTCTCCTAAATGTCTGGTTTGTTTGTTTATTGTGACTTGAGTTTTGTCTTTTCATTCCAGGCTGAATGTGGGCATGGCAGTGAAACTGTCCAGACTGGTTAGGAGGACAGAGAGAGGTGCTACTCCACTGACTGTCCCAGAACTCTCCCTGGTCCTAAAGAGCAGCCAGACACTAGCGAGAGTGTTGTCCAGGGCTCTGAGTAGTGTGGCGTCCCTGCTGAGACTCTGGAGGGTTCAGTGTCTGGACCTGACTAACTTCCGGATCCAGGGTCACTCTCTCATCACACTGCTGTGTCACCAGGGACCTCTCTCTCTCAGGTCAGTCTGAAGCTGATGTTTTTAAAAGTAGAAATAGTAACTTCATTCATGTGTTTTTCTTCATATTTCTGACTGCCTGTGTGTTCCAACCTCCTAGACTGAACTCAGGCACTCTGCAGCAGCTGACTGTAGTTGTGTGTGAAGCTCAGGACAAGGACTTGACTCAGTTGTTCCTGGAGAAGGTTGGTGGAGACCTGACCTCCTGCAGGCTGGACTGGGAAGTGCTTCTCTCTCTGCTGCAGCATTCAACCCACAACATCACTGTGGACCTCAAGAAGAACCGGCTTCTAGAGAAGAACATCTCAGATCTTCTCCCCTTTCTGGGACGGGTTACTCTCAAGAGGTGGGAGAACTTCTTTCTCTAGTCAGACTTTCTAGAAAGAAGACAATAACTATTTCCAGAGTTATCTTCTGTAATATAAATAGGGTTTTATTCAAGAGGTGGGAGCTCTTTATTCAATATTTATAGACTTTAATTATTAATGTCCTCTCCAGACAGTTGTTGCTATGTGAGTTATCCTTTATAAAACCTTGACATAACCACAACAATCTATTCTCCGTGTTTGTTCAGGTCCAGTTCCAGCTTTGTAAAGTCCTCCATCAGACAGATCTATGACAGTAGAGCCAGTGACTGTGTGTCCAGTTTGTTGAGGTCTTCAGACCATTGGATCAACCTGAACAGCAGAGAGCTGGACAGAGTGGACTGTACTGCTCTGTGTTTTACCCTGCAGCACAGCCACCAAGTCAAAGTCAACCTGCTGTGGACCTCCATACCACCGGTGGAGATAGAGATCATCCTGCCTCTTCTGGACAGAGTCTCCCAACTCAGGTTTAGTTGGCACTCTTTGACCCTGCTAGAATGGACAGAACTATGAGGCTTTCCACTTCCTGACTGATTTAACCTCTAACCCTAACCTTAGTGTAATGCACTAACCTTAACCTCAGCTAGGGGTGGAATTGAAGGGGAACGCCTGGGAGTTGACCTGATAAACAGAGTTGTAGTTTGTTTATCAATATTTTAATGTGTGATGATGTATCTCTCTCTGTCTCTCTCTCTGTCTGTCTCTGAGTCTCTCTGAGTCTGAGTCTGTGTCTCTCTCTGTAGTGTTGACAGGAAGTTACTGCTGATTTTCCTCCAGTGCTGTGCTGCCTCTCAGATCCAGCAGGGGGCACCACCAACACCAACACCAACAGCAGTATGGCTGCTCAGGTCTCTGCACTACAGGCTGGATTTCTCCTGCTCCTCCTCTGTGGACCTGTCAGCTCAGGATCAGGAGAAGGCTCTGTGTCTGACCACTGACCACTGCAGGGCCATCAACTCTGTTCTGAAGCAACACAGCACCCAGCTGGTCCAGAACCAGGTCCAGCTCATCCTAAGAGACTGTGAGGTGGAGGACAGAGCACTGAGGGAGCTGCTTCCCATCCTGCATTTTGTCAAGCTGAGGTTAGACACTCAAAGACAAACATTTGACCAACTAGTTTATCAGTAGGAGTTAGACCTACTCTGTGTCATAATGTTGTCTCTGCTTCTTGTCCTCTCAGCCTCAGCAAAGCTCTGCTACTTCAGCTGCTGGACCTTGTGTGTGAGGGGATTGAAGAGGGGCTGCTGAGGCACACAGAGTCCCTGTGCAGAGCCCTGGATGGGGAGCTGGACCTCAGTGAGACCAGGCTGGACCAGAAGGCCTGTGGATCTCTGGCCCTGGTTCTGGAACACTCAGAGGGTCTGTCAGAACTGGACCTCAGCCACTGTCAACTCACAGACCACCACCTACAGCCCCTGATCACACACCTGCATAAAGTACAAGTCCTGGAGTGAGTGGCTTTCAGTGTGTGTGTGTGTGTGTGTGTGTGTGTGTGTATGTGTGTGTCCATGTGACTACATGAAAAATGTCTGATCTCTCTCTCTCTCTCTCTCTCTCTCTCTCTCTCTCTGTGTCTCTCTGTTGTAGTCTGAGTCACAATGACATCACTGATGCTCTGACTGACAGAATTCTCCAACTGGTCTCTACCAACACTTCAATACACACCGTACGGTAAGGGTGTGTGTGACGGTGAGCAGAGCATGTGTGTGTGAGATCATATGGGTGTGTCTGTTGCTGTGGGCAACAGTTGGAGGATGGAGATATGTTGTCTGATGTTGTGATAATGATTCATAATGGTCATGTTCTATAGACTCTTCAACAACAGAATCCAGGACAGAAGACCCTTCCTGACAGACAAGAGGTTTGACATCTGGTGAAACAACACCGGGTCTTAGTCCAGGAAGAGAAGGCTGAATCCAGGACAGAAGACCCTTCCTGACAGAGAAGAGGTTTGACATCTGGTGAAGCATCAGGTCTTAGTCCAGGGAGAGAAGCCTTGCCATCATGATGTCAACAGAACGTCTAGTCATCAGGGAGGAGGGGAACAGTAGAATGTTACACAGAACATATTAATGAGTCCAGAAAAATCATCTGAGATAGGAATGTGTGATTTTATTTATCACTAACAGTTGGTATGTACATATTACCTGGTGTGTATAAAAGCCTTTCTCTGATATCAAAACAGACAAACCTCCATAAATAATTGTATTATAATAAAAAGAACCATGAGGCACCTGATTGGCGTTTGTTACTGTGTTTTCTCTGAAGGTTGAAATCATTACTAGTAAATCCTAAACAATCACTTTCAAGTTATTGCTGGTATGAAAGCCATCCCAAGTGTATTTCTTTTCATCACAATTGAAAAGTAAATTTTGTCTTGACTGGGGTTAGAACCTCCAACCATGCTGCAGAGCCTTGACTGGGGTTAGAACCTACAACCATGCTGCAGAGCCTTGACTGGGGTTAGAACCTCCAACCATGCTGCAGAGCCTTGACTGGGGTTAGAACCTCCAACCATGCTACAGAGCCTTGACTGGGGTTAGAACCTCCAACCATGCTGCAGAGCCTTGACTAGGGTTAGAACCTCCAACCATGCTGCAGAGCCTTGACTGGGGTTAGAACCTCCAACCATGCTGCAGAGCCTTGACTGGGGTTAGAACCTACAACCATGCTGCAGAGCCTTGACTGGGGTTAGAACCTCCAACCATGCTGCAGAGCCTTGACTGGGGTTAGAACCTCCAACCATGCTGCAGAGCCTTGACTGGGGTTAGAACCTACAACCATGCTGCAGAGCCTTGACTGGGGTTAGAACCTACAACCATGCTGCAGAGCCTTATATGGGGTTAGAACCATGACCCCTGCACATTCTGAAATTAAATGTTTGTCCCCCCCACCAGTTGTATTATTGAAATGTGATACAAAACGAGGCAGTAGTGTGCCTTAGGACCATGCGGAGCGGTCGGGAAGGCTGATTGGATAAATTTTTAAATAAAGAAATATGTCCCCCCCCCACTTCTAAAACCAAAGTTACGCCCCTGGCTCTAAGTCTGAATGAAATGGTGGCTCAGGTGTAAGAATCAGGTGAAAGGCTCAGATAAAAGGCTCTTGCCCTGGAAGTGGGGATGTAGGTTCAAGTCCAGGCTGGGTCTGTCAATGAGGATGAGGTGCCAACAATCTGACAGGGATAGAAGTTCCTTCTCCTGAGTACAGCAGTAATTATAGAGGGAAAAAGCTAAGTAGGTGTTATACTATAAGTCTACTTCTTTCCTCCATAACTGCTGTTGGTTACTGTTCTGGAACTGCAGGATTAACCAGTGTAGACTCACTCTGTAGCAGAATCCTCAGTGTATTTATAAGGGATCCCATAGTTCCTGCCAAGGCAGCATCTACTCTTCCTGGGGTTTATTAGGGATCCCATTAGTTCCTGCCAAGGCAGCATCTACTCTTCCTGGGGTTTAATAGGGATCCCATTAGTTCCTGCCAAGGCAGCATCTACTCTTCCTGGGGTTTATAAGGGATCCCATTAGTTCCTGCCAAGGCAGCAGCTACTCTTCCTGGGGTTTAATAGGGATCCCATTAGTTCCTGCCAAGGCAGCATCTACTCTTCCTGGGGTTTATTAGGGATCCCATTAGTTCCTGCCAAGGCAGCATCTACTCTTCCTGGGGTTTATTAGGGATCCCATTAGTTCCTGCCAAGGCAGCATCTACTCTTCCTGGGGTTTAATAGGGATCCCATTAGTTCCTGCCAAGGCAGCATCTACTCTTCCAAACACATTAACTTCTTAGGGAGTTGCGCACAAGGTGACCGTTTTGGAGAGCCTAGCGTGCCCAAAGTAAAATGCCTCCCATTCAGGCCCAGAAAATAGGATATGCACACATTTGGTACCATTGGATAGGAAACACTCTTAATTTTCTAAAACTGTTAACCATTTGTCTGTGAGTAAAACAGAACGGATATGGCAGGCGAAACCCCGAGGAATTTCTGTCCTGGAAAAAGTGGTTTTCACAGAATGCCTCATTTGGAACCCCTCCCTCATGAAAATGCCCATAAAAGGGCATATGAATGCAGTACCGATCGCTTCCTCTGGATGTCAACAGTCTCGAGAAAGTGTTTTGATTCTGTTTCGATGAATTAGAGCAGAGAAGAAGAGGAAATCAGGAAGTGTCCCTTTGGAAGTCTATAGGAGAGGACGCTCGCTCTCGCCAAGCGCGCACTGTGTTTTTTTCCGTCTTTATAGCTCAGTTTATATTCCGGTTGATTTATTATAGTAAATATACGTAAAAGTGTTCCTAAGGATTCATTTAAAACTATGTTTGATTGTTCTTGGACAAGTTTATAGGTATAAGATGAACGAGTTCTCGTCACGTTTCAATGGAGTAGTGGACGCTGTAGTTTCTGAATATAACGCGCGAACCAAATGGAGATTTATGGATAAAATACATGACTTTTTCTAACAAAAGAACCATGGATTGTCTTCGTTGGACACTTAGGAAGACCTCAGCAGAAGTTCTTCAACAGGTAATTGATTTGTTTTCCCTGTGAAATGTGTTATGTGTGTGCCGTGATGGCTAATGAATTCATGGCTATGGGAAAAATATGTGAGGTGCTACCCTCAAACAATCAAATGTTGTGCTTTTGCCGTAAAGCCTTTTTGAAATCTGACAACGCTGTGATATTGCCAAGAAACCGAGCTATTGATGAGTATGGAACACTTGTATATAGGTGGATGTTTAATAATTCAACTTTTGGATTTTGAATTTGGCGCCTTGCATTTCACCTGGTAGTGTCGGGATTGGGGCGCTAGCGCCCCAGCAATCCCAGAGAGGTTAAACAAACCAAATGCATATTTCTGGTGCCTGACATTTCATCCTGGTAAACAACGTTCCTTTGGGTTGCTGAGTTTTAGACCTTTCTAATCCAAACACAATCTGGAACAGGAAATGGAACATCAAAATAAAATCACACACAAGCTTCATTATAGCCAATAGGACAGTCACCACGCTGGCACCATGCACAATGGTAGGGGTCAGCATGATGAAAATGTCCATCCTTGACATTCATTGATTTTGAACACAAATAACTATTTTTACAAACTGAGTGTAGCATTAGTTCAATACCCTTAGTCCTAAGATCAGGGTTGGGTCATCATCATTTACAAACTGAGTGTAGCATTAGTTCAATACCTTTAGCCCTAAGATCAGGGTTGGAGTCATCATCATTTACAAATTGAGTGGACCATTAGTTCAATACCCTTAGCCCTAAGATCAGGGTTTCGTCATCATCATTTACAAACTGAGTGTAGCATTAGTTCAATACCCTTAGCCCAGGGTTGGGTCATCATCATAAAATATTTAACCAGTCAGGGATTGCTGGGTCGCTAGCAGGCTCGTCCCGACACTACCAGCGAAAATCTATAGCGCCAAATTCAAAATCCCAAAATGGAATTATTAAACATCCAGCAATATACAAGTGTTCCATACTCATCAAAAGCTCTGTTTCTTGGCAATATCACAGCGTTGTCAGATTTCAAAAATGCTTTACGGTGAAAGCAGCACATTCATTTGTTTGAGGCTATCACCTCACATATTTTCCAATAGCCATGTATCGATTAGCCATCATGGCACACACATAACACATTTCACAGCGAAAACAAATCAATTACCTGTTGAAGAACTTCTGCTGAGCTCATCCTAAGTGTCCAACGAAGACAATCCATGGTTCTTTTGTTAGAAAAAGTAACGTATTTTATCCATAAATCCTCCATTTGGTTCGCGCGTTATAATCAGAAACTACAGCTTCCACTACTCCATTGAAACGCGGCGCCAACTCGTTCAAATTATACCTATAAACTTGTCCAAAAACAATCAAACATAGTTTTAAATGTATCCTTAGGAACACTTTTACGTATATTTACTATTATAAATCAGCCGGAATATAAACTGAACGCTAAAGACGATAAATAAGACACGCCGTGACTTCGCGTGCGCGCGCAAGAATGTGAACAGTTTTCAGAATGTGGTGTCCCCATGCCATGCAGTTGTTCAATGGTCTAAATTCATCCAAGATGGAGTAAAACACCGTCTCGTGGTTGATGACATCATAAGGAAGCGACGTGCACTGCATTCATATGCCTATATATGGTCATTTTCAATAGGGAGGGGTTCCAAAATGAGCAATGTGTCAAAATCCCTTTTCCCAGGACAGAGATTCCTCAGGGTTTTGCCTGCTATATGCGTTCTGATTGACTCACAGACAAATGGTTAACAGTTTTGGAAAATTGTGTCCTATCCTATCCAATGGCACTAAATATATGCATATCCCATTTTCTGGGCCTAAATGGGAGGCATTTTACTTTGGGCACGCCAGGCTCTCCAAAACAGTCACCTCTGCTGCTGCTCCTTGAGAGGTTTAATCAGGAATGGGAAACAAGTATGGGAAACAAGTCTGGGAAACAAGTCTGGGAAACAGGTCTGGGAAACAGGTCTCGTAAATCAGGCATTCTATCATTTTCAGGTACATTAGAATCCTCAGATTCAGCACAGTTATCAAGCAGGGGCATGGTCAGTATACTTGTTCCCAAAACTGTACCAACCCATCGCACCAAAACAGCTTTTATGCATGGTATTACTATAGTGATCCCGACTGGAAGGAGAATTTTGGAATACCATAGTTCCCTCTAGGGTCTAATGTGTCGTGGAACCATGATGTTGCTGAAGTACCCGCACTATCAGAGGGGGCAAATGAGTACACCCCTCTTTTGGTTGTAGTAGAGCTGCTTTCACCCTGGGAAAGATAGCTTTCAGAACATTGTTTAGAGCTTCACAGTAACTTACCATTTGGTCATCGCAGCCCATCAAAGTCAACCTGTTCTGTGGGAAAGGGGTGTATCTCATGTGGTGCCAAACCAGTGGTAGGGTGCGTCTCCCCACACATGTACATTAAAGCCAGGGGCATCACTGTCACCCATTCATTTCACTTTTACCGATTGGTTGGCTCTCTCCACAAGCCCCCCACTTCGTGGATGATAACTACAGTGAGTCCTTCTCACATATTTACAAAATGTGAGAAATTGTCTGATGTTAATTTGGACAGTAGACCCCACCTAGGGATGATTTCTCGCAGCAGGTTATTTTTTTGCAAAAGCCGTTGCTGTGGCATGTTTGCATGGAAATTCTTCAACCCACTTAGAGAAAGCGTCAACTATTACCAGGCAATATTCCCTGGCATGGAGTTAGGTCCAACGAGGCAATATTCCCTGGCATAGAGTTAGTTCCAACCAGTCAATATTCCCTGGCATAGAGTTAGTTCCAACGAGGCGAAATTCCCTGGCATAGAGTTAGTTCCAACGAGGTGATATTCCCTGGCATAGAGTTAGTTCCAACGAGGCAATATTCCCTGGCATAGAGTTAGTTCCAACGAGGCAATATTCCCTGGCATAGAGTTAGTTCCAACGAGGCAATATTCCCTGGCATATAGTTAGTTCCAACGAGGCGAAATTCCTGGCATAGAGTTAGTTCCAATGAGACAATATTCCCTGGCATAGAGTTAGTTCCAACCAGGCGATATTCCCTGGCATAGAGTTAGTTCCAACCAGGCGATATTCCCTGGCATAGAGTTACATGAACAGTTACATGAACAGAATGAGGTACATGAACAGAATGAGGTACATGAACAGTCAGTTGGCACATAGCAACAATATCAACAACAAGCCAACACTGCTTCCGTAGCAGCAGCCACCGCTCTGAGACAACACACCAGGCCCCTCACCACCCTGTCAAGTCTTTTAGAGTAGTATCACACCAGACCAGTCTATTAGAGTAGTACCCCACCAGACCAGTCTATTAGAGTAGTAACCCACCAGACCCCTCACCACCCTGTCAAGTCTATTAGAGTAGTAACCCACCAGACCAGTCTATTAGAGTAGTAACCCACCAGACCAGTCTATTAGAGTAGTAACCCACCAGACCCCTCACCACCCTGTCAAGTCTATTAGAGTAGTAACACACCAGACCCCTCACCACCCTGTCAAGTCTATTAGAGTAGTAACCCACCAGACCAGTCTATTAGAGTAGTACCCCACCAGACCAGTCTATTAGAGTAGTAACACACCAGACCCCTCACCACCCTGTCAAGTCTATTAGAGTAGTAACCCACCAGACCCCTCACCACCCTGTCAAGTCTATTAGAGTAGTAACCCACCAGACCCCTCACCACCCTGTCAAGTCTATTAGAGTAGTAACCCACCAGACCCCTCACCACCCTGACAAGTCTATTAGAGTAGTAACCCACCAGACCAGTCTATTAGAGTAGTAACCCACCAGACCAGTCTATTAGAGTAGTAACCCACCAGACCCCTCACCACCCTGACAAGTCTATTAGAGTAGTAACCCACCAGACCAGTCTATTAGAGTAGTAACACACCAGACCCCTCACCACCCTGTCAAGTCTATTAGAGTAGTAACCCACCAGACCCCTCACCACCCTGTCAAGTCTATTAGAGTAGTAACCCACCAGACCCCTCACCACCCTGTCAAGTCTATTAGAGTAGTAACACACCAGACCCCTCACCACCCTGTCAAGTCTATTAGAGTAGTAACCCACCAGGCCCCTCACCACCCTGTCAAGTCTTTTAGAGTAGTAACACACCAGACCCCTCACCACCCTGTCAAGTCTATTAGAGTAGTAACCCACCAGGCCCCTCACCACCCTGTCAAGTCTATTAGAGTAGTAACCCACCAGACCCCTCACCACCCTGACAAGTCTATTAGAGTAGTACCCCACCAGACCAGTCTATTAGAGTAGTAACACACCAGACCCCTCACCACCCTGTCAAGTCTATTAGAGTAGTAACACACCAGGCCCCTCACCACCCTGTCAAGTCTATTAGAGTAGTAACCCACCAGACCCCTCATCACCCTGTCAAGTCTATTAGAGTAGTAAACCACCAGACCCCTCACCACCCTGTCAAGTCTATTAGAGTAGTAACCCACCAGACCCCTCACCACCCTGTCAAGTCTATTAGAGTAGTAACCCACCAGACCCTCACCACCCTGTCAAGTCTATTAGAGTAGTAACACACCAGGCCCCTCACCACCCTGTCAAGTCTATTAGAGTAGTAACACACCAGACCCCTCACCACCCTGTCAAGTCTATTAGAGTAGTAACCCACCAGACCAGTCTATTAGAGTAGTACCCCACCAGACCAGTCTATTAGAGTAGTACCCCACCAGACCAGTCTATTAGAGTAGTAACCCACCAGACCCCTCACCACCCTGCCAAGTCTATTAGAGTAGTAACCCACCAGACCCCTCACCACCCTGTCAAGTCTATTAGAGTAGTAACCCACCAGACCCTCACCACCCTGTCAAGTCTATTAGTTACTAACCCACCCTGTCAAGTCTATTAGAGTAGTAACACACCAGGCCCCTCACCACCCTGTCAAGTCTTTTAGTTACTAACCCACCCTGTCAAGTCTATTAGAGTAGTAACACACCAGGCCCCTCACCACCCTGTCAAGTCTATTAGAGTAGTAACACACCAGGCCCCTCACCACCCTGTCAAGTCTATTAGAGTAGTAACCCACCAGACCCCTCACCACCCTGTCAAGTCTATTAGAGTAGTAACCCACCAGACCCCTCACCACCCTGTCAAGTCTATTAGAGTAGTAACCCACCAGACCCCTCACCACCCTGTCAAGTCTATTAGAGTAGTAACACACCAGACCCCTCACCACCCTGTCAAGTCTATTAGAGTAGTAACACACCAGACCAGTCTATTAGAGTAGTAACCCACCAGACCCCTCACCACCCTGCCAAGTCTATTAGAGTAGTAACCCACCAGACCCCTCACCACCCTGCCAAGTCTATTAGAGTAGTAACCCACCAGACCAGTCTATTAGAGTAGTACCCCACCAGACCAGTCTATTAGAGTAGTAACACACCAGACCCCTCACCACCCTGTCAAGTCTATTAGAGTAGTAACCCACCAGACCAGTCTATTAGAGTAGTAACCCACCAGACCAGTCTATTAGAGTAGTACCCCACCAGACCAGTCTATTAGAGTAGTAACACACCAGACCCCTCACCACCCTGCCAAGTCTATTAGAGTAGTAACCCACCAGACCCCTCACCACCCTGTCAAGTCTATTAGAGTAGTAACCCACCAGACCCCTCACCACCCTGACAAGTCTATTAGAGTAGTAACCCACCAGACCCCTCACCACCCTGACAAGTCTATTAGAGTAGTAACCCACCAGACCCCTCACCACCCTGTCAAGTCTATTAGAGTAGTAACCCACCAGGGTGGTGAGGGGTCCGGTGTGTTACTACTCTAATAGACTTGACAGGGTGGAAGGAAGGACAGATGACATCATTCTTTTCACAAACAAAAAGGGTAAAAGGTTTAGAGTGATTAGGCATACCCAAACATGGAGACGACGTCATCAACTGTTTCAGTCTGTCCAGAGATCTCAGTCCTTCAGGGGTTCCATTTTATCTTGTCATTCTTCGCCATCTTGTGGCCATAAATGAGATCAGATAATGGCTGGACGACCTCTGCATAGTCCGGCAACCATGCCCTGCAGTACCCTGCCATTCAGTTAGTGTCATCATGTGCTGTTTTGTCACTGGCTGGGGGACAGAGAGAATCGCCTGAACCCTCTCCGGGCCCAGCTGTCTACCATTTGGAGTAATGTCAGTGAACCTCATTGGCTCCATCGTCCACGCCCATCTCTTATTCAAAAATGTAAAAGCAAACAAAAACTGGGATTCTGGTGCCACTCGAATGCTAAACAAAGCATTAGCCAAGTCAACAACCGAAAACCAATTTGCCGTTGCTGGGCCCGCTGATTACAACGTTGTGGTTTGGATCAAGAGAGGATGACAAAACGTTTGCGTGCTTGGAGAGAACTTAGATCCATCAGGCAGTGGTTGCCAATCAGAAACCATTGACACTCCCTTTAGCCAGACTCCAGTATCCTCCCACTCAACCTTAGCTGACTTTGCAATAGACACGTGAGGCCCACTTTTCTGGAACAGACAGAACTTTTCTGGGGGTTAAAGTCACCCCTGAAGCACAGAAATCATCACTGCAGTAAATACCCAACACAACAATTGCTCTTTGAGACAACTATGTGGTGGCCAAGATTGTCATAATGGAGGTCTCTTGTTAATGGTGAGATATGGGAAGTGCCATGCAAGTCTGTATATGGCATGAAGCTGCCCTCTGAATTACACTGTTATTTTTGTTGTCAATGAAAAAACCCGCTCAAGAGTAGTGCAGTCATTTGTAACATCCACATGAATAGTACCAGTCATAACACTCAGACATCAAAATCAGACAATCATCGTTCCCTTCATCATGGGTTACTGATAACCCTTCTGCTTCACACGTAGTTTTAATTCCCAATTTACGTGGGAGATCTCTTCCCATCAAATTTACAGGACAGTGGTCAGAGTAAAGGAACTGATGCTGATAGTCTTTGTCACAGAATCTTACTGGCTGAGGCATGGAGAGATATTCTCTTATAGGATTACCCGATACCTCCACTAATTTGAGTGATTCACTAGACATGGGAGGCTTTTTTATGGTTTTAAAGTTAATTACTGACATTGCAGCCCCAGAATCAACAAGAAAAGTGACCAAGTCACCATTCACGCAAGCCTCCAGCGTTGGCTCCCTCTTCACCGGTGAGTGCTGCTTAAAACAAAGTAGTTCTTTCTCATGTTGTACTTCCTCTTTCTCCCTTAACTGCACTTCCTTATTTCCCTCCTCTGTCTCTGTCTCTTCCTCACGTCAATAGTCTGCCGTGTATTCTGGTTGGTAGTCAGGGTTATACAGAGTGGTCTGGGCCGGAGAGCCCGTTTGCCATGGTGCTTGTTGCCCTCTGCCTTCGTTAGGTTCTTAACTCTGCACCTTTCCTATAGAGGCTGAGACCCAACTCTAGTTCGTTGGGCTCTTAACTCTGCACCTTTCCTATAGAGGCTGAGACCCAACTCTAGTTCGTTGGGCTCTTAACTCTGCACCTTTCCTATAGAGGCTGAGACCCAACTCTAGTTCGTTAGGTTCTTAACTCTGCACCTTTCCTATAGAGGCTGAGACCCAACTCTAGTTCGTTAGGTTCTTAACTCTGCACCTTTCCTATAGAAGCTGAGACCCAACTCTAGTTCGTTAGGTTCTTAACTCTGCACCATTCCTATAGAAGCTGACACCCAACTCTAGTTCGTTGGGATCTTAACTCTGCACCTTTCCTATAGAGGCTGAGACCCAACTCTAGTTCGTTAGGTTCTTAACTCTGCACCTTTCCTATAGAGGCTGAGACCCAACTCTAGTTCGTTAGGTTCTTAACTCTGCACCTTTCCTATAGAGGCTGAGACCCAACTCTAGTTCGTTAGGTTCTTAACTCTGCACCTTTCCTATAGAAGCTGAGACCCAACTCTAGTTCGTTAGGTTCTTAACTCTGCACCATTCCTATAGAAGCTGACACCCAACTCTAGTTCGTTGGGCTCTTAACTCTGCACCTTTCCTATAGAGGCTGAGACCCAACTCTAGTTCGTTAGGTTCTTAACTCTGCACCTTTCCTGTAGAGGCTGAGACCCAACTCTAGTTCGTTGGGATCTTAACTCTGCACCTTTCCTATAGAAGCTGAGACCCAACTCTAGTTCGTTAGGTTCTTAACTCTGCACCTTTCCTATAGAGGCTGAGACCCAACTCTAGTTCGTTAGGTTCTTAACTCTGCACCTTTCCTATAGAGGCTGAGACCCAACTCTAGTTCGTTAGGTTCTTAACTCTGCACCTTTCCTGTAGAGGCTGAGACCCAACTCTAGTTCGTTAGGCTCTTAACTCTGCACCTTTCCTATAGAGGCTGAGACCCAACTCTAGTTCGTTAGGTTCTTAACTCTGCACCTTTCCTATAGAAGCTGAGACCCAATTTGGTTGTTGACTGCTCCAGATTTGCAAATATAACAATAAAATAACAGGCAGACATACAGTAGTTCAACTACATGGTACTGCAATACTCAGGCAGACATACAGTAGTTCAACTACATGGTACTGTAATACGCAGACAGACATACAGTACTTCAACTACATGGTACTGCAATACTCAGGCAGACATACAGTAGTTCAACTACATGGTACTGCAATACTCAGGCAGACATACAGTAGTTCAACTACATAGTACTGCAATACTCAGGCAGACATACAGTAGTTCAACTACATAGTACTGCAATACTCAGGCAGACATACAGTTGTTCAACTACAATGTACTGCAATACTCAGGCAGACATACAGTAGTTCAACTACATGGTACTGTAATACGCAGACAGACATACAGTAAATAACCTCTTAGGCAGTGGTGGAGCGCTAGCGGCCCATTACCCCACCACTCCCGACACTACCCGGTGAAATGTAAGACGCCAGATTCAAAATCCAAAAGTTGAATTATTAAACATTCATCAATATACAAGTGTTGCATAGTCATCAAAAGCTCTGCTTCTTGGCAATATCACAGCGTTGCCAGATTTCAAAAATACTTTGCGGTGAAAGCACAACCTTTGATTGTTTGAGGATAGCACCTCTAATATTTATGCATTAGCATAAATTCATAAACCAGCGCGGGTCACACAAAACACATATCACAGCTAAAACAAATCACTTACCTTTCGAAGAACTTCTGCTGAGGGCTTCCCAAGTGTCCAACGAAGACATCCAATGGTTCTTTTGTTAGAAAAAGTCATTCACATTCACATGCACTCCATTATCCTTCACTTTTATTTCACAAGCATTTCACTACACTCTCAATAACATCTGGCTAACCATGTGTATGTGACCAATAACATCTGCTAACCATGTGTATGTGACCAATAACATCTGGCTAACCATGTGTATGTGACCAATAACATCTGCTAACCATGTGTATGTGACCAATAACATCTGGCTAACCATGTGTATGTGACCAATAACATCTGGCTAACCATGTGTATGTGACCAATAACATCTGGCTAACCATGTGTATGTGACCAATAACATCTGGCTAACCATGTGTATGTGACCAATAACATCTGGCTAACCATGTGTATGTGACCAATAACATCTGGCTAACCATGTGTATGTGACCAATAACATCTGGCTAACCATGTGTATGTGACCATTAACATCTGCTAACCATGTGTATGTGACCAATAACATCTGGCTAACCATGTGTATGTGACCAATAACATCTGGCTAACCATGTGTATGTGACCAATAACATCTGGCTAACCATGTGTATGTGGCCAATAACATCTGCTAACCATGTGTATGTGACCAATAACATCTGCTAACCATGTGTATGGGACCAATAACATCTGGCTAACCATGTGTATGTGACCAATAACATCTGATAACCATGTGTATGTGACCAATAACGTTTTATTTTGATTTGGACAAAGACCCAACAGCCATGGCTTCCTCTTCCTGGACCAAGACCTGTTGTTTCACCAGATGTCAAACCTCTTGTCTGTCAGGAAAGTGGTTCTGTTCATGATTCTGTTGTTGAAGAGTCTGTAGAGAAAATTTGAATGTTATTATGATTATTAGTATCCTCCGACAGTTGCCCCCAGCAACAGACACACCCATATGATCTCACACACACATGCTCTGCTCACCGTCACACACACCCTTACCGTACGGTGTGTATTGAAGTGTTGGTAGAGACCAGTTGGAGTATTCTGTCAGTCAGAGCATCAGTGATGTCATTGTGACTCAGGCTACGAGAGAGAGAGAGAGAGAGAGAGAGAGAGAGAGAGAGAGAGAGAGAGAGAGAGAGAGAGAGAGAGAGAGAGATCGGACATGTATCATGTAGTGTAGTCTTGTACAAATAACCTGTACCTTAAACAAAACCTAACCCTGAACCTAACCCTAGATCCTAATCCTAACCCTAGATCCTAATCCTAAAACGAACCCTAGATCCTAAACCTAACCCTAGATCCTAATCCTAAAACGAACCCTAGATCCTAATCCTAACCCTAGATCCTAAACCTAAACCTAACCCTAGATCCTAATCCTAACCCTAGATCCTAAACCTAACCCTAGATCCTAATCCTAAAACTAACCCTAGATCCTAATCCTAAACCTAACCCTAGATCCTAATCCTAAACCTAACCCTAGATCCTAAACCTAACCCTAGATCCTAAACCTAACCCTAGATCCTAATCCTAAAACTAACCCTAGATCCTAATCCTAAAACGAACCCTAGATCCTAATCCTAAAACTAACCCTAGACCCTGATCCTAAACCTAACCCTAGATCCTAAAACTTGCCCTAGATCCTAACCCTAACTATAACCTTAACCCTAAACCCCCTAGCAATAGCATTTGACCTTGTGGGGACCAACAAAATGTCCCCAGTTGGTCAAATCTTTGTTTGTTTAGATAAAGATAAACACGTCCACACACACACACACACACACACACACACACACACACACACACACACACACACACACACACACACACACACACACACACACACACACACACACACACACACACACACACACACACACACACACACACACACAGTGAAAGCCACTCACTCCAGGACTTGTACTTTATGCAGGTGTGTGATCAGGGGCTGTAGGTGGTGGTCTGTGAGTTGACAGTGGCTGAGGTCCAGTTCTGACAGACCCTCTGAGTGTTCCAGAACCAGGGCCAGAGATCCACAGGCCTTCTGGTCCAGCCTGGTCTCACTGAGGTCCAGCTCCCCATCCAGGGCTCTGCACAGGGACTCTGTGTGCCTCAGCAGCCCCTCTTCAATCCCCTCACACACAAGGTCCAGCAGCTGAAGTAGCAGAGCTTTGCTGGGGCTGAGAGGACAAGAAGCAGAGATAACATTATGACACAGAGTAGGTCTAACTCCTACTGATAAACTAGTTGGTCAAATGTTTGTCTTTGTGTGTCTAACCTCAGCTTGACAAAATGCAGGATGGGAAGCAGCTCCCTCAGTGCTCTGTCCTCCACCTCACAGTCTCTTAGGATGAGCTGGACCTGGTTCTGGACCAGCTGGGTGCTGTGTTGCTTCAGAACAGAGTTGATGGCCCTGCAGTGGTCAGTGGTCAGACACAGAGCCTTCTCCTGATCCTGAGCTGACAGGTCCACAGAGGAGGAGCAGGAGAAGTCCAGCCTGTAGTGCAGAGACCTGAGCAGCCATGCTGCTGTTGGTGTTGGTGGTGGTGCCCCCTGCTGGATCTGAGAGGCCGCACAGCACTGTAGGAAACTCAGTAGTAACCTCCTGTCAACACTACAGAGAGAGATAGAGACAGAGAGAGAGACACGGAGAGGGAGATAATTATTTACACACCATCACACATTAAAATATTGATAAACACACTACAACTCTGTTTATCAGGTCAACTCCCAGGCGTTCCCCTTCAATTCCACCTCTAGCTGAGGTTAAGGTTAGAGGTTAAATCAGTCAGGAAGCGGAAAGCCTCATAGTTCTGTCCCTTCTAGCAGGGTCAAAGAGTGCCAACTGAACCTGAGTTGGGAGACTCTGTCCAGAAGAGGCAGGATGCTCTCTATCTCCCCCGGTGGTATGGAGGTCCACAGCAGGTTGACTTTGACTTGGTGGCTGTGCTGCAGGGTAAAACACAGAGCAGTACAGTCCACTCTGTCCAGCTCTCTGCTGTTCAGGTTGATCCAATGGTCTGAAGACCTCAACAAACTGGACACACAGTCACTGGCTCTACTGTCATAGATCTGTCTGATGGAGGACTTTACAAAGCTGGAACTGGACCTGAACAAACATGGAGAATGGATTGTTGTGGTTATGTCAAGGTTTTATAAAGGATAACTCACATAGTAACAACTGTCTGGAGAGGACATTAATAATTAAAGTCTATAAATATTGAATAAAGATCTCCCACCTCTTGAATAAAACCCTACTGATATTACAGAGGATAACTCAGAACAACATGTCACTGGATAGAAATAGTTATTTTATTCTTTCTAGAAAGTCTGAATAGAGAAAGAAGTTCTCCCACCTCTTGAGAGTAACCCGTCCCAGAAAGGGGAGAAGATCTGAGATGTTCTTCTCTAGAAGCCTGTTCTTCTTGAGGTCCACAGTGATGTTGTGGGTTGAACGCTGCATCAGAGAGAGAAGCACTTCCCAGTCCAGCCTGCAGGAGGTCAGGTCTCCACCAACCTTCTCCAGGAACAACTGAGTCAAGTCCTTGTCCTGAGCTTCATACACAACTACAGTCAGCTGCTGCAGAGTGCCTGAGTTCAGTCTAGGAGGTTGGAACATACAGGCAGTCAGAAATATGAAGAAAAACACATGAATGAAGTTACTATTTCTATTTAAAAAAATATCAGCTTCAAGATAACCTGAGAGAGAGAGGTCCCTGGTGACACAGCAGTGTGATGAGAGAGTGACCCTGGATCCATAAGTCAGTCAGGTCCAGACACTGAACCCTCCAGAGTCTCAGCAGGGACGCCACACTACTCAGAGCCCTGGACAACACTCTCTCTGGTGGCTGGCTGCTCTTTAGGACCAGGGAGAGTTCTGGGCCAGTCAGTGGAGTAGCACCTCTCCCTGTCCTCCTAACCAGTCTGGACAGTTTCACTGCCATACCCACATTCAGCCTGGAATGAAAAGACAAAACTCAAGTCACTTTAAACAGAGAAACCTTGTCAGATAAATGCTCAGTAGGAAAATCAACAATTCAATAGACCTGTAAAAGCTGTCTTACTGAACATACCTGAGCTTGTGGAGCTTTGACTCATGTCTCAAAAGAAGTGCGGCTCCTTGGAGAGAGATCTTGCTGGGGGTGAGAGTGAGGTCCACTCTGGAGGCACAGAGACCCAGGACTCTCCCCACAGACCTGCAGGTTTTCCTGGGTAACTCTCCTCCCAGTGACAGGGTGGAGCCCAAGGCCTGGAGGAGAGAGGCCAACTGCTGGTCCTCCTCTCTGGACCTCCCAGGGATGGATTCACACACAGTCTGGAAGAACCTGTCATCATCACAGCTGAAACAGCAAAACATGGAGACATGAAACCAGACATTTAGGAGACAGTGACACATGGTTTGTTGTTGTGGCTCTGTACTCCAGCAGTTTGACATGATTCAACGACTACGAGGTTAAAGTGTAACGTGAATAATGATGAGTGAGACAGTTAGAGGCACCATTACAATAACAGTTATAGTTTAAGGTCAAAGGTTAAAGCCTGTCAGCTTTAATCTGAGGGTATTTTCATTCATACAGCACTTGTTCTACATAAAATAAATTATAGGACTTTTAGTGCCCTGCTATTCAATCCCCTTAGACTGTTCAGACTGTTAGAATGCATTCAACTTTCTCTATCCTGCATTAGTATTCAATCCCCTTAGACTGTTAGAATGCATTCAACCTTCTCTATCCTGCATTAGTATTCAATCCACTTAGACTGGTTAGACTGTTAAAATGCATTCAACTTTCTCTATCCTGCATTAGTATTCAATCCACTTAGACTGTGTAGACTGTTAAAATGCATTCAACTGTCTCTATCCTGCATTAGTATTCAATCCACTTAGACTGTGTAGACTGTTAAAATGCATTCAACTGTCTCTATCCTGCGTTAGTATTCAATCCACTTAGACTGTGTATACTGTTAAAATGCATTCAACTTTCTCTATCCTGCATTAGTATTCAATCCCCTTAGACTGTTAAAATGCATTCAACTTTCTCTATCCTGCATTAGTATTCAATCCCCTTAGACTGTTAAAATGCATTCAACTATCTCTATCCTGCATTAGTATTCAATCCCCTTAGACTGTTAAAATGCATTCAACTTTCTCTATCCTGCAGTAGTATTCAATCCCCTTATACTGTTAAAATGCATTCAACTTTCTCTATCCTGCATTAGTATTCAATCCACTTATACTGGTTAGACTGTTAAAATGCATTCAACTGTCTCTATCCTGCATTAGTATTCAATCCCCTTATACTGTTAAAATGCATTCAACTTTCTCTATCCTGCATTAGTATTCAATCCACTTATACTGGTTAGACTGTTAAAATGCATTCAACTGTCTCTATCCTGCATTAGTATTCAATCCACTTAGACTGTTAATATTGTTAAAATGCATTCAACTTTCTCTATCCTGCATTAGTATTCAATCCCCTTAGACTGTTAAAATGCATTCAACTTTCTCTATCCTGCATTAGTATTCAATCCCCTTAGACTGTTAAAATGCATTCAACTATCTCTATCCTGCATTAGTATTCAATCCCCTTAGACTGTTAAAATGCATTCAACTGTCTCTATCCTGCATTAGTATTCAATCCCCTTAGACTGTTAAAATGCATTCAACTTTCTCTATCCTGCATTAGTATTCAATCCCCTTAGACTGTTAAAATGCATTCAACTTTCTCTATCCTGCATTAGTATTCAATCCCCTTAGACTGTTAAAATGCATTCAACTTTCTCTATCCTGCATTAGTATTCAATCCCCTTAGACTGTTAAAATGCATTCAACTTTCTCTATCCTGCATTAGTATTCAATCCCCTTAGACTGTTAGAATGCATTCAACTTTCTCTATCCTGCATTAGTATTCAATCCACTTAGACTGTGTAAGACTGTTAAAATGCATTCAACTGTCTCTATCCTGCATTAGTATTCAATCCCCTTATACTGTTAAAATGCATTCAACTTTCTCTATCCTGCATTAGTATTCAATCCACTTAGACTGGTTAGACTGTTAAAATGCATTCAACTGTCTCTATCCTGCATTAGTATTCAATCCACTTAGACTGGTTAGACTGTTAAAATGCATTCAACTGTCTCTATACTGCATTAGTATTCAATCCACTTAGACTGTGTATACTGTTAAAATGCATTCAACTTTCTCTATCCTGCATTAGTATTCAATCCCCTTAGACTGTTCAGACTGTTAAAATGCATTCAACTTTCTCTATCCTGCATTAGTATTCAATCCCCTTAGACTGTTCAGACTGTTAAAATGCATTCAACTGTCTCTATCCTGCATTAGTATTCAATCTCCTTAGACTGTTAAAATGCATTCAACTTTCTCTATCCTGCATTAGTATTCAATCACTTAGACTGTTAAAATGAACTTAAAATGAACTTGACATTTTTGTCAAGAATCTCAAAATAATAAAAATAGTATCAAAGTGGAAGAAAGATTCTGAAATAAACCACTAATATTGATTTCATTTCTTCACGACTAAAGACAGAAACACCTGTATTGACTCAAAGTGGAATAAACATTCTAACATTTGAAATATAAAAACCCTGAGACTAAATAAATATCCTGAAAAGCACATTTTGTTTTGGCACAGAAACATGTTTTGAAAAAAATTCACGATCATTATTCAGGATTCATTCAGGATTATCCGAGATCTTGTCAGCGTCCACATTAATGTAGAAATGTTAAGAAACATATTCTATTCTTATTTACAATAAAAGTGACTCCAAAATTACACTATACAATATTTACCATTCATTTCTATTGGGCACAAAATAATCATAAGTGAATTTGTCCAAATACCTTTGGTTCCCTAAAATAGTGCTGTAATTTTCAAAACACCCGATTTGGATGAAAATCCCCTCAAATTAAACTGGCACTTTAACCTCAGTCATCGTATCATTTCAAACTCAAAGTGCTTGAGTACAAAACAACTGGGCCTAAACAAAATGCATCACTGTCCCAATACGAATGACCTCACTGTACATGAATACCTGCCTGTCATATGGAAATATGACACCATGTCACAGAGAAAGTTCCATAATATACGTGACATTTGGTTTAGTAGATTAGATATTCTGAGTATAAACATTCAGGTTTATTGTTACAAGACCTCTCTGAGCATATGTGTGTATGGAAAAATTCACAATTCTGGGCAACATTTGTTATTTCAGGGAATCTGAGTATAAATAACCAGATTCACTACCACTAACCTCTCACCATTACAATAACAGGGAGGGGTTAGCATTATATATCATAGCCCCAAGACATGCTAACCTCTCATCATTACAATAACAGGGAGGGGTTAACATTATATATCATAGCCCCAATACATGCTAACCTCTCACCATTACAATAACAGGGGAGGTTAACATTATATATCATAGCCCCAAGACATGCTAACCTCTCACCATTACAATAACAGGGAGGGGTTAGCATTATATATCATAGCCCCAAGACATGCTAACCTCTCACCATTACAATAACAGGGGAGGTTAACATTATATATCATAGCCCCAAGACATGCTAACCTCTCACCATTACAATAACAGGGAGGGGTTAGCATTATATATCATAGCCCCAAGACATGCTAACCTCTCACCATTACAATAACAGGGGAGGTTAGCATTATATATCATAGCCCCAAGACATGCTAACCTCTCACCATTACAATAACAGGGGAGGGGTTAGCATTATATATCATAGCCCCAAGACATGCTAACCTCTCACCATTACAATAACAGGGGAGGTTAAAATTATATATCATAGCCCCAAGACATGCTAACCTCTCACCATTACAATAACAGGGGAGGTTAGCATTTTATATCATACCACCAAGACATGCTAACCTCTCACCATTACAATAACAGGGAGGTTAGCATTATATATCATAGCCCCAAGACATGCTAACCTCTCACCATTACAATAACAGGAGGGGTTAGCATTATATATCATAGCCCCAAGACATGCTAACCTCTCACCATTACAATAACAGGGAGGTTAGCATTATATATCATAGCCCCAAGACATGCTAACCTCTCACCATTACAATAACAGGGAGGGGTTAGCATTATATATCATAGCCCCAAGACATGCTAACCTCTCACCATTACAATAACAGGGAGGTTAACATTATATATCATAGCCCCAAGACATGCTAACCTCTCACCATTACAATAACAGGGAGGGGTTAGCATTATATATCATAGCCCCAAGACATGCTAACCTCTCACCATTACAATAACAGGGAGGTTAGCATTATATATCATAGCCCCAAGACATGCTAACCTCTCACCATTACAATAACAGGGGAGGGGTTAGCATTATATATCATAGCCCCAAGACATGCTAACCTCTCACCATTACAATAACAGGGGAGGTTAAAATTATATATCATAGCCCCAAGACATGCTAACCTCTCACCATTACAATAACAGGGGAGGTTAGCATTTTATATCATACCACCAAGACATGCTAACCTCTCACCATTACAATAACAGGGGAGGTTAGCATTATATATCATAGCCCCAAGACATGCTAACCTCTCACCATTACAATAACAGGGGAGGGGTTAGAATTATATATCATAGCCCCAAGACATGCTAACCTCTCACCATTACAATAACAGGGAGGTTAGCATTATATATCATAGCCCCAAGACATGCTAACCTCTCACCATTACTATAACAGGGGAGGGGTTAGCATTATATATCATAGCCCCAAGACATGCTAACCTCTCACCATTACAATAACAGGGAGAGGTTAGCATTATATATCATAGCCCCAAGACATGCTAACCTCTCACCATTACAATAACAGGGAGGGGTTAGCATTATATATCATAGCCCCAAGACATGCTAACCTCTCACCATTACAATAACAGGGGAGGGGTTAGCATTATATATCATAGCCCCAAGACATGCTAACCTCTCACCATTACAATAACAGGGGAGGAGTTAACATTATATATCATAGCCCCAAGACATGCTAACCTCTCACCATTACAATAACAGGGGAGGTTAACATTATATATCATAGCCCCAAGACATGCTAACCTCTCACCATTACAATAACAGGGGAGGGGTTAGCATTATATATCATAGCCCCAAGACATGCTAACCTCTCACCATTACAATACCAGGGAGGGGTTAGCATTATATATCATAGCCCCAAGACATGCTAACCTCTCACCATTACAATAACAGGGAGGGGTTAGCATTATATATCATAGCCCCAAGACATGCTAACCTCTCACCATTACAATAACAGGGAGGTTAGCATTATATATCATAGCCCCAAGACATGCTAACCTCTCACCATTACAATAACAGGGGAGGGGTTAACATTATATATCATAGCCCCAAGACATGCTAACCTCTCACCATTACAATAACAGGGAGGGGTTAGCATTATATATCATAGCCCCAAGACATGCTAACCTCTCACCATTACAATAACAGGGAGGGGTTAGCATTATATATCATAGCCCCAAGACATGCTAACCTCTCACCATTACAATAACAGGGGAGGTTAACATTATATATCATAGCCCCAAGACATGCTAACCTCTCACCATTACAATAACAGGGGAGGGGTTAGCATTATATATCATAGCCCCAAGACATGCTAACCTCTCACCATTACAATAACAGGGAGGTTAACATTATATATCATAGCCCCAAGACATGCTAACCTCTCACCATTACAATAACAGGGAGGGTTAACATTATATATCATAGCCCCAAGACATGCTAACCTCTCACCATTACAATAACAGGGAGGTTAGCATTATATATCATAGCCCCAAGACATGCTGACCTCTCACCATTACAATAACAGGGAGGGGTTAGCATTATATATCATAGCCCCAAGACATGCTAACCTCTCACCATTACAATAATAGGGAGGGGTTAACATTATATATCATAGCCCCAAGACATGCTAACCTCTCACCATTACAATAACAGGGGAGGGGTTAACATTATATATCATATCACCAAGACATGCTAACCTCTCACCATTACAATAACAGGGAGGGGTTAACATTATATATCATAGCCCCAAGACATGCTAACCTCTCACCATTACAATAACAGGGGAGGTTAGCATTATATATCATAGCCCCAAGACATGCTAACCTCTCACCATTACAATAACAGGGGAGGGGTTAACATTATATATCATAGCCCCAAGACATGCTAACCTCTCACCATTACAATAACAGGGAGGGGTTAGCATTATATATCATAGCCCCAAGACATGCTAACCTCTCACCATTACAATAACAGGGGAGGTTAGCATTATATATCATATCCCCAAGACATGCTAACCTCTCACCATTACAATAACAGGGAGGGGTTAGCATTATATATCATAGCCCCAAGACATGCTAACCTCTCACCATTACAATAACAGGGAGGGGTTAACATTATATATCATAGCCCCAAGACATGCTAACCTCTCACCATTACAATAACAGGAGGGGTTAACATTATATATCATAGCCCCAAGACATGCTAACCTCTCACCATTACAATAACAGGGAGGTTAACATTATATATCATAGCCCCAAGACATGCTAACCTCTCACCATTACAATAACAGGGAGGTTAGCATTATATATCATAGCCCCAAGACATGCTAACCTCTCACCATTACAATAACAGGGGAGGTTAACATTATATATCATAGCCCCAAGACATGCTAACCTCTCACCATTACAATAACAGGAGGTTAGCATTATATATCATAGCCCCAAGACATGCTAACCTCTCACCATTACAATAACAGGGAGGTTAGCATTATATATCATAGCCCCAAGACATGCTAACCTCTCACCATTACAATAACAGGGAGGGTTAGCATTATATATCATAGCCCCAAGACATGCTAACCTCTCACCATTACAATAACAGGGAGGTTAGCATTATATATCATAGCCCCAAGACATGCTAACCTCTCACCATTACAATAACAGGGAGGGGTTAGCATTATATATCATAGCCCCAAGACATGCTAACCTCTCACCATTACAATAACAGGGAGGTTAACATTATATATCATAGCCCCAAGACATGCTAACCTCTCACCATTACAATAACAGGGAGGTTAACATTATATATCATAGCCCCAAGACATGCTAACCTCTCACCATTACAATAACAGGGAGGGGTTAGCATTATATATCATAGCCCCAAGACATGCTAACCTCTCACCATTACAATAACAGGGAGGTTAGCATTATATATCATAGCCCCAAGACATGCTAACCTCTCACCATTACAATAACAGGGAGGGGTTAGCATTATATATCATAGCCCCAAGACATGCTAACCTCTCACCATTACAATAACAGGGAGGTTAGCATTATATATCATAGCCCCAAGACATGCTAACCTCTCACCATTACAATAACAGGGAGGGGTTAGCATTATATATCATAGCCCCAAGACATGCTAACCTCTCACCATTACAATAACAGGGAGGGTTAACATTATATATCATAGCCCCAAGACATGCTAACCTCTCACCATTACAATAACAGGGAGGTTAACATTATATATCATAGCCCCAAGACATGCTAACCTCTCACCATTACAATAACAGGGAGGTTAACATTATATATCATAGCCCCAAGACATGCTAACCTCTCACCATTACAATAACAGGGAGGGGTTAGCATTATATATCATAGCCCCAAGACATGCTAACCTCTCACCATTACAATAACAGGGAGGGGTTAACATTATATATCATAGCCCCAAGACATGCTAACCTCTCACCATTACAATAACAGGGAGGTTAACATTATATATCATAGCCCCAAGACATGCTAACCTCTCACCATTACAATAACAGGGAGGTTAGCATTATATATCATAGCCCCAAGACATGCTAACCTCTCACCATTACAATAACAGGGGAGGTTAACATTATATATCATAGCCCCAAGACATGCTAACCTCTCACCATTACAATAACAGGGAGGTTAGCATTATATATCATAGCCCCAAGACATGCTAACCTCTCACCATTACAATAACAGGGAGGTTAGCATTATATATCATAGCCCCAAGACATGCTAACCTCTCACCATTACAATAACAGGGGAGGTTAGCATTATATATCATAGCCCCAAGACATGCTAACCTCTCACCATTACAATAACAGGGGAGGTTAGCATTATATATCATAGCCCCAAGACATGCTAACCTCTCACCATTACAATAACAGGGAGGGGTTAGCATTATATATCATAGCCCCAAGACATGCTAACCTCTCACCATTACAATAACAGGGAGGTTAACATTATATATCATAGCCCCAAGACATGCTAACCTCTCACCATTACAATAACAGGGAGGTTGGCATTATATATCATAGCCCCAAGACATGCTAACCTCTCACCATTACAATAACAGGAGGTTAGCATTATATATCATAGCCCCAAGACATGCTAACCTCTCACCATTACAATAACAGGGAGGGGTTAGCATTATATATCATAGCCCCAAGACATGCTAACCTCTCACCATTACAATAACAGGGAGGTTAACATTATATATCATAGCCCCAAGACATGCTAACCTCTCACCATTACAATAACAGGGGAGGTTAGCATTATATATCATAGCCCCAAGACATGCTAACCTCTCACCATTACAATAACAGGGAGGGGTTAGCATTATATATCATAGCCCCAAGACATGCTAACCTCTCACCATTACAATAACAGGGGAGGTTAGCATCATATATCATAGCCCCAAGACATGCTAACCTCTCACCATTACAATAACAGGGGAGGTTAACATTATATATCATAGCCCCAAGACATGCTAACCTCTCACCATTACAATAACAGGAGGTTAACATTATATATCATAGCCCCAAGACATGCTAACCTCTCACCATTACAATAACAGGGAGGGGTTAGCATTATATATCATAGCCCCAAGACATGCTAACCTCTCACCATTACAATAACAGGGGAGGTTAACATTATATATCATAGCCCCAAGACATGCTAACCTCTCACCATTACAATAACAGGAGGTTAACATTATATATCATAGCCCCAAGACATGCTAACCTCTCACCATTACAATAACAGGGAGGGGTTAGCATTATATATCATAGCCCCAAGACATGCTAACCTCTCACCATTACAATAACAGGGAGGTTAGCATTATATATCATAGCCCCAAGACATGCTAACCTCTCACCATTACAATAACAGGGAGGGGTTAGCATTATATATCATAGCCCCAAGACATGCTAACCTCTCACCATTACAATAACAGGGGAGGTTAACATTATATATCATAGCCCCAAGACATGCTAACCTCTCACCATTACAATAACAGGGGAGGTTAGCATTATATATCATAGCCCCAAGACATGCTAACCTCTCACCATTACAATAACAGGGAGGGGTTAGCATTATATATCATAGCCCCAAGACATGCTAACCTCTCACCATTACAATAACAGGGAGGTTAGCATCATATATCATAGCCCCAAGACATGCTAACCTCTCACCATTACAATAACAGGGAGGTTAACATTATATATCATAGCCCCAAGACATGCTAACCTCTCACCATTACAATAACAGGGAGGTTAACATTATATATCATAGCCCCAAGACATGCTAACCTCTCACAATTACAATAACAGGGAGGTTAACATTATATATCATAGCCCCAAGACATGCTAACCTCTCACCATTACAATAACAGGGAGGGGTTAGCATTATATATCATAGCCCCAAGACATGCTAACGTCTCACCATTACAATAACAGGGAGGTTAGCATTATATATCATAGCCCCAAGACATGCTAACCTCTCACCATTACAATAACAGGGAGGGGTTAGCATTATATATCATAGCCCCAAGACATGCTAACCTCTCACCATTACAATAACAGGGAGGTTAACTTTATATATCATAGCCCCAAGACATGCTAACCTCTCACCATTACAATAACAGGGAGGGGTTAGCATTATATATCATAGCCCCAAGACATGCTAACCTCTCACCATTACAATAACAGGGAGGTTAACATTATATATCATAGCCCCAAGACATGCTAACCTCTCACCATTACAATAACAGGGAGGGGTTAGCATTATATATCATAGCCCCAAGACATGCTAACCTCTCACCATTACAATAACAGGGGAGGTTAGCATTATATATCATAGCCCCAAGACATGCTAACCTCTCACCATTACAATAACAGGGAGGGGTTAGCATTATATATCATAGCCCCAAGACATGCTAACCTCTCACCATTACAATAACAGGGAGGTTAACATTATATATCATAGCCCCAAGACATGCTAACCTCTCACCATTACAATAACAGGGAGGTTAGCATTATATATCATAGCCCCAAGACATGCTAACCTCTCACCATTACAATAACAGGTGAGGTTAGCATTATATATCATAGCCCCAAGACATGCTAACCTCTCACCATTACAATAACAGGGAGGGGTTAGCATTATATATCATAGCCCCAAGACATGCTAACCTCTCACCATTACAATAACAGGGAGGTTAGCATTATATATCATAGCCCCAAGACATGCTAACCTCTCACCATTACAATAACAGGGAGGGGTTAGCATTATATATCATAGCCCCAAGACATGCTAACCTCTCACCATTACAATAACAGGGAGGTTAGCATCATATATCATAGCCCCAAGACATGCTAACCTCTCACCATTACAATAACAGGGAGGTTAACATTATATATCATAGCCCCAAGACATGCTAACCTCTCACCATTACAATAACAGGGAGGTTAACATTATATATCATAGCCCCAAGACATGCTAACCTCTCACCATTACAATAACAGGGAGGTTAGCATTATATATCATAGCCCCAAGACATGCTAACCTCTCACCATTACAATAACAGGGAGGTTAACATTATATATCATAGCCCCAAGACATGCTAACCTCTCACCATTACAATAACAGGAGGTTAGCATTATATATCATAGCCCCAAGACATGCTAACCTCTCACCATTACAATAACAGGGAGGTTAGCATTATATATCATAGCCCCAAGACATGCTAACCTCTCACCATTACAATAACAGGGAGGGGTTAGCATTATATATCATAGCCCCAAGACATGCTAACCTCTCACCATTACAATAACAGGAGGTTAGCATTATATATCATAGCCCCAAGACATGCTAACCTCTCACCATTACAATAACAGGGAGGGGTTAGCATTATATATCATAGCCCCAAGACATGCTAACCTCTCACCATTACAATAACAGGAGGTTAACATTATATATCATAGCCCCAAGACATGCTAACCTCTCACCATTACAATAACAGGGAGGGGTTAGCATTATATATCATAGCCCCAAGACATGCTAACCTCTCACCATTACAATAACAGGGAGGTTAACATTATATATCATAGCCTCAAGACATGCTAACCTCTCACCATTACAATAACAGGGAGGTTAGAATTATATATCATAGCCCCAAGACATGCTAACCTCTCACCATTACAATAACAGGGAGGTTAGCATTATATATCATAGCCCCAAGACATGCTAACCTCTCACCATTACAATAACAGGGAGGGGTTAGCATTATATATCATAGCCCCAAGACATGCTAACCTCTCACCATTACAATAACAGGAGGTTAACATTATATATCATAGCCCCAAGACATGCTAACCTCTCACCATTACAATAACAGGGAGGGGTTAGCATTATATATCATAGCCCCAAGACATGCTAACCTCTCACCATTACAATAACAGGAGGTTAACATTATATATCATAGCTCCAAGACATGCTAACCTCTCACCATTACAATAACAGGGAGGGGTTAGCATTATATATCATAGCCCCAAGACATGCTAACCTCTCACCATTACAATAACAGGAGGTTAGCATTATATATCATAGCCCCAAGACATGCTAACCTCTCACCATTACAATAACAGGGAGGGGTTAGCATTATATATCATAGCCCCAAGACATGCTAACCTCTCACCATTACAATAACAGGGAGGTTAACATTATATATCATAGCCCCAAGACATGCTAACCTCTCACCATTACAATAACAGGGAGGTTAACATTATATATCATAGCCCCAAGACATGCTAACCTCTCACCATTACAATAACAGGGAGGGGTTAGCATTATATATCATAGCCCCAAGACATGCTAACCTCTCACCATTACAATAACAGGGGAGGTTAGCATTATATATCATAGCCCCAAGACATGCTAACCTCTCACCATTACAATAACAGGGAGGGGTTAGCATTATATATCATAGCCCCAAGACATGCTAACCTCTCACCATTACAATAACAGGGAGGGTTAGCATTATATATCATAGCCCCAAGACATGCTAACCTCTCACCATTACAATAACAGGGAGGTTAGCATTATATATCATAGCCCCAAGACATGCTAACCTCTCACCATTACAATAACAGGGAGGGGTTAACATTATATATCATAGCCCCAAGACATGCTAACCTCTCACCATTACAATAACAGGGGAGGTTAGCATTATATATCATAGCCCCAAGACATGCTAACCTCTCACCATTACAATAACAGGGGAGGTTAACATTATATATCATAGCCCCAAGACATGCTAACCTCTCACCATTACAATAACAGGGAGGGGTTAGCATTATATATCATAGCCCCAAGACATGCTAACCTCTCACCATTACAATAACAGGGAGGGGTTAGCATTATATATCATAGCCCCAAGACATGCTAACCTCTCACCATTACAATAACAGGGAGGGGCTAGCATTATATATCATAGCCCCAAGACATGCTAACCTCTCACCATTACAATAACAGGGAGGTTAACATTATATATCATAGCCCCAAGACATGCTAACCTCTCACCATTACAATAACAGGGAGGGGTTAGCATTATATATCATAGCCCCAAGACATGCTAACCTCTCACCATTACAATAACAGGGAGGTTAGCATTATATATCATAGCCCCAAGACATGCTAACCTCTCACCATTACAATAACAGGGAGGGGTTAGCATTATATATCATAGCCCCAAGACATGCTAACCTCTCACCATTACAATAACAGGGGAGGTTAACATTATATATCATAGCCCCAAGACATGCTAACCTCTCACCATTACAATAACAGGGAGGGGTTAGCATTATATATCATAGCCCCAAGACATGCTAACCTCTCACCATTACAATAACAGGGAGGGGTTAGCATTATATATCATAGCCCCAAGACATGCTAACCTCTCACCATTACAATAACAGGGAGGGGTTAGCATTATATATCATAGCCCCAAGACATGCTAACCTCTCACCATTACAATAACATGGGAGGTTAACATTATATATCATAGCCCCAAGACATGCTAACCTCTCACCATTACAATAACAGGGAGGTTAGCATTATATATCATAGCCCCAAGACATGCTAACCTCTCACCATTACAATAACAGGGAGGGGTTAGCATTATATATCATAGCCCCAAGACATGCTAACCTCTCACCATTACAATAACAGGGAGGTTAGCATTATATATCATAGCCCAAGACATGCTAACCTCTCACCATTACAATAACAGGGAGGGGTTAGCATTATATATCATAGCCCCAAGACATGCTAACCTCTCACCATTACAATAACAGGTGAGGGCTTAACATTATATATCATAGCCCCAAGACATGCTAACCTCTCACCATTACAATAACAGGGGAGGTTAACATTATATATCATAGCCCCAAGACATGCTAACCTCTCACCATTACAATAACAGGGGAGGTTAACATTATATATCATAGCCCCAAGACATGCTAACCTCTCACCAGTACAATAACAGGGGAGGTTAACATTATATATCATAGCCCCAAGACATGCTAACCTCTCACCATTACAATAACAGGAGGTTAGCATTATATATCATAGCCCCAAGACATGCTAACCTCTCACCATTACAATAACAGGGAGGGGTTAGCATTATATATCATAGCCCCAAGACATGCTGACCTCTCACCATTACAATAACAGGGGAGGTTAGCATTATATATCATAGCCCCAAGACATGCTAACCTCTCACCATTACAATAACAGGGAGGGGTTAGCATTATATATCATAGCCCCAAGACATGCTAACCTCTCACCATTACAATAACAGGGAGGGGTTAGCATTATATATCATAGCCCCAAGACATGCTAACCTCTCACCATTACAATAACAGGGAGGGGTTAGCATTATATATCATAGCCCCAAGACATGCTGACCTCTCACCATTACAATAACAGGGGAGGGGTTAGCATTATATATCATAGCCCCAAGACATGCTAACCTCTCACCATTACAATAACAGGGAGGGGTTAGCATTATATATCATAGCCCCAAGACATGCTAACCTCTCACCATTACAATAACAGGGGAGGTTAGCATTATATATCATAGCCCCAAGACATGCTAACCTCTCACCATTACAATAACAGGGGAGGTTAACATTATATATCATAGCCCCAAGACATGCTGACCTCTCACCATTACAATAACAGGGGAGGTTAGCATTATATATCATAGCCCCAAGACATGCTAACCTCTCACCATTACAATAACAGGGAGGGGTTAGCATTATATATCATAGCCCCAAGACATGCTAACCTCTCACCATTACAATAACAGGGGAGGTTAGCATTATATATCATAGCCCCAAGAAATGCTAACCTCTCACCATTACAATGACAGGGAGGGGTTAACATTATATATCATAGCCCCAAGAAATGCTAACCTCTCACCATTACAATGACAGGGAGGGGTTAACATTATATATCATAGCCCCAAGACATGCTAACCTCTCACCATTACAATGACAGGGAGGGGTTAACATTATATATCATAGCCCCAAGACATGCTAACCTCTCACCATTACAATAACAGGGGAGGTTAGCATTATATATCATAGCCCCAAGACATGCTAACCTCTCACCATTACAATAACAGGGAGGGGTTAACATTATATATCATAGCCCCAAGACATGCTAACCTCTCACCATTACAATAACAGGGAGGGGTTAACATTATATATCATAGCCCCAAGACATGCTAACCTCTCACCATTACAATAACAGGGGAGGTTAACATTATATATCATAGCCCCAAGACATGCTAACCTCTCACCATTACAATAACAGGGGAGGTTAACATTATATATCATAGCCCCAAGACATGCTAACCTCTCACCATTACAATAACAGGGAGGGGTTAGCATTATATATCATAGCCCCAAGACATGCTAACCTCTCACCATTACAATAACAGGGGAGTTTAACATTATATATCATAGCCCCAAGACATGCTAACCTCTCACCATTACAATAACAGGGAGGGGTTAGCATTATATATCATAGCCCCAAGACATGCTAACCTCTCACCATTACAATAACAGGGGAGGTTAGCATTATATATCATAGCCCCAAGACATGCTAACCTCTCACCATTACAATAACAGGGAGGGGTTAGCATTATATATCATAGCCCCAAGACATGCTAACCTCTCACCATTACAATAACAGGGAGAGGTTAGCATTATATATCATAGCCCCAAGACATGCTAACCTCTCATCATTACAATAACAGGGGAGGTTAACATTATATATCATAGCCCCAAGACATGCTGACCTCTCACCATTACAATAACAGGGTAGGTTAGCATTATATATCATAGCCCCAAGACATGCTAACCTCTCACCATTACAATAACAGGGAGGGGTTAGCATTATATATCATAGCCCCAAGACATGCTAACCTCTCACCATTACAATAACAGGGAGGGGTTAGCATTATATATCATAGCCCCAAGACATGCTAACCTCTCACCATTACAATGACAGGGAGGGGTTAACATTATATATCATAGCCCCAAGACATGCTAACCTCTCACCATTACAATAACAGGGAGGGGTTAACATTATATATCATAGCCCCAAGACATGCTAACCTCTCACCATTACAATAACAGGGAGGGGTTAACATTATATATCATAGCCCCAAGACATGCTAACCTCTCACCATTACAATAACAGGGAGGGGTTAACATTATATATCATAGCCCCAAGACATGCTAACCTCTCACCATTACAATGACAGGGAGGGGTTAACATTATATATCATAGCCCCAAGACATGCTAACCTCTCACCATTACAATAACAGGGAGGGGTTAACATTATATATCATAGCCCCAAGACATGCTAACCTCTCACCATTACAATAACAGGAGGTTAGCATTATATATCATAGCCCCAAGACATGCTAACCTCTCACCATTACAATAACAGGGAGGGGTTAGCATTATATATCATAGCCCCAAGACATGCTAACCTCTCACCATTACAATAACAGGGGAGGTTAGCATTATATATCATAGCCCCAAGACATGCTAACCTCTCACCATTACAATAACAGGGAGGGGTTAGCATTATATATCATAGCCCCAAGACATGCTAACCTCTCACCATTACAATAACAGGTGAGGGCTTAACATTATATATCATAGCCCCAAGACATGCTAACCTCTCACCATTACAATAACAGGGGAGGTTAACATTATATATCATAGCCCCAAGACATGCTAACCTCTCACCATTACAATAACAGGGAGGTTAACATTATATATCATAGCCCCAAGACATGCTAACCTCTCACCAGTACAATAACAGGAGGTTAACATTATATATCATAGCCTCAAGACATGCTAACCTCTCACCATTACAATAACAGGGAGGTTAGCATTATATATCATAGCCCCAAGACATGCTAACCTCTCACCATTACAATAACAGGGAGGGGTTAGCATTATATATCATAGCCCCAAGACATGCTGACCTCTCACCATTACAATAACAGGGAGGTTAGCATTATATATCATAGCCCCAAGACATGCTAACCTCTCACCATTACAATAACAGGGAGGGGTTAGCATTATATATCATAGCCCCAAGACATGCTAACCTCTCACCATTACAATAACAGGGAGGGGTTAGCATTATATATCATAGCCCCAAGACATGCTAACCTCTCACCATTACAATAACAGGGAGGGGTTAGCATTATATATCATAGCCCCAAGACATGCTGACCTCTCACCATTACAATAACAGGAGGGGTTAGCATTATATATCATAGCCCCAAGACATGCTAACCTCTCACCATTACAATAACAGGGAGGGGTTAGCATTATATATCATAGCCCCAAGACATGCTAACCTCTCACCATTACAATAACAGGGAGGTTAGCATTATATATCATAGCCCCAAGACATGCTAACCTCTCACCATTACAATAACAGGTGAGGTTAACATTATATATCATAGCCCCAAGACATGCTGACCTCTCACCATTACAATAACAGGGGAGGTTAGCATTATATATCATAGCCCCAAGACATGCTAACCTCTCACCATTACAATAACAGGGAGGGGTTAGCATTATATATCATAGCCTCCAAGACATGCTAACCTCTCACCATTACAATAACAGGGAGGTTAGCATTATATATCATAGCCCCAAGAAATGCTAACCTCTCACCATTACAATGACAGGGAGGGGTTAACATTATATATCATAGCCCCAAGAAATGCTAACCTCTCACCATTACAATGACAGGGAGGGGTTAACATTATATATCATAGCCCCAAGACATGCTAACCTCTCACCATTACAATGACAGGGAGGGGTTAACATTATATATCATAGCCCCAAGACATGCTAACCTCTCACCATTACAATAACAGGAGGTTAGCATTATATATCATAGCCCCAAGACATGCTAACCTCTCACCATTACAATAACAGGGAGGGGTTAACATTATATATCATAGCCCCAAGACATGCTAACCTCTCACCATTACAATAACAGGGAGGGGTTAACATTATATATCATAGCCCCAAGACATGCTAACCTCTCACCATTACAATAACAGGGAGGTTAACATTATATATCATAGCCCCAAGACATGCTAACCTCTCACCATTACAATAACAGGAGGTTAACATTATATATCATAGCCCCAAGACATGCTAACCTCTCACCATTACAATAACAGGGAGGGGTTAGCATTATATATCATAGCCCCAAGACATGCTAACCTCTCACCATTACAATAACAGGGGAGGTTAACATTATATATCATAGCCCCAAGACATGCTAACCTCTCACCATTACAATAACAGGGAGGGGTTAGCATTATATATCATAGCCCCAAGACATGCTAACCTCTCACCATTACAATAACAGGGAGGTTAGCATTATATATCATAGCCCCAAGACATGCTAACCTCTCACCATTACAATAACAGGGAGGGGTTAGCATTATATATCATAGCCCCAAGACATGCTAACCTCTCACCATTACAATAACAGGGAGAGGTTAGCATTATATATCATAGCCCCAAGACATGCTAACCTCTCATCATTACAATAACAGGGGAGGTTAACATTATATATCATAGCCCCAAGACATGCTGACCTCTCACCATTACAATAACAGGGTAGGTTAGCATTATATATCATAGCCCCAAGACATGCTAACCTCTCACCATTACAATAACAGGGAGGGGTTAGCATTATATATCATAGCCTCAAGACATGCTAACCTCTCACCATTACAATAACAGGGAGGGGTTAGCATTATATATCATAGCCCCAAGACATGCTAACCTCTCACCATTACAATGACAGGGAGGGGTTAACATTATATATCATAGCCCCAAGACATGCTAACCTCTCACCATTACAATAACAGGGAGGGGTTAACATTATATATCATAGCCCCAAGACATGCTAACCTCTCACCATTACAATAACAGGGAGGGGTTAACATTATATATCATAGCCCCAAGACATGCTAACCTCTCACCATTACAATAACAGGGAGGGGTTAACATTATATATCATAGCCCCAAGACATGCTAACCTCTCACCATTACAATAACAGGGGGAAATTACATTTTATATTATTTTACTTTTAGTTTTTACTTTCCCCTTTTATACATTTTATTGTGTGGAATTAAAATGGATTGAATCTATTCAAAATACTCTTAATGTCAAAATAAACATATAAAGATTAATCAAATGAAAACAACACTAATATATCTTGTTTCATAACTCTTCACCACCCGACTAAATACAGAAACCCCACATGTATTGGCTCAACATTTGAAATAGAAAACACTAATATCCTGAGAAACATGTTTTGAAAAAAATTCACGATCATTATTCACGATTCATTCAGGATTATTCGTATTATCTGTAACCATGGTAGCGTCCACATTAATGTAGAAGTGTTCAGAAACATATTATATTCTTACTTACAATAAAAATGACTCCAAAATGACACAATACAATATTTACCATTCATTTCTATTGGGCACAAAATAATCTGAAACACAACCAGAACAAACAGCAAATGTATCCAACAAGTTTGTAGAGTCACAAGCTTGATGTAGTCATTACATGCTAGAAATATGGAAGAAGAATTATGGAAGAATTAAATTCGGTTAAGCTTCTCTAGTGTCCGTGAGTTATTTACTCTGAAAAATAAGAACCTAACACACTGTCACAGAGAAACGTTCCATAACATTTGGTTTTATAGATTAGATATTCTGAGTATAAATGTATATGGAAAAATTCACAATATCTAGGTAACATTTGGTAATTGAACATTTGTTATTTCAGGGAATCTGAGTATAAATGATACATGTCACTAATATTTTAAGTTTCATATGACAATGTCTTAAAAATACAATTACTGCAGAAAGCTACAAACTTCCTCTCTAAAGGGAAATACAGGGACAGACAACTACAGCCTCTGAACTGTACGGATCCAACTCACCTCAGCTGTGAGATGTAGGGCAGACACTGAAGGAAACTCCTCACTGACCTTTAACCTCAGTCATTGTATCTGGTCATTAAAGATGACAGTCTGACCTTTAACCTCAGTCATTGTATCTGGTCATTAAAGCTGACAGTCTGACCTTTAACCCTTTAGACTCACCTCAGCTGTGAGATGTAGGGCAGACACTGAAGGAAACTCCTCACTTCACTCTCTTCATCTGACCAGCCCTTCAGCTCTACTGGTTTCTTCTCTGGTTGGAGTTTCAGCACTTCTAGGAGGAGGGAGGCCTTTCTCTTTCTGAAGTCTATGGACCAGACTGCAGGACTGGCTAACTGGTAAACTGGCTGTAATGCTGGAAGGACACTCCTGCCTGTTTGAGTCTCATAGTCCTTCACATGTGAGCACAGATCCAGCAGGAAATCACTCTCTCTAAATGGATCACCATCATCATCATCATCATCATCATCATCATCATCATATCTGTATCTGCACATGGAGGATAATGTCTTGAAGATATTCTCTCCTGTCTCTGTATCAAACTCAGCAGCAGCAACACTGAGTTTAGACAGAACTGGCCAGGTCTTCTCTTCATCATAACCAACAAACCACCTGAATGAGAAGACAGACAAACATTGTTACTACATGTTATCCTGGATTCTCTGGTTAAGTAATGCAGAAGAATCACCCACAGACAAATACTAATGTTTACACGGCAGAATGGCAAAAACAGACTAATGAAGTGATTTGGATGAACAGATATTTTATAAACCTGATAAATAGCTGGTACAATATGACACATCTCTGAAACAAACACTCACCTCAGCTGTGAGATGTAGGGCAGACACTGAAGGAAACTCCTCACTTCACTCTTTTCATCTGACCAGCCCTTCAGCTCTACTGGTTTCTTCTCTGGTTGGAGTTTCAGCACTTCTAGGAGGAGGGAGGCCTTTCTCTCTGAGAGGTCTATGGACCAGACTGTAGGAGCTGACTGGTAAACTGGCTGTAATGCTGGAAGGAAACTCCTGCCTGTTTGAGTCTCATAGTCCTTCACATGTGAGTACAGATCCAGCAGGAAATCACATTGATATTCATTGATCTCATCATCCCAGTCATGGAAGGGGAAAGTGCTGTAAGTACACACTGATGATACCAGCTTCAGTGTCTTCTCTCCTGTCTGCTCCTCCCACTCTGCTGCTTGAGACAGGAGATCCACCAGGAACTTGATCTGCTTTGAGGGATCAGACCAGTCTGGATAGAAACTGCAACAAGGACAGTAACAGATGATTCAGACATGGATGAACACATGAAACCAGTCATAGTTAAAGATATATGAAGTAGTTATACATTTACATAATGTGCTTTGGCTATATGTTAAAGTATTTAATTTTAGAGACATTCACAGTATTTATCTGTGACATTTAGTAATGCAACATTAGTTCTGTCAGGAAATGGGCTGATAAATGTTCCCAGATTCACCAACATGTGAAGTTTTATCCGGGAGCTTCACCGTGTGCTGCCACTTTGCATCAGCAGGCAGAAAGGAGGCTATCTGGGGGGCAGTTTGATAGTGTGATGGTGCACAACTCTGGTTTATTTTCACTCTCTCTCTCTCTATTCCGTCTCTGTCTCTCTCTATTCCGTCTCTCTCTCTCTATTCCGTCCCTCTCTCTCTCTATCTCTCTCTCTCTCTATTCCGTCTCACTCTCTCTCTATTCGGTCTCTCACTCTATTCCGTCTCTCTGTCTATATGGTGTGTCTTATCTTTTCTCTCCACTGGCTATCTGGCTAACAGGCTACACTCTAGACAGTCTCTTCTGCTGGTAGTGGGTCTCTCTCTATCCTACTCATTTCGATTCGGCAGGGTTAATACCTGCCTGGCGCCCCAACAAAATCTTTACCTTTACCCCCTCTCTAACAATACTGCTACAAGATTTACCAACACTTGAAGTTTTATATGTCAAATGTTTCTACAAGATAATAACCACTAGCATCACATAATCACTAACCACCACACATGTTCAGACTCACCTCAGCTGTGAGATGTAGGGCAGACACTGAAGGAAACTCCTCACTTCACTCTCTTCATCTGACCAGCCCTTCAGCTCTACTGGTTTCTTCTCTGGTTGGAGTTTCAGCACTTCTAGGAGGAGGGAGGCCTTTCTCTTTGAGAGGTCTATGGACCAGACTGCAGGAGCTGGCTGGTAAAGCGGGTTCAATAATGGAAGGACCCTCCTGGCTGTTTGATTCCTATTGTACTTCACATGAGAGTACAGATCCAGCAGGATGTCATATCGCTCCGTTTGATACACAGAGAACAGTGACAACAGTGTGTTCACAGCTCTCTGGAACGTTTCTCTGTGATATAGTGCTGCTTGTAGACACAAATCTAGCAGGACTGCTTTCTCTTCTGTCTCCAGTCTTTCAGGGGATCCTCTCTGATGCTGTAGAGGGGTAAACCTGTGACCCATAAAACATAATGTCTATGTTCAGATAGAAGCAGGGAGAATGTGACTGCTGCCTCTTTTACAGACTGAATACTGTTGTCATGTGTGTCTATGTTGTTGTGTTGTTGCAATGTCTTGTTTGAAAAAATACTATAGTACACTATTTCCTGTAGTGTTAATGGGGATTTTACTCTAGTATTTACTGTCGTGTTTTGGGGACTGTATTGTAGTATTTACTGTCGTGTTTTGGGGACTGTATTGTAGTATTTACTGTAGTGTTTTGGGGGACTTTACTGTAGTGTTTACTGTGTTTTGGGGAGCTTTACTGTAGTGTTTTTGGGGACTTCACTGTAGTATTTACTGTAGTGTATTGAGGACTTTACTGTAGTATTTACTGTAGTGTTCTTGGGGACTTTACTGTAGTATATACTGTAGCGTTTTGGGGGACTTTACTGTAGTATTTACTGTAGTGTTTTGGGGGACTTTACTGTAGTGTTTTGGGGGACTTTACTGTAGTATTTACTGTAGTGTTTTTGGGGACTTTACTGTAGTGTTTTTGGGGACTTTACTGTAGTATTTACTGCAGTGTTTTGGGGGGCCTTTACTGTGGTATTTACTGTAGTGTTTTTGGGGGCTTTACTGTATTATTTACTGTAGTGTATTTGGAGACTTTACTGTAGTATTTACTGTAGTATTTACTGTAGTGTTTTGGGGGACTTTACTGTAGGTTTTTTGGGGACTTTACTGTAGTATTTACTGTCGTGTTTTGGGGGACTGTATTGTAGTATTTACTGTCTTGTTTTGGGGACTGTATTGTAGTATTTACTGTAGTGTTTTGGGGGACTTTACTGTAGTGTTTACTGTGTTTTGGGGAGCTTTACTGTAGTGTTTTTGGGGACTTTACTGTAGTATTTACTGTAGTGTATTGAGGACTTTACTGTAGTATTTACAGTAGTGTTCTTGGGGACTTTACTGTAGTATATACTGTAGCGTTTTGGGGACTTTACTGTAGTATTTACTGTAGTGTTTTGGGGGACTTTACTGTAGTGTTTTGGGGGACTTTACTGTAGTATTTACTGCAGTGTTTTGGGGGGCCTTTACTGTGGTATTTACTGTAGTGTTTTTGGGGGCTTTACTGTATTATTTACTGTAGTGTATTTGGAGACTTTACTGTAGTATTTACTGTAGTATTTACTGTAGTGTTTTGGGGGACTTTACTGTAGGTTTTTTGGGGACTTCACTGTAGTATTTACTGTAGTGTTTTTGGGGACTTTACTGTAGTGTTTTTGGGGACCTTACTGTAGTATTTACTGTAGTGTTTTGGGGACTTTACTGTGGTACTTACTGAAGTATTTACTGTATTGTTTTGGGGACTTTACTGTGGTATTTACTGTAGTGTGTTTGGGGGTTTAACTGTAGTATTTACTGTAGTGTTTTGGGGACTTTCATGTAGTATTTACGGTCGTGTTTTGGGGGACTTTACTGTAGTATTTACTGTAGTGTTTTTGGGGACTTAACTGTAGTGTTTTTGGGGACTTTACTGTAGTATTTACTGTAGTGTTTTGGGGGACTTTACTGTGGTATTTACTGTAGTGTTTTTGGGGGCTTTACTGTAGTATTTACTGTAGTGTTTTTGGAGACTTTACTCTAGTATTTACTGTAGTATTTACTGTAGTGTTTTTGGAGACTTTACTGTAGTATTTACTGTAGTGTTTTGGGAGACTTTACTGTAGTATTTACTGTAGTGTTTTGGGGACTTTACTGTAGTGTTTTTGGGGACTTTACTGTAGTATTTACTGTATTATTTACTGCAGTGTTTTTGGGGACTTTACTGTAGTATTTACTGTAGCGTTTTTGGAGACTTTACTGTAGTATTTATTGTAGTGTTTTTGGAGACTTTACTGTAGTATTTACTGTAGTGTTTTGGGGGACTTTACTGTAGTGTTTTTGGGGCTTTACTGTATTATTTACTGTAGTGTTTTGGGGGACTTTACTGTAGTATATACTGTAGTGTTTTGGGTGACTTTACTGTAGTATTTACTGTAGTGTTTTGGGTCTTCTTTACTGTAGTATTTACTGTAGTATTTTGGGACTTTACTGTAGTATTTACTGTAGTGGTTTTGGGGACTTTACTGTAGTGTTTTTGGGGACTTTACTGTAGTATTTACTGTAGTGTTTTGGGGACTTTACTGTGGTATTTACTGCAGTGTTTTGGGGGGACTTTACTGTGGTATTTACTGTAGTGTTTTTGGGGGCTTAACTGTAGTATTTACTGCAGTGTTTTGGGGACTTTCCTGTAGTATTTACTGTAGTGTTTTGGGGACTGTATTGTAGTATTTACTGTAGTGTTTTGGGGGACTTTACTGTAGTATTTACTGTAGTATTTACTGTAGTGTTTTGGGGGCTTTACTGTAGTATTTACTGTAGTCTTTACTGTAGTGCTTTTGGGGGACTTTACTGAAGTATTTACTTGTGTTTTTGGGGGACTTTACTGAAGTATTTACTGTTGTGTTTTTGGGGGCCTTTACTGTGGTATTTTCTGTATTGTTTTGGGGGCTTTACTGTAGTATTTACTGTATTATTTACTGTAGTGTTTTGGGGGACTTTACTGTAGTATTTACTGTAGTGTTTCTGCGGCCTTTACTGTAGTCTTTACTGTAGTGTTTTTGGGGGACTTTACTGAAGTATTTACTGTAGAGTTTTAGGGACTTTACTGTAGTATTTACTGTAGTGTTTTGGGGACTTTACTGTAGTAGCTACTATAGTGTTTTGGTTTTATTATCTTTGACCTATAACCTGTAGGGAACAGAATATATGGTCAATATTTGTCATGTAGGTTTCTCACTTAGGGGTAGGACAAGATGTGATATTGGAGAGGAGAATGTGTCTTTTCAAAATGAAATACTGTAGTATTTACTATAGTTAAAAAAGTGTATTGTTTTTGCAGACTGTAGTATTTTTGCTGTACTGTAGTACTGTATTTAGTGTATTTTTGCGTTAATACTGTAGTATTTACTATAGTATCCTACAACATTCTATAGTAATGATCGAGGGATACTAGTGTGTAGTATAGTATTCTACAGTATACCACAGTTTACTACAGAATTATATAGTACGGTAGTATTCTATAGTAAAGTTGTATTATTTGTTCATGTTGGCACTCACCTGAGCTTGTTGATATTTTGTAGACACTTTAAAATGGTCCTGCTGAGAGCTTCACTGAGAACAGTTCTCTGATCCCAGTGTAGACAGAGATTAACCCTCTCTAGACTCTGTTTCATCACTTCTTCTGCTCTCTCAAACACTCGTCTTTCACCCTGGACTGGAAGGTGCAACTCATTTCCACAGAGACCAAGTAAGCTGGTGAAGTCCATCTCTGCCTCACTGCTCAGCAAAGTTGTCCAGAGTTGACACAGCATTGAGGGGTCAGATGAATCATCAGAGGATGATCTTTAAAAGATAATAGATTATACATTTTATTATACTGATCATTTCAAAGTAGCATGACACAGAAGTTTTTATAACTCAGTATCTGAATGGAAGAGAATATAAGATATATTTTTTAAAAGATGGGTTGTTTCATCCCAATGTCTCTTTTTTGGCTGGTTAATTGGCAATAAACTGGTGAATTAGATAACACAAATATTACCCAAGATGTCTGACATTCTTCAGAGAGCCCAGTATCAGCCTTACTCCTTGGTCTGACACAATGCAGCCGTTCAGGTCCAAGCCAACCTTTCTCTCTGCAGACTGACTGCTGACATAAGAGACTGCACAGCACTGGTGAGGATCAAGATGTTCTCCACTCAGGTCTAGATGATAGTCCAGTTTGTCCAGGAGAAGCAGACAGGCCTCAGTAGACTGATATTCATACAAGCACTGACACAAAAACAGAAGATCTATCTCAAACTCAGGAGCACCACCTTCTGCATGATCTTGGTTTGTTTGAGATGGAAGAAATGTTTTCACCACTTCCTTGAAGAACCAATCTGACGTCTTCTTGATCTGTTGAGCTGGAACTAGACTGTTTACCAATCTAATATTCCTCTCATTCAGAAGCCCACACAGGAAAGGAATCAAGTGTTTTGTGTGTTTCCATTCTTCAGTCTGGCACTTCTCTAGAACCTCTCTGATTTTGTCTGGATTCTGTAAGAGCCAAAGGGCACCAAAGAACTCCTGCATTGTGTAGTGGAGAAATGCAGAGTAAGTGTCTGATGCTGTAGGTGCAACTTTAACCATAAATGTCCCCAAGAACGCAAAATGGACACTGCATTCTTCACAACTCAGTGTTGTCAAGTTCATGTTTTTTCCATTTGTTGCATCAAAAGCAATTTCTGCCAAAGACAATATTTTCTCTCTGTTTTCTTTGAGACACTTGTCGGTATTCTTAAGTCGTTTGGCACTGTGTTTTTGGATGCAGTGACGAAGGATGTTGCTGTACATTTCAGTTACAGTGCATGTCTGTTTAGAAGCCTCTGAGGTAGGGAAATAAATGCAGGCAACCACCATCAGTGCATACATTGGGACATGGCACAGACTGAACAACTCTAGGTTGTTTAACACACTGCTCAAGGAGTCAGGCTCAGCACTCAGCATCTGTGTTAAGTAAGCCCTGATGGATTCATCACTGAACCCTTTCACCTCCACTCTGAACCAGTCTGTGGGCCAGTCTGTCAGGAAGTCTTCACATTGATCTGGTCTACATGTGGTCACAATCTTTGCATCAGGGAGGAGTTTCTCCACAAGGTCCTTTACTACCGACAGAGAGGAGAGGTCTGTGATTCCATCAAATATGATGACAACGTTTTCAGAGCTCTTCTTAATATCCTGTAACACTTCTTCTTTACTTTCTTTTGGCTCACTGTACATGTTAAAGAGAAGGTCCTCCAGGTTCATGGGTTTTCTGTGTGAAATGTCTCTCACGTCAAAATAAAACATGTAATCTAGTTCTCTGTGATCTTTCTCTGCCCAGAGGTTCAACATTTGATGGGCGACTGTTGTTTTTCCAATTCCAGGTTTTCCAAAAAGGAGGATTTTTTTCTCATGTGTTTTTAGCAGGTCAGCCGGGGATGTTTCCTGTTTGGCAATGGGGATGAAGCTCTTTAGTTTTTTACGGCGAACTTTCTTGCATCTTTTGTTCTTCATTTTAATTTTAGAGAGAGATGAATCCACATCTCTATCTAACACAAGAGAGGTATAAGAGAAAGACCCCTCATTTCTACATCTCTCTGGTAGGAGACTACAGCTTTGTTTCCATGCACCCTCTGTGATCCTCCGTGCTTCACATTTCAGCTGTGTCTGATATCTGTGACAGGGTTTTGAACCTAAATAAGGGTATTAAGGGAAGAGAGAGTAAATGCACTGTGCCAACAAATCAAAGCCAATCTAAAGGACGAGAGAAAATCATGATAGAAAACTACAAGCATACACTTTTGGGGATAAATGGTCATCAAAAACAAGAAGGACCAAGGGGCAATAAAAACAAAGTTAAAATGTCTTTATTTATTTATTTTTTATGTCTTTATGATGGCATGTTCAACAGAACATGAACAATATCTATAAAAACTCTCACGTTTCAGCATAGCCTTCGTCATACCCCAACCAGAAGCCATGAAAGCGTGCGGGACTCTAACCCGGAAGCTTACAAGAAATCCTGCTATGCCCTGCGACGAACCATCAAACAGGCAAAGCGTCAATACAGGGATAAGATTTAATCATACTACACCGGCTCTGACGCTCGTCATATGTGGCAGGGCTTGCAAACTATTACAGACTACAAAAGGAAGCACAGCCGCAAGCTGCCCAGTGACACGAGCCTACCAGATGAGCTAAATCACTTCTATGCTCGCTTCGAGTTAAGCAACACTGAGGCATGCATGAGAGCATCAGCTGTTCCAGACGACTGTGTGATCATGCTCTCCGTAGCCGACATGAGTAAGACCTTTAAACAAGTCAACATACACAAGGCTGCGGGTCCAGACGGATTACCAGGACGTGTGCTTCGGGCATGTACTGACCAACTGGCAGGTGTCTTCACTGACATTCCCCTCCTGTATTCCCTGTTCACCCACGACTGCATGGCCAGGCACGACTCCAACACCATCATTAAGTTTGCAGACGACACAACAGTGGTAAGCCTGATTACCGACAACGACGAGACAGCATATAGGGAAGAGATTAGAGACCTTGCTGTGTGGTGCCTCTATATAGCCTCTCTACTGCTACTCTCTGTTCATCATATATGCATAGTCACTTTAACCATAACTACATGTACATATACTACCTCAATCAGCCTGACTAACCGGAGTCTGTATATAGCCTCTCTACTGTATATAGCCTCGCTACTGTATATAGCCTCGCTACTGTATATAGCCTCGCTACTGTATATATCCTCGCTACTGTATATAGCCTCTCTACTGTATTTAACCTCTACTGTATATAGCCTCTCTACTGTATATAGCCTCTCTACTGCTACTCTCTGTTCATCATATATGCATAGTCACTTTAACCATAACTACATGTACATATACTACCTCAATCAGCCTGACTAACCGGAGTCTGTATATAGCCTCTCTACTGTATATAGCCTCTCTACTGTATATAGCCTCTCTACTGTATATAGCCTCGCTACTGTATATAGCCTCGCTACTGTATATAGCCTCGCTACTGTATATAGCCTCTCTACTGTATTTAACCTCTACTGTATATAGCCTCTCTACTGTATATAGCCTCTCTACTGCTACTCTCTGTTCATCATATATGCATAGTCACTTTAACCATAACTACATGTACATATACTACCTCAATCAGCCTGACTAACCGGAGTCTGTATATAGCCTCTCTACTGTATATAGCCTCTCTACTGTATATAGCCTCTCTACTGTATATAACCTCTCTACTGTATATAGCCTCGCTACTGTATATAGCCTCGCTACTGTATATAGCCTCTCTACTGTATTTAACCTCTACTGTATATAACCTCTCTACTGTATATAGCCTCTCTACTGTATATAGCCTCGCTACTGTATATAGCCTCACTACTGTATATAGCCTCTACTGTATATAGCCTCTCTACTGTATATAGCCTCTCGTGTATATAGCCCCGCTACTGTATATAGCCTCTCTACTGTATATAGCCCCGCTACTGTATATAGCCTCTCTACTGTATACAGCCTCTCTACTGTATATAGCCCCGCTACTGTATATAGCCTCTCTACTGTATATAGCCTCTACTGTATATAGCCTCACTACTGTATATAGCCTCTCTACTGTATATAGCCTCGCTACTGTATATAGCTTCGCTACTGTATATAGCCTCTCTACTGTATATAGCCCCGCTACTTTATATAGCCTCGCTACTGTATATAGCCTCTCTACTGTATTTAACCTCTCTACTGTATATAGCCTCACTACTGTATATAGCCTCTCTACTGTATATAGCCTCTCTACTGTATATAGCCCCGCTACTGTATATAGCCTCTCTACTGTATATAGCCTCGCTACTGTATATAGCCTCTCTACTGTATATAGCCTCGCTACTGTATATAGCCTCTCTACTGTATATAGCCTCGCTACTGTATATAGCCTGTCTACTATATATAGCCCCGCTACTGTATATAGCCTCTCTACTGTATATAGCCTCGCTACTGTATATAGCCCCGCTACTGTATATAGCCCCGCTACTGTATATAGCCTCTCTACTGTATATAGCCACGCTACTGTATATAGCCTCTCTACTGTATATAGCCTCTCTACTGTATATAGCCCCGCTACTGTATATAGCCTCTCTACTGTATATAGCCTCGCTACTTTATATAGCCTCACTACTGTATATAGCCTCTCTACTGTATATAGCCTCTCTACTGTATATAGCCTCACTACTGTATATAGCCTCTCTACTGTATATAGCCTCGCTACTGTATATAGCCTCTCTACTGTATATAGCCTCGCTACTGTATATAGCCTCTCTACTGTATATAGCCTCGCTACTGTATATTGCCTCTCTACTGTATATAGTCCCGCTACTGTATATAGCCTCTCTACTGTATATAGCCTCTCTACTGTATATAGCCCCGCTACTGTATATAGCCTCTCTACTGTATATAGCCTCTCTACTGTATATAGCCTCGCTACTGTATATAGCCTTTCTACTGTATATAGCCTCTCTACTGTAAGTAAGCATTTCACTGTAAGGTCTACACCTGTTGTATTCAGCATTTCACTGTAAGGTCTACACCTGTTGTATTCAGCATTTCACTGTAAGGGTACACCTGTTGTATTCAGCATTTCACTGTAAGGTCTACACCTGTTGTATTCAGCATTTCACTGTGAGGTCTACACCTGTTGTATTCAGCATTTCACTGTGAGGTCTACACCTGTTGTATTCAGCATTTCACTGTGAGGTCTACACCTGTTGTATTCAGCATTTCACTGTGAGGTCTACACCTGTTGTATTCAGCATTTCACTGTAAGGTCTACACCTGTTGCATTCGGCGCACGTGACAAATAAACTTTGATTTGATTTGAGTACGATGACACAAATCTCTATTGAACATGCCATCATAATGAAGGTTTTTTTACTTCATGAAAAGGGCATTGTTTGTCCTTGTTTTTGATGAACAATCTATAAAGGTACATTAACCCCCTTCAATGGGCGCTTCAAATAGCTTCCCCAGCACCATGGAACCAAAGGAATGGTGCCAAAAGTACAAACCCTTTAACTGAGTTAAAGTGTGGTTAATTTAGTAAGCTAAATTAACCACACCTAAAATAATATTTGAAAGACAAATTTCAACATGTCTGCTATTTTTAGCCCAGCCAATTGTATACTATATAGTGTATACTAATAGGATACTATACGATCACTTACCAACAAGGTAGTCTGTCATCTCTGGGTCTTCCTTGAAGGGGAAGCAGCTGATCCATTGCTGTAAGTCAGCGTCGCCTAAGGTCCTCTTCCTTGTGATGTCTAGAATCGTCAGTAACTCGTAGCATGCAGCCTCTCCTTTGGCCGAGACCCAGTCTAGAATCTTTCTGGTTTGGTCAAAACGCTCAACTTCAGCCTGAATTTTACTGACTTCCTCCTCGTGAAGAACCTTGCGCTGGAACAGGTTTTCCACAATGAGGGGCAGATTCTGGAGCCTTCCAATGAGACGTAACCTTCCATTTGTAATGTACTCTAAAGCAGATTGTCTTGTAGAAGCCATGTCTCAGGTTGTTTCTACAGCATCACTGGTCTGTTTCAACACGTAGGATCTCTGGAAGAAGACAGTACATAGTCAGTCAATAGGAGAACAGTCAAGTAATGATTTATTTATTCAATTAAACTTTTTATCCCCAGTAAATAAACATACACCAACTACATGTGAATGTATCTATGACAACGGAGTAAAACAAGAGTATATTTGGGGTTCTGACGGGGTCAGATCCAAGATGGATGACAGTTGAACTGATTCATTGGGCAGATGTTAATTAACTGCACTAAGGTTACCTGAATGTAACTTTTCCCTAAGTGGGACCTAGGCCTAGTTCTTGTACTCAGTGCTTAAATTCCATATTGTTTTTCTTTGTCTTTTGCTGAGGGTCAGAGCAGGCTATAGATTCCAGAACACTGGTGTTGAGCTGTAGATTCCAAAACATTAATGTTGAGCTATAGATTCCAGAACACTGGTGTTGAGCTGTAGATTCCAGAACATTGATGTTGAGCTATAGATTCCAGAACACTGGTGTTGAGCTGTAGTTTCCAGAACATTAATGTTGAGCTATAGATCTCTTCCATGCATATCAGTAACAGTACTTCTCCTTGAGTAGGATATTAAAATACCACTCATATTACACATATGATATATCTAGCAATTAATTTTTTCATATAACTGATCTCTGGGTCAGTGGAGGATAATACACAACCTAAAATGCCCTAAAATGCCCTCTAATTCAGGATATTAGGAGTCACGATATTAGGAATCAGGACATTAGGAATCAGGACATTAGGAAACAGGATATTAGGAATCAGGATATTAGGAAACAGATGATATCACTTCCTATAGGCATATAGCCAACCTAATCTACTAGACAGCTTTATATACTAATTTCCTATAGGTCTATAGCCAACCAAATGTACTAGACAACATTATGGGTCGCAGGTAGCCTAGTGGTTAAAGCGTTGGACTAATAACTGAAAGGTTGCAAGATTGAATCCCCGAGCTGACAAGGTACAACTATGTCATTCTGCCCCTGAACAAGGCAGTTAACCCACTGTTCCTAGGCTGTCATTGAAAATAAGAATTTGTTCTTAACTGACTTGCCAAGTTAAATAAAATGATGAACTAATTTCCTATAGGTCTATAGCCAACCAAATCTACTAGACAGCATTATGAAGTCATTTCCTATAGGTCTATAGCCAACCAAATCTACTAGACAGCATTATGAAGTCATTTCCTATAGGTCTATAGCCAACCAAATCTACTAGACAGCATTATGAAGTCATTTCCTATAGGTCTATAGCCAACCACATCTAATAGACAGCATTATGAAGTAATTTCCTATAGGTCTATAGCCAACCAAATCTACTAGAAAGCATTATGAAGTCATTTCCTATAGGTCTATAGCCAACCAAATCTACTAGACAGCATCATGAAGTCATTTCCTATAGGTCTATAGCCAACCAAATCTAATAGACAGCATTATGAAGTAATTTCCTATAGGTCTATAGCCAACCAAATCTAATAGACAGCATCGTACTAAGTTCACAGCACAACGTTTTGCAAAAAACAAGCGTTTCTCATTGGACAATTTCAGCTATATAATAAAAGGGTGTCTGTTTTTATTGACTTTGTTTTCAACCCATTACACTCTCCCCTCTTTTTGATGACTCATGGCATCTATTTGTTTGTCTGTCTATAGTCAAGTCAATTTCTAGTCAGCGTCTAGCATGTCCAGACAAGTGCTGTTCCTTCTTGCCAGTAACCTCCTTGTAACACTGGCTAAGTCATCATGTTTCCAGGCACCGTGTAAGAATTGAGCAGAACTGTGTTTGCTCCTTGACTCCATGATTGGTATGACGGTTGTCCCAGACTCTAATAGCTGAACATTTCTCTGGGCCTTCCAGTGCACGTGGACTTTCTCACAGGTAAGTCTTCCTTTCCATTGACCTCTTGCCGCTGTACGAGCACAACATCTTGGAGTTCCTCCTGCACTTCATCCTCCACTCCAAGCTGTTCAGGTCCTTCAGACTGTTCCTGGATCTGCTCTATTTCCTGTGCCACTGTAGAACTCCTGAGCAGTAGCTTGCAGTCTGGTACGCCACTCTGGTTGACTTGGTTGTGGTCTGACATCGCTCTGATGGACCCGAGGGCTGTGCTGGTAAATATAGTAGCTTTCCTCTTCATCTGAATTGTCAGATTCTTGGTCAATCATGTTACTGTTTGTTGACAGGTTATTTGTCTTGGTGTTTTCACAGGTTTGGTTGGAGTGTCTTGATGCACTTGCAAGTCATTTACAGGAGGTTCCGGTGCAGCACACAAAGAGTTTTGTCTCCAGACTCTGACTTGATCTTATACACTAGACACCTGTCTAATTCTCTCCACAACTCTGTGTAGTGTCTTCTCCCAGTAAGCACTATAGTTTCCCCGGGGCCACCTCTTTCTGATTGGTTCCTCACAAGGACTCGATCACCTGGCTGTAGAGTTGCACCTTTGACCCCTTTGTCGTAGTTCTTCTTCTCTTTTCGCCGAGGACGTTTGACTGTTCTCAGAAGCCATTCGGTGTGCGTCTTGCATCCCAATTCTCTGCGAATGTTTGTTAGGTTCTTGTCACTGCTTCTGGTTCGAGGTTGAACAGTAGGTCGATAGGAAGGCATGGGGCTCTGCCATACATGGTGATTATCCCATTGCCTCGTACAGTTATAGGCATGGACGATGTTTGGTAGATGGTCTTTCCACTCTTTCTTCTTCTCTTCTTGCAGAGTACGGAGCATCTGTAGGAGTGTTCTATTCATCCTTTCCACAGGGTTACCATGTGGATGGTATGGGGTAATTCGAGAGTGTGAGATCCCTGCAAGCTGCTGGAGTCTCTGGATTCTTCGTACAGCATTCTTCAGACTATTTTCTGTTCCTCTTCCTGTAGATGTTCTAAGTCAACAGCTGGGTGCCATTTTTCTCTGGACCCAAGTCGTGTGTGACTCTCTTTTCTCTGCCCATGGTGACTCTCTTTTCTCTGCCCATGGTGATGCTGAGTGGAGCCTTGGAAAGCATCACTAGACCGACTGACATGCTTCTTCTGACAGTCAGGTGCTACGATGACAGGTCTGATGTCATCCATCAGCTCTACCCAACCCAGCACTGTTCTCTGAGAGAGGTAAATGTCATGTTGTGTGGAATTCTGAATTGGAATCTTTACCACCTTTTGAGGTCCCACAGGGCACATCCACGAGGCATGCTCTAAACCTTCTGGGCATTGGCTGTCCATGGCTGGCTCTAACATTATTGTTCCTCCCTCCGGCCAGGCTCTGATTCTTCATTTCACCTGAGCTATTTGACCTGTCCAGTACTTTTAAAATATCCTCTCCTGTTGTCCTGGTTTCCAGAAGACGATGTCTTCCTTAACTGTCCCCCCCCCATAAACGTAATGGACATATACCAGGAGCTGTGCCAGGCCCGCCATGTCTGTTGACTCAGTGTTGTTTGATGAAGGCATTGTTTGATGAAGGCATTGTCTGTATATGTTTTGGGGCCTTTTCCCCCAACGTTGTCCCAGACATATCCGCGGCAGCAGGAATAACGAAGTCCTCCACAGTAGTATGGGTCGTGCCTGTCCTAGCCACTCAGTAGCTCACCATATAAGATGCTTCTAGCTCCTTCTTATTAATGGTATCTGTTGCTTTTATACATGTCTTACTACTCGAAAGTTGGCATAATTCTCGCTCAAACTCCTGTGGCTTATTTTTCAAATTGGCATGTTTTGTTTCTAAATGTCTGCAGAAGAGTGAAGGTTTTTATCAAGTTGTGAGATAGTACTTTTGCACATATAACACACTGTGGCTGAGGAAAAGCACTACTCCCAATATAAGTGAACCCCAAATCAATTATAGATCTCATCATATTTGCGCCTCTTCGATGGTCCAACGTCCCTGTCTTTTGTTCGGTGCTTTCCCGGGTAAGGGGGCAGTAGCTCTTCGGCTGCATCAGATTCACAACTGTCAGTGTCCATGCTAGAAGGGCTAGCAAAAACTGACTCTAGTATTGGATGTACTCGTGGAAGCAGAACAACTTGTGTCATCGACAGGTGCAGGTGTAGTACTGCTGGTAGTAGCAGTACTACCAGTGGAGCTGGTATGTGTCTTTATGGACGCGGGCCTTACTTTTCTTTTACCATTTATCCATTTATTTTCGAGCAAATGGAGCAGCAGCTACATTTGGCTACATACGGACCTTTAGTGGTATTACTATTAATGTGATTGGATGTTAATGATTTGACTAGGCTACTTGTATTTCACATTGTGTTGTTATTTCACTGAAAACTAGATGGTTTAATTTTATTTTTTGGCAGTGAAACGAGGCTACTCAGGTGACAAAAAAACAGAACCCAAATGTATAGCCCCATTGGAAAATCTAAATGGACTTTTTGTAAATGTGAATCACATTTTTATTTGGCGTACCCTCGACGGCATTGCCAATTTGGGAGTAGCCGGTCTAGATTGAAGGTGGGAAGGTTAAGACAACAATGTCATAATAATGAGGAGGTTCTACCGCTCTGATTCAACCATGGGACCAGCTCAAGCGTTGTAGCTACGCTGCCTCGGCAGAAGGCAAGCGGTCAGAAGGAGATCATAAGAGAATGCCAGAAAAAAGACAACCATCTAGCCTGCTAGCTAACGTTAGCATATAAGATACATCTTATTCAAACATAGCTGAATAGCTAGCTGGTCAGGTTGAAGACTGTAAACTCTCCTTCCAGTCTCACATTAAGCATCTCCAATCCAAAATGAAATCTAGAATTGGATTACTATTTCACAACAAAGCCTCTTTCACTTATTGCTGCCAAACATACCCTCGTAAAACTGACTATCCTACCGATCCTTGACTTCGGCGATGTCATATACAAAACAGCCTCCAACACTCTACTCAGCAAATTGGATGCAGTCTATCACAGTGCCATCACCAAAGCCCCATATACTACCCACCCCTGCAACCTGTATGGTCTCGTTGGCTGGCCCTCGCTACATATTTGTTGCCAAACCCACTGGCTCCAGGTCATCTATAAATATTTGCTAGGTAAAGCCCCGCCTTATCTCAGCTCACTGGTCACCATAGCAGCACCCACCTGTAGCACACGCTCCAGCAGGTATATTTAACTGGGCATCCTAAAAAGCCAACACCTCCTTTGGCCGCCTTTCCTTCCAGTTCTCTGCTGCCAATGACTGGAACGAACTGCAAAAATCACTGAAACTGGAGATAGCTCCCTCTCTTACTTTAAGCATCAGCTGTCAGAGCAGTTTACCGATCACTGCACCTGTACACAGCCCATCTGTAAATAGCCCACCCAACTACCTCTTCCCCATATTGTTTTTTTTATTTATTTTTTCTCTTTTGCACCCCAGTATCTCTACTTGCACATCATCATCTGCACATCTATCACTCCAGTGTTTAAATGCTAAATTGCAATAATTTCGCCTCTATGGCCTATTTATTGCCGTACCTCCCTAATCTTACTACATTTGCAAACACTGTACATAGATGTTTCTATTGTATTATTGACTGTATGTTTGTTTATTCCATGTGTAACTCTGTGTTGTTGTTTTTGTCGCTCCGCTTTGCTTTATCTTGGCCAGGTTGCAGTTGTAAATGAGAACTTGTTTCCAAATGGCCTACCTGGTTAAATAAAGGTGAAATAAAAAAATATATTTGAAAAAATGTAATGGGTTGAAGACAACCATCTAGCCTGCTAGCTAACGTTAGCATATAAGATACATCTTATTCATACATAGCTGACAAAGCCAGCTGGTCAGGTTGAAGATGGGAAGATCCAGACAAAGTAATCATTCCATGTGGAACCATTAGAAAATGTGCTAATTAATGGGAGCATCACCATTGCTGGATTCTATAAGATACACTTTGAAAAGGTGACCAGCGGTCTGGACATCTAGTAATAAAGTAGCTGGAGATGATTTAAACTAGCAGCACAAAGAGTTTTCTGGGATATTATAATCCTCTTGTCTTAACCTGTACATTCTGACCCAGTCCACCCATTAGGACATCATTGACTTGAATGGAGACGATCTTCTATTCATTCTTATTTCTCTGTTCACCCCGATATAGGACGCTGCGCCTGCGCGCATTGGCGTCCTCGGTGGCTACAATGCGGAGCCTGGAAAATAACTGGTAACATTTTGTAGGGAGGTAGGCTACTTGTTTCCGAAAATCCTGCTATTGAATATCGATAACCTGTAACTCCTTGTCCGTCGGTCCGGGTTCTATCATGTGTGGATATCTGTAGACCTATAGAAACCGTCTGAACCGAACTTTTCTCCAAACCGGCACCTGGGCTGTGGTAGACAGCGCGCAAGACGCGCTTCCTCGTAGCCTAATACAGCCAAGTTATAGGTGCCGGTTTGGAGAAAAGTTCGGTTCAGACGGTTTCGATAATAATATCCACACACAATCCAGACCGACGGACAAGGGATTGTAGATACATATGCCTTCAGTAACAGGGTTTTCTGAAACAAGTAGGCGACCCCATCTAAAGAATTTCACCTGTAATTCTCCGGGCTTCGCGTTGTAGCCCCCTACTGTAGGACGCCCATGCGCTGCGTCATATACAGGGCTATACAAGGCACAGATTAGGTTTTAATAAGTTATATTCTTCAACAATCGTTCAATGAAATGGCCATTGAACAGTTATATTGCAGATGGTTGCCTACCTTATCGTTTAATCGTCTTTCTCCGCCGCCTGAGTGGAGAATAGCAGGGTTCCTCCTGATGTTATGTGGATCAATGGATGATAGTAAAACAACCTGAAAGGATATTAGGAAACAAATCAAACTAGACTGTAAATGTGTTGTTATTTCCTATAGACAACTACATCTACTAGACTGTAAATGTGTTGTCATTTCCTGTAGACAACTCCATCTACTAGTTGTCTGCTGCTGCAGTGAAGACCATGTGTGTCGCTATACTTATTTTACTTCTACTTTCACTTACACTTCCGTGTATAAAAGTATTATTGGGGCGGTTCAGCAAGAGGCAAAGTTTTTGAACAGATATAAAATACACTATGTGGGACAAACATGCCTCAGACATTTAAAATAAGGAATCGCATCTATTCATGGCATTTCTATCGGCAACATTCGACAGCGTTTGGCTACTGAAAGTGGTTTGTTGTAGTGATCACCTGCAGGAACACTGTCTCTTACTTTCCAGGGGTGTATTCAATCGTGCAGATCGTAGCAAAATGTTTTGCAAAAAAAAGAGCGTTTATCACTGAACAAGGTCAGGTTAGTCCCTTCCTGTACGACATGGTTATTACACTTTTATAACATGTTCTAGTTTATAAAGTCTGAATGATCAGTTCTAGCTGAATACAGTCCCTCCTCTCTGTAATGCAGTTAGCCTGCCCTACACTATCAGGCTACGACATGGTAATTACTTTGGAGACTAAAAAAGTGTTTTGCGTGAAATATAAGAGGAGTGCCATGAATAGAGGGGTCAGATGCGTGTCTCGCCGCCAATGGGTGAGAGTTGGCAGCTCTGTTATGACAGGTGTCGGCAACTGCGCTCATGAGGGTTTTATATTCTAAAAATCAGTTGCCATTCAACAGTTGTAAATACTGCAGATTGTAGGTCTACCGTTCATAGTTGTTCGCCATCTCTCCATCTCCTTCCTGAGCGGACAGCGGAGACTCGCAAGTTTCATTCCGATGTGGACCAGTGTGGCGTGAGCAGCAATAGTGGAATCGGCAGTTCGCCTTCGAAATAAAAGTCCCCCCCCATTGTAACTGATGCAAACCGATAAAAATAGTGAAAACATGCCACAATTGGACAATATAATGCTAAACAATGTTGGAATGTTGCTGTATAAATTCTAAGACGCCAATATTTGTGTAATTTCAAAATAATTTGTTCTCTTAGTGTTTATTTTATTTTATTTCACCTTTATTTAACCAGGTAGGCAAGTTGAGAACAAGTTCTCATTTACAACTGCGACCTGGCCAAGATAAAGCAAAGCAGTTCGACACATACAACCACACAGAGTTACACATGGAGTAAAACAAACACACAGTCAATAATACAGTAGAAAAACAAATCTATATACAATGTGTGCAATGTGTCACTGATCAGATTGATACCCCATTCCCGTGTCCAATACATAGGTTAGGCTGTACATATAAGAATGCCCCCAATGCACTACTGGGGCAGGGACCAGTTGGGGAAACCCTGGCGCAGGCTACATTCTTTAGAGAAAAGACGACCTAAAGTGAACATGATATTCGGAGTTTGGGAAACCCTAGTGCCTCCTGTATATAGCCTCGTTATTGTTATTGTGTTATTTTTTATTATTATTTATTTTAGTGTACTTGGTAAATATTTTCTTCTTCTGGAACTGCATTGTTGGTTAAGGGCTTGTAAGTAAGCATTTCACGGTAAAGTCTACACTTGTTGTATTTGGCGCATGTATCTAATAAAGTCTGATTTATTTTAATATGTCATTTAACTGGCATTTCACGGTAAAGTCTACAATTGTTGTATTCGGCGCATGTGACTAATAAAGTCTGATTTATTTTAATATGTCATTTAACTGGCATTTCACGGTAAAGTCTACACTTGTTGTATTCGGCGCATGTGACTAATAAAGTCTGATTTATTTTAATATGTCATTTAACTGGCATTTCACGGTAAAGTCTACACTTGTTGTATTCGGCGCATGTAACTAATAAAGTCTGATTTATTTTAATATGTCATTTAACTGGCATTTCACGGTAAAGTCTACACTTGTTGTATTCGGCGCATGTGACTAATAAAGTCTGATTTATTTTAATATGTCATTTAACTGGCATTTCACGGTAAAGTCTACACTTGTTGTATTCGGCGCATGTCACTAATAAAGTCTGATTTATTTTAATATGTCATTTAACTGGCATTTCACGGTAAAGTCTACACTTGTTGTATTCGGCGCATGTGACTAATAAAGTCTGATTTATTTTAATATGTCATTTAACTGGCATTTCACGGTAAAGAAAACAAGTTAGAACTTCGAAGTTCCCAAGAAATGGAACGTTCCAAAAGGAGATTCCGTCTGACGTCATTGACCTAATATGGTGCATCCCGGTGAATGTGCGGGTCCGGCTATCCCGAGATCGGCCTGCCAGAGGGAGATGTCTTCAACAAACACCTTTCACATCCGCATGAAAAGATACACACTTGGGGTGGGGATCGCTTTCATACCAGCAATAACTTCAAACTGATTATTTAGGATTTACTAGTACTGATTTCAACATTTAGAGAAAACACAGCGACAAACATCAATCATGTGCCTCATGGGACATTTATTAAAAACACAAAAACTAAATATTCATCAATTATTTATACAGTCAAAAAAAGTAAACAATTTGAGGTTTTTCTGTTGATATGAGAAAAGAAAGCCTTAAAACGTGTTTTGTTTTATGTGGATAGAGACAAGTGCCAACACATAAACACATGAAACAATCTGCAGATGCACTATAGTGTTTCCAGCCTGAACTAATTTCCTACACCTGTCCCTAGATGGTTGTTATGGAAACAAAAGGAAAGAAATACATCATCAACTGATAATCATTACATTATCACTACATTATAATTACATTATCATCACTGTATCATTACATTATCATTATATTATTACATTATCGTGACATCATCGCTGTGTCATTACATTATCATTATATTATTACATTAACGTGACATTATCATCGATGTGTCTTTACATTATCATTATATTATTACATGATCGTGACATTATCATCACTGAGTCATTACATTATCACTACATTATTATCACATTATCAACATATTATTACACTGTCATTTCATTATCATTACAGTACCACTACATTATCATATTGTCGTTGGGGTATCATTACATTATCGCATAATTACATTATCGTTACATTATCGTCACATTTTTATTACAGTATCATTACATTATCGTTACATTATCAGAACGGTGCATCAAAGCTGGGACCTGAGAGACTGGTCCGGACTAGACCTGGGTTCTATCAGGTGGAGTCTATATATATATATATAGAACCAGTCAAATGTTTGGACAAACCTACTCATTCAAGGGTTTTTCTTTATTTGTACTATTTTGTACATTGTAGAATAATAGTGAAGACATCACAACTATAAAATAACACATTTGGAACGATGTAGTAACCAAAAAAGTGTTAAACAAATCAACATATATTTTAGATTCTTCAAAGCTTTGCACACCATTGGCATTCTCTCAACCAATTAACAGGTGTGCCTTGTTAAGTTAATTTGTGGAATTTCTATCCTTCTAATTAAGTTTGAGACAATTAGTTGTGTTGTGACAAGGTAGGGGTGGTATACAGAAGATAGCCCTATTTGGTAAAAGACCAAGTCCATATTATGGCAAGAACAGCTCAAATAAGCAAAGAGAAATTACAGTCTATCATTACTTTAAAAACATTTTAAAACTGCAGTCTCAAAAACCATCAAGCGCTATGATGAAACTGGCTGTCATGAGGACCGCCACAGGAACGGAAGACCCAGAGTTACCTCTGCTGCAGAGTATAAGTTCATTAGTTAACTGCACCTCAGATTGCAGCCCAAATAAATGCTTCACAGAGTTCAAGTAACAGACACATCTTAACATCAACTGTTCAGAGGAGACTGCGTGAACCAGGCCTTCATGGTCAAATTGCTGTAAAGAAACCACTACTAAAGGACACCAATAAGAAGAAGAGACTTGCTTGGGCCAAGAAACACGAGCAATGGACATTAGACTGGTGAAAATCTGTCCTTTGGTCTGATGAGATTTTTTGTTTTCAACCGCCGTGTCTATGTGAAACGCAGAGTAGATAAACGGATGATCTCCGCATGTGTGGTTCCCATCGTGAAGCATGGAGGTGGTGGTGTGATGGTGTGTTTTTTGTTGTTGCTGTGACACTGTCTGTGATTTACTTAAGAATTCAAGGCACACTTAACCAGCATGGCTACCACAGCATTCTGCAGCGATATGCCATTCCATCTGGTTTGCGCTTAATGGGACTATCATTTGTTTTTCAACAGGACAATTACCCAACACACCTCCAGGCTGTGTAAGAGCTATTTGACAAAGAAGGAAAGTGATGGGGTGCTGCATCAGATGACCTAGCCTCCACAATCACCCGACCTCAACCCAATTGAGATGGTTTGGGATGAGTTGGACCGCTGAGTGAAGGAAAATCAGCCAACAAGTGCTCAGCATATGTGGGAACTCCTTCAAGACTGTTGGAAAATCATTCCAGGTGAAGCTGGTTGAGAGAATGCCAAGAATATGCAAAGCTGTCATCAACAAACAACTGTAGAACACATTCACAGCAATCTGATCAAAACTAAACTATAAATGTTACAAATTGACTGATCACGAAAATCATCAAGTATGATTTGCATAAAGCTTTAAACACATGAATAAAACAACTTATACCAATCATTTATTAAAAAGATTAGATACAAAATAAAGTATGAATATTGAATGCATTTACACATAAACTGTTAGCGGTAAATAAAACGACATGTTCTTATCCCTCACACTCTGAACATTCAAGAGTCAACTATTTTTAGGATACCATTTATGCAGTGGTGGAAAAAGTACCCAACTGTCATACTTGAATAAAAGTATCTCTTCCTGGACTAAGACCTGGTGTTGTTTCACCAGATGTCAAACCTCTTCTCTGTCAGGAAGGGTCTTCTGTCCTGGATTCAGCCTTCTCTTCCTGGACTAAGACCCGATGTTGTTTCACCAGATGTCAAACCTCTTCTCTGTCAGGAAGGGTCTTCTGTCCTGGATTCAGCCTTCTCTTCCTGGACTAAGACCCGATGTTGTTTCACCAGATGTCAAACCTCTTCTCTGTCAGGAAGGGTCTTCTGTCCTGGATTCAGCCTTCTCTTCCTGGACTAAGACCCGATGTTGTTTCACCAGATGTCAAACCTCTTGTCTGTCAGGAAGGGTCTTCTGTCCTGGATTCAGCCTTCTCTTCCTGGACTAAGACCCGATGTTGTTTCACCAGATGTCAAACCTCTTGTCTGTCAGGAAGGGTCTTCTGTCCTGGATTCAGCCTTCTCTTCCTGGACTAAGACCCGATGTTGTTTCACCAGATGTCAAACCTCTTGTCTGTCAGGAAGGGTCTTCTGTCCTGGATTCAGCCTTCTCTTCCTGGACTAAGACCCGATGTTGTTTCACCAGATGTCAAACCTCTTGTCTGTCAGGAAGGGTCTTCTGTCCTGGATTCAGCCTTCTCTTCCTGGACTAAGACCCGATGTTGTTTCACCAGATGTCAAACCTCTTGTCTGTCAGGAAGGGTCTTCTGTCCTGGATTCAGCCTTCTCTTCCTGGACTAAGACCCGATGTTGTTTCACCAGATGTCAAACCTCTTGTCTGTCAGGAAGGGTCTTCTGTCCTGGATTCAGCCTTCTCTTCCTGGACTAAGACCCGATGTTGTTTCACCAGATGTCAAACCTCTTGTCTGTCAGGAAGGGTCTTCTGTCCTGGATTCAGCCTTCTCTTCCTGGACTAAGACCCGATGTTGTTTCACCAGATGTCAAACCTCTTGTCTGTCAGGAAGGGTCTTCTGTCCTGGATTCAGCCTTCTCTTCCTGGACTAAGACCCGATGTTGTTTCACCAGATGTCAAACCTCTTCTCTGTCAGGAAGGGTCTTCTGTCCTGGATTCAGCCTTCTCTTCCTGGACTAAGACCCGATGTTGTTTCACCAGATGTCAAACCTCTTGTCTGTCAGGAAGGGTCTTCTGTCCTGGATTCAGCCTTCTCTTCCTGGACTAAGACCTGATGTTGTTTCACCAGATGTCAAACCTCTTCTCTGTCAGGAAGGGTCTTCTGTCCTGGATTCAGCCTTCTCTTCCTGGACTAAGACCCGATGTTGTTTCACCAGATGCCAAACCTCTTGTCTGTCAGGAAGGGTCTTCTGTCCTGGATTCTGGTGTTGAAGAGTCTATAGAACATGACCATTATGAATCATTATCACAACATCCGACAACACATCTCCATCCTCCAACTGTTGCCCCCAGCAACAGACACACCCATATGATCTCACACACACATGCTCTGCTCACCGTCACACACACCCTTACCGTACGGTGTGTACTGAAGTGTTGGTAGAGACCAGATGGAGTATTCTGTCAGTCAGAGCATCAGTGATGTCATTGTGACTCAGGCTACGAGAGAGAGAGAGACACAGAGAGAACAAGAGATCAGACATTTGTCATCTAGTGTCACACACACACACGCACACACACACACAGTGAAAGCCACTCACTCCAGGACTTGTACTTTATGCAGGTGTGTGATCAGGGGCTGTAGGTGGTGGTCTGTGAGTTGACAGTGGCTGAGGTCCAGTTCTGACAGACCCTCTGAGTGTTCCAGAACCAGGGCCAGAGATCCACAGGCCTTCTGGTCCAGCCTGGTCTCACTGAGGTCCAGCTCCCCATCCAGGGCTCTGCACAGGGACTCTGTGTGCCTCAGCAGCCCCTCTTCAATCCCCTCACACACAAGGTCCAGCAGCTGAAGTAGCAGAGCTTTGCTGAGGCTGAGAGGACAAGAAGCAGAGATAACATTATGACACAGAGTAGGTCTAACTCCTACTGATAAACAAGTTGGTCAAACGTTTGTCTTTGTGTGTCTAACCTCAGCTTGACAAAATGCAGGATGGGAAGCAGCTCCCTCAGTGCTCTGTCCTCCACCTCACAGTCTCTTAGGATGAGCTGGACCTGGTTCTGGACCAGCTGTGTACTGTGTTGGTTCTGCCTCAGAACAGAGTTGATGGCCCTGCAGTGGTCAGTGGTCAGACACAGAGCCTCCCCCTGGTCCTGAGCTGACAGGTCCACAGAGGAGGAGCAGGAGAAGTCCAGCCTGTAGTGCAGAGACCTGAGCAGCCATACTGCTGTTGGTGTTGGTGCCCTCTGCTGGATCTGAGAGGCAGCACAGCACTGGAGGAAACTCAGTAGTATCATCCTGTCAAGACTACAGAGAGAGAGAGACAGAGAGAGGAGAGAGAGACATAATTATTTACACACCATACAACACTGATAAACACACTACAACTCTGTTTATCAGGTCAACTCCCAGGCGTTCCCCTTCAATTCCACCCCTAGCTGAGGTTAAGGTTAGTACATTACACTAAGGTTAGGGTTAGAGGTTAAATCAGTCAAGAAGTGGAAAGCCTCATAGTTCTGTCCATTCTAGCAGGGTCAAAGAGTGCCAACTAAACCGGAGTTGGGAGACTCTCCAGAAGAGGTAGGATGCTCTCTATCTCCCCCGGTGGTATGGAGGTCCACAGCAGGTTGACTTTGACTTGGTGGCTGTGCTGCAGGGTAAAACACAGAGCAGTACAGTCCACTCTGTCCAGCTCTCTGCTGTTCAGGTTGATCCAATGGTCTGAAGACCTCAACAAACTGGACACACAGTCACTGGCTCTACTGTCATAGATCTGTCTGATGGAGGACTTTACAAAGCTGGAACTGAACAAACATGGAGAATGGATTGTTGTGGTTATGTCAAGGTTTTATAAAGGATAACTCACATAGCAACAACTGGCTGGAGAGGACATTAATAATTAAAGTCTATAAATATTGAATAAAGATCTCCCACCTCTTGAATAAAACCCTACTGATATTACAGAGGATAACTCAGAACAACATGTCACTGGATAGAAATAGTTATTCTATTATTTCTAGAAAGTCTGAACAGAGAAAGAAGTTCTCCCACCTCTTGAGAGTAACCCGTCCCAGAAAGGGGAGAAGATCTGAGATGTTCTTCTCTAGAAGCCGGTTCTTCCTGAGGTCCACAGTGATGTTGTGGGTTGAATGCTGCAGCAGAGAGAGAAGCACTTCCCAGTCCAGCCTGCAGGAGGTCAGGTCTCCACCAACCTTCTCCAGGAACAACTGAGTCAAGTCCTTGTCCTGAGCTTCACACACAACTACAGTCAGCTGCTGCAGAGTGCATGAGTTCAGTCTAGGAGGTTGGAACATACAGGCAGTCAGAAATATGAAGAAAAACACATGAATGAAGTTACTATTTCTACTCTAAAAAACATCAGCTTCCGACTGACCTGAGAGAGAGAGGTCCCTGGTGACACAGCAGTGTGATGAGAGAGTGACCCTGGATCCGGAAGTTAGTCAGGTCCAGACACTGAACCCTCCAGAGTCTCAGCAGGGACGCCACACTACTCAGAGCCCTGGACAACACTCTCTCTGGTGGCTGGCTGCTCTTTAGGACCAGGGAGAGTTCTGGGACAGTCAGTGGAGTAGCACATCTCCCGGTCCTCCTAACCAGTCTGGACAGTTTCACTGCCATACCCACATTCAGCCTGGAATGAAAAGACAAAACTCAAGAAACCTTGTCAGATAAATGCTCAGTAGGAAAATCAACAATTCAATAGACCTGTAAAAGCTGTCTTACTGAACATACCTGAGCTTGTGGAGCTTTGACTCATGTCTCAAAAGAAGTGCGGCTCCTTGGAGAGAGATCTTACTGGGGGTGAGAGTGAGGTCCACTCTGGAGGCACAGAGACCCAGGACTCTCCCCACAGACCTGCAAGTTTTCCTGGGTAACTCTCCTCCCAGTGACAGGGTGGAGCCCAAGGCCTGAAGGAGAGAGGCCAAATGCTGGTCCTCCTCTCTGGACCTCCCAGGGATGGATTCACACATCGTCTGGAAGAACCTGTCATCATCACAGCTGAAACAGCAAAACATGGAGACATGAAACCAGACATTTAGGAGACAGTGACACATGGTTTGTTTTTCTGGCTCTGTTCTCCAGCAGTTTGACATGATACAATGACTATGAGGTTAAAGTTTAACGTGAATAATGATGAGTGAGACAGTTAGAGGCACCATTACAATAACAGTTATAGTTAAAGTTCAAAGGTTAAAGGTTAAAGCCTGTCAGCTTTAATCTTAGGGTATTTTCATCCATATCAGGTAAAGCGTTTAGAAATTACAGCACTTTTTGTACATAAAACAAATTATAGGACTTTTAGTGCCCTGCTATTCAATCCCCTTAGACTGTTTATACTGTTAAAATGCATTGAATGCCATTTTTTGTCAAGAATCTTAAAATAATAATAATAGTAATATCAAAGTAGAAGAATTTTGTAAAAATAAAACACTAATATTGATTTTATTTCTTCACGACCCAAATACAGAAAAACCTAACCTGTATTGACTCAAAGTGGAATAAACATTCTAACATTTGAAATATAAAAACCCTGAGAATAAATAAATATCCTGAAAAGCACATTTTGTTTTGTTGCACAGAAACATGTTTTGAAAAAAATGCACGATCATTATTCAAGATTCATTCAGGATTATCCGAGATCTTGTCAGCATCCACATTGTGTTCTAGGTACATGGGACCAAATACTAAACTTTATACTACATTAATACTACATTGATACTACATTAATACTACATTCATACTACATGACTACTATTGTAGATATTTTAATGTACATTTTCTTATTACTTGGAAAGAATAAACAATTAACCATATGAACTCCCAGAAACAGGGCATCAGATAACACATGCACCACTCCTCAGCAGAACACATGCCAAAGGTTGTCTCGGCTAGTGACAAGGCTGCAAAGCTGAGACCCGTAAATACATACGTTAAGTGCTAAAACAAGCATGCAAGATAACTTGGATAGCTGTCAAGATATAGGTGACACCAAGCAAGAACTAAAATAACTATAGGGCCAATAGGAGTAGTTCATGAACATACAAGGCAAGACTCCTAGAAACAGAACGACAAGTAGTATATCTGCCACTTATGAGCAGAACATAGGTAAAAGACTGATATGAGCAGAACATAGGTCAAAGACTGAATTAGCTAATGCACAGAGCCACATTGCCTGAGGCTCATAAGTATATTTAAACCTACTAAGAGACAAGCATAGGATTATATTACTAGACCTGCACTCACATTTAAGATATATTAAAGTAAGGTAAACTGGAAACAGAATGAAAGCAGAATGACCAACACAAGTAATATGTACACAATAAATATATTATTGTTATAACATTGAAGGGCCTGCCACCATATAATCTAAACTTGGAACAGATAGGGGCGTTACTGGGCGTGAACAAGCAAGAAGTCAGATCAAAAGATGATAGGTGGCAGGAGAGAAAGAGGGAGTGACTGCATTTACATATGGGCTGTACCCATATACTGTAAGGGTATAAAGCAGAGCTTTGTGATCAATCGGATCAGCTGTTTCCCGGGTCTGCTCGACTTTAATAACTCTGTATTAAAGTCTTATTGAATTCACAAGTTTTTTGTACGAGTGTCATATTTTGAAGATCGTTATTCCACAACATATTCGGTGAGCTTAGCCAGGAGTTGAAAGGGGCCATTGAACGGTGGCACCTTGGTGCTGATGATGGGTCTTCTGGGCAGTCTCACAGACGAGTGTCCACTCAACTATCTAAGGTAAGCTTGTTCATACAAATAGTTGAAGTCTGTGCGATCTGCTACGGGGGATCTGTCTCAGCGATAAGGACACCATGTAGGTCTCTCTAAATTCCTAAAAGAACTTAGTAATTCTGAGACCTTTTGAATTCAATAAACTGCATGACAGGGCAGCCCCACCCAATCGGGCCAGTCAGCTGGGTTCGTTGGAGTGGTCCGATCGGAACAGCCGCCAGCCCCCCTCACCGACCCTCTGACATTAGCGAGGCCCACAGCCCCCCACATACTCAGTCCCCACAAATGAAGTTACTTTTACTAACCCCCCAAAGCTTTTATTAACAATGCATAAGCTTTGGGGGGTTAGTAAAAGTAACTTCATTTGTGGGGACTGAGTATGTGGGGGGCTGTGGGCCTCGCTAATGTCAGAGGGTCGGTGAGGGGGGCTGGCGGCTGTTCCGATCGGACCACTCCAACGAACCCAGCTGACTGGCCCGATTGGGTGGGGCTGCCCTGTCAGATTGTACTTAGCCAAGCACAGCTGTTTCAGGACCTGTTCTGGACTGGTGCGTTAACACGGTCCAGGCAACCTGATCAGGTGGTTCGTGTCGGGTGTCCCTGTCTCTCCGGACCGCTCATCTGGGGACCTTGTGTGGTCTGGGCGGCGCGGCTGTCTGCTCTGCTGGGCTCTGGCTGGCCGTGATACCTCGGCTGCTTGGACATATTGTCAACACAAATGAGAGAATAGAAATCCTATGATACCGCCCTGAAAATAGAAGTAAGGGGTCTGAATAGATTATTTGCTGGCGCCATAATATTTGCGCCCATAATACTGCTTGGAGAGGTATGCCGGGATGGGTGAATATTAAGTAATAATGTGTGTGTTTGTTTGCACTGACTGGTTGAGCCATAAGCACTGCCGTGGTATCACGCCTGCTGTCTGCTCATATAGTGGATGCAAACAAATAGTGAAATATGGATAGGACTTTGACCTGTTTTGGCAAAGCTCCGTTTGTAGAGCGAATAGGACTTTGACCCGTTTTGGCAAACTCCTTGTATGTTATAGATAGGACTTTGACCCGCTTTGGCAAAGCTCCTTTTGTAGAGCGAATAGGACTTAACTGTTTTGGCAAACTCCTTTTTATAGAATATATCCTATTTCGTGTATTGTGGAAATTGATCGATTAATAAATAGGTCGTTTTTAGGTAAAAACGTAAATGTGTGTGAATGAAAGTGAATGAAACGCGCGTATGAATGTCAAAAGCCTGAATAGGTGTATGTTCTCCTGTGTAAAGGAAGTATAGAGGTTCAGGAAAGCATATTGTATTGTCTATTACAAGTAAAGAGACTAACTCTTTTTGAGACGCTGACTAAGTGTAGTCAGGCGAGCGGGGTGCGAGAAAATGTAACCAGAATAAGTTGGATAGGAACATTGTGTAAGGATGGTGGGTTGTCACACTAGTATGTTAAATGATTATCCTTACAGACATAGAAATATTAACAAGTGTTTAACACACACCAGCACATACACAATCTATGCGATAGTGGGGGTCTCACTGGAGTGTGGGATTTAATTTGTATAGATATTTTTTGAGTTTCTGAATGAAAGGGAAAGATAGGGAGAGGAAACATTTTAATGGTGTCAAAGGCCCTGAATGTTTAGAATTCATAATGAAGATTGATCAACTTCAATATGGATTAAATAAACAGTGGGATTTCATTATAAAATGCATGATCAACTTCAATATGGATTAAATAAACAGTGGGATTTCATTATAAAATGCATGATCAACTTCAATATGGATTAAATAAACAGTGGGATTTCATTATAAAATGCATGATCAACTTCAATATGGATTAAATAAACAGTGGGATTTCATTATAAAATGCATGAGAAACACCATTCTCTATCCACATTGTACTATTACTTTAGGAGATTATTATTTCCTTAGGAAATTATAAAGATGGTTTTTGGGAAAATTAAGGGAAAATATATGTTAATAAGGGATTACAGTACTCCAAATGGGTTGTGACCTATGTATTGATGATTTCATGTTTTGTTTCAATACAAATTTAACCAGATTGGGATTTATGGAGTTTGGGATTCAAGGAGAGGTTAGGATGATAACTTGATATTTGGTAACATTTAAGAATAGGGGAATTCTCATGAAAAGTGACGTTAGATCATGTTTTAATACATGAGAGGGTGGGTGAACCTCAAACACTCCCACACCGGCTGTAGAGTGAGGGACAACTGTGTCCGTTGGGAAGATGACTTGTGAACTATATCTAAATTAGACATGCTGGAATGGTATGTGCAGGAAGAAGGACAAGGGTTCTCCATTATAAATAAGTATAGTCTAAGGATGCAGTGGGATAACTTGCTTTTAATTCTAGGCCACTCATGATAGAAAAACAGGGACAAAGGGGGCTGTAAATGAGAATAGCTATTACTTGTACTGAAAGATACATTTTTATAAGATGTACATTTTAATAGGGATGATGTTTGAATTTAAGTTGAAGAACTAAGGACTGTTACTCTGAATTTGTGTTGTATAATTTATTAAATGTTTCAGTCATGATTTGGATAAAGAACTGTTTAAATTTATCAGGCCTAGGGAAGCTCTGGAAACCTTATCGCTAGGAATCCTTTGAAGAGAGGTTGTTAGAATGTATTGTATAACAGCTTAAGTTAACATAAAGGTGTTTGTTTTATGTCTGGTTTGTTTTTTATGTCATTAGAAGTTTGATGTTACATTGTATTGATGAATAGGGATGTCTGGGTTATAGAATACAAGTAATTGCATGTAAGGTTTATAGTCTGTGTTTTGCAATAACACCCAATAATGGAAATGATTACGTAAAAACCAGCATAATATGGGCATAGAACGTAACAGTTGGACGTTTTTCCCCAGCTTTAGTTACTTTAAAAAGTAAGGGGAAGTTGTTAAAGAATAATGAATTTTTTCTCTTAAGTCAATGTGTTTTAAGGTTTTGTGGAACATGAGTGATCATTGTTCCAGAGGAGGGATTGATGTATATTGACTAATTGATTTGCAAAATATATTATAGTTATAGCTGGTTATAGCTGTAAAGGTGCAGTTAGGAGAAGTGACTAGTATGTTATTGGTCAAATGGAATGATATGAAGATTGAATATTCTTCCAACTCGTTAATCTCTTTCCTAATTTCTAACAGTCAGCGAACACTTGATAGATTACAGGCAGCACTCATTCTCATGGCAGTTGCCGAAGGAATTGCAATTACAGGATATCACAGGCATGGGCCATGTGAGTAGTAGCAAGGGTAACTTTAGTAGCATTGTTGGGATATTAGATTATGAAGACTCATACCACATGGATTGGTAACTGAGAGACTGATACAGGAGATGTTATTCAAATGTCACAAATGATGTTGTCAGGAAATAACCCATGTGTTGTAGTGTACATATCTTCCGGTGAAAGCAGAGATGACCAAGGGCATAGGCTGAGGTCTGGACATTGAGGGTACATCAAGATACACCTGGATGGAGGTACTCCTTACAACACCTGCAGTGGTAACGATTGTGATGTCTCTCTTTGGTGGATGCATCATTCTCACAAGAAGTAAGGTCCACCATGTAACGGGTGAGCTTGAAAACACCATAACAGAAGAAGAGGAGCTAAAGAGAGAGATTAGATTTCACTGTAGACATACATGCAGATGGGTTAAGTTAGGAGTTAATTGCTTTATAGGTTAATGCATCATATGAAAAAATATGTTAGGGTAATTGTACTCTAAATAACATGTTGAAGGCATTGATGTGAAAGCATATACCGTTTTGATTTACTTAAAGTAGATGTAATGTTGATTAGGGATATGCATAGCAGGTGACATGCCTATCAGTTGAAATGGAGGAGATGGAGAACTAAATGAAATATACATGACTTGGGAACACCTCTCAGAACCTGGGGCCAAAAGGGGAAGACTGGGTGAAAGCATGAGGAAGCTTTTTAGGGTTTTTATTTTTGCAGAGTCCAGCAGGAGCGCATCCTTAAGGCGTAGAGTCAGGTGAAGAGAGAGTGGGAATTGTCATGGTCTTAGATTTAGGTTTTTGGGCATATATATTTATGCATAACATATCACATTGTCAATACTGTTGTGTTTTTTGCTTTCCAAGTCTTCTGCTATCACTCTCTTAGGAACCAGAAGGAGAGAGGGTCACCAGCTTCAGCTGGAATATCAGTGTGTTGTGTGATGAGTGATGGACATAAGAGGGTGTAGGGTGTAATCATGGAACAGAGGCCATAAGTCTCTAAGTTTGAATGCCTCACAGAAAGAAGGGAGAAACCTGAATCAGGACCAGAGGTTCCACATCTGGTGATCTAAGATGACCAGGTCCGGATGTTCCGGAGAAAGTGGAACCAGCCAAGGAGAGAAGGACCCTACTAGGTGGCGTAGGACCCTACGAGGCGATGCGGACAACTGTCCAGGTGAAAGGGAGCCCAGAGGGAGCAGGAGCAGCGGAGGAGATCAAGGCGCCAGGAAAGATCCAAGAAATCAGCAGACCAGGTGGAAGCCAGGAGGCGACTGATGAGCCACCTGAGATATCAAGGAGACGATGAAGCCTCACGGACAGGAGGGGAAGGAACTTTCCTCACAAGCGTTCTGGAAACAGGAGAGGGATACTTCCCCACAATTGACTTTTCAGACCTCATTAAGCCTCAGCAGGATAACCTCATTGCATCCAGAGTCAGGAGGGCTTATGAATCAGATCCCAAAGTATACCTTGATGCAATTGGGCAACCTAGAGGAGTTCCTAATGAGTTTAAGGCCAGAGATAAGATTAAATCAGGATGTGAATCTATATTCTTATGGGTAACACCTAATAAGAATCTAGAATGGATAAATTATATTTATTATAATCAGGAACGATTCATTACCTATACGGACTCTGCTTTAACTGCTTTGGGTGAACAGGCTACCAGTGAGATGACATGGCAGAATAGACAGGCTCTAAACTGGCTTCTAGCTGAGAAGGGTGGAGTCTGTGTGATGTTGGGAAATGAATGTTGTACCTTTATTCCCAACAACACAACACCTGATGGATCTTTCCCAATAGCTATGACCAAACTGAAAGGGTTATAGACAAGAAGTTAAAGTGTGGGATTTGATACCCATGTCTGGGACTGACTAGACTCAACTTTGGGAAAGTGAGGTGCTATTTTTGCTATACTGACTTGATCTGGTAACAATGGAACTGTTGTGTCCTATCTTTGTTGGTCCACAGTTAAACAGTTAAACAGATGGAGATAGGTCAATACCACCCCACAGTGATTGTTAATTCTGAAATTGGAGCTCCTGGAAGAAGTAGACAAATAGACATGGTAACCCGAACTGTCTATATGGGGTAATTCCAGGAGGAGGTTATGCTTGCCGTGATTTTCGTCCAGAAGGGTTTCCTGTGTATATCCTGTGTAATTGTACATGTGCACAAAAAATGTCGTAAGAGGGGTTTTAAATGGTGTTCTCTGACACCTGAGGATGGACATTTTCATTATGAAGATCCTTTGTTTTGTGCTGTCAAAAGGGGATTGTCCTTTGTGCAAGGATATGGAATGTGTCTAGGCCAGTTCTCTCTTGTATTTATCTTAGTTTCTTTATTGTTGTTTGTTTTGTTTTTCTATTTTTGTTTTAATTCAAGTTAGTTTTGCCTTCTGGAATACGGATCAGTTTAAACATGTTAGGTAACAGGGCATTCTGGTTACAAGTGTCTACGGACCATGTCCTTAATCCTTTAACAGGTTCGTTATGATTTCACTTTTGTTAGAGACTGTCTGCGAGGAAGGATCATGTTTGGGTGTTTAATTTTAGAATGTTGTCATTTCCTTTTTATTTTTGGACCTTTGTTTTCTTTGATTTAAATTGTATCTTATATTCGTTATGTTTTTTGAAGATCGTTATTCCACGACACTACATGATGTAGTCAATAATACAATATCTTCTCTCTAATACACATAAATGAATTTGTCCAAATACTTTTGGTTCCCTAAAATAGTGCTGTAATTTTCAAAACACCCGATTTGGATGAAAATCCCCCTCAAATTAAACTGGCACTTTAACCTCAGTCATCGTATCATTTCAAACTCAAAGTGCTCTAGTACAAAACAACTGGGCCTAAACAAAATGCATCACTGTCCCAATACGATGACCTCACCGTACATGAATACCTGCCTGTCATATGGAAATATGACACCATGTCACAGAGAAAGTTACATAATATACATGACATTTGGTTTAGTAGATTAGATATTCTGAGTATAAACATTCAGGTTTATTGTTACAAGACCTCTCTGAGTATATGTGTATATATGGAAAAATAATCTACAAGACAATAACCACTAGCATCACATAATCACTAACCACCACACATGTTCAGACTCACCTCAGCTGTGAGATGTAGGGCAGATACTGAAGGAAACTCCTCACTTCACTCTCTTCATCTGACCAGCCCTTCAGCTCTACTGGTTTCTTCTCTGGTTGGAGTTTCAGCACTTCTAGGAGGAGGGGAGGCCTTTCTCTCTGAGAGGTCTATGGACCAGACTGCAGGAGCTGACTGGTAAACTGGCTGTAATGCTGGAAGGACACTCCTGCCTGTTTGAGTCGCATAGTCCTTCACATGTGAGTACAGATCCAGCAGGAAATCACTCTCTCTAAATGGATCATCATCATCATCATCATCATCGTCATCATCATCATCATCATCATCATCATCATCATCATATGTGTATCTGCACATGGAGGATAATGTCTTGAAGATATTCTCTCCTGTCTCTGTATCAAACTCAGCAGCAGCAACACTGAGTTTAGACAGAACTGGCCAGGCCTTCTCTTCATCATAACCAACAAACAACCTGAATGAGAAGACAGACAAACATTGTTAAACATGTTATCCTGGATTCTCTGTTTAAGTAATGCAGAGGAATCACCCACAGACAAATACTAATGTTTACATGGCAGAATGGCAAAAACAGACCAATGAAGTGATTTGGATAAAAATATGTTTTATAAACCAGATAAATAGCTGGTACAATATGGCACATCTCTGAAACAAACACTCACCTCAGCTGTGAGATGTAGGGCAGACACTGAAGGAAACTCCTCACTTCACTCTCTTCATCTGACCAGCCCTTCAGCTCTACTGGTTTCTTCTCTAGTTGGAGTTTCAGCACTTCTAGGAGGAGGGAGGCCTTTCTCTCTAAGAGGTCTATGGACCAGACTGCAGGAGCTGACTGGTAAACTGGCTGTAATGCTGGAAGGACACTCCTGCCTGTTTGAGTCGCATAGTCCTTCACATGTGAGTACAGATCCAGCAGGAAATCACTCTCTCTAAACGGATCATCATCATCATCATCATCATCATCATCATCGTCATCGTCGTCATCATCGTCATCATCATCATATCTGTATCTGCACATGGAGGATAATGTCTTGAAGATATTCTCTCCTGTCTCTGTATCAAACTCAGCTGCAGCAACACTGAGTTTAGACAGAACTGGCCAGGCCTTCTCTTCATCATAACCAACAAACAACCTGAAAGAGAAGACAGACAAACATTGTTAAACATGTTATCCTGGATTCTCTGTTTAAGTAATGCAGAGGAATCACCCACAGACAAATACTAATGTGTACATGGCAGAATGGCAAAAACAGACCAATGAAGTGATTTGGATAAAAATATGTTTTATAAACCAGATAAATAGCTGGTACAATATGGCACATCTCTGAAACAAACACTCACCTCAGCTGTGAGATGTAAGGTAGACACTGAAGGAAACTCCTCACTTCACTCTCTTCATCTGAACAGCCCTTCAGCTCTACTGGTTTCTTCTCTGGTTGGAGTTTCAGCACTTCTAGGAGGAGGGAGGCCTTTCTCTCTGAGAGGTCTATGTACCAGACTGCAGGAGCTGACTGGTAAACTGGCTGTAATGCTGGAAGGACACTCCTGCCTGTTTGAGTCTCATAGACCTTCACATGTGAGTACAGATCCAGCAGGAAATCACATTGATATTCATTGATCTCATCATCCCAGTCAGTGAAGGGGAAAGTGCTGTAAGTACACACTGATGATACCAGCTTCAGTGTCTTCTCTCCTGTCTGCTCCTCCCACTCTG
>CM059810.1:29797449-29959949 GCA_030435695.1 Brachymystax lenok tsinlingensis
CTCTCTCCCTCTCTATTCCGCTTTCTCTCTCTCTCTATTCCATCTCTCTCTATTCCGCTCTCTCTCTCTCTCTCCGCCTCTCTCTCTTCCAGATTCTCTCTCTATATTCCGTGATTCTCTCTCTCTATTCCGCTCTCTCTTTCTCTCTATTCCGCTCTCTCTCTCTCTCTCTCTCTATTATGTCTCTCTCTCTCTCTCTATTCCGCCTCCCTCTCTCTCTCCCCTCGCTTCCTCTCCCCTCTCTCTCTCTTCTCTCTCTCTTCCGCTCTCTTTCTATCTCGCTCTCTCTCTATTCCATCTCTCTCCCTCTCTATTCCATCTCTCTATTCCATCTCTATTCCGCCTATCTCTCCCCACTCTATTCCGCCTCTCTCTCACACTCTATTCCGCTCTCTCTCTCTCACACTCTCTATTCCGCTCTCTCTCTCTCTCTCTATTCCGCCTTCTCTCTCTCTCTATTCCGCTCTCTCTCTCTCTCTATTCCGCTCTCTCTCTCTATTCCGCTCTCTCTCTCTCTCTCTCTCTCTATCCCGTCTCTCTCTCTCACACTCTCTATTCCGTCTCTCTCTCTCACACTCTCTATTCCGTCTCTCTCTCTCACACTCTCTATTCCGTCTCTCTCTCTCTCTCTATTCCGTCTCTCTCTCTCTCTATTCCGTCTCTCTCTCTCTCTATTCCGCTCTCTCTCTCTCTCTCTCTCTATTCCGTCTCTCTCTCTCTATTCTGTCTCTCTCTATTCCCTCTCTCTCTATTTCTGGCTCACTCTCTCTCCCTCTCTCTCTTCCGTAGATTCTCTCTCTCTATTCCGCCTCTCTCCCTATTCTGTATCTCTCTCTCTATTCCGTTCTCTCTCTCTATTCCTGTGATCTCTCTCTCTCTCTATTCCGCTCTCTCTCTTTTCTCTTCCTCTCTATTCCGCTTTCTCTCTCCTCTCTATTCCATCTCTCTCTCTCTCTCGCCTCTCTCTCTCCGTGATTCTCTCTCTCTATTCCGCCTCTCTCCCTATTCTGCATCTCTCTCTATTCCGGCTCTTTCTCTCTCTATTCCGCTCTCTCTCTCTCTCTCTCTCTCTCTCTCTATTCCGCTCTCCTCTCTCTCTCCCCTCGCTCTCTCCTCTCTCTCTCTCTCTCTCTCTCTTCCGCTCTCTTTCTATCTCGCTCTCTCTCTATTCCATCTCTCTCTCCCTCTCTATTCCATCTCTCTATTCCATCTCTATTCCGTCTATCTCTCCCCCACTCTATTCCGTCTCTCTCTCTCACACTCTCTATTCCGTCTCTCTCTCTCTCTACACTCTCTATTCCCTCTCTCTCTCTCCCTCTCCGCTCTCACTTCTATTCCGCTCTCTCTCTCTCTATTCCGCTCTCTCTCTTTATTCCGCTCTCTCTCTCTCTCTCTCTCTATTCCGCTCTCTCTCTCTCTCTATTCCGCTCTCTCTCTCTCTTTATTCCGCTCTCTCTCTATTCCGCCTCTATTCCTTCTCTCTATATTCTTTCTCTCTCTCTATTCCCTCTCTCTATTCCGTCTCTCTCTCTCTCTCTATTCCATCTCTCTATTCCTTCTCTCTCTCTATTCTTTCTCTCTCTCTCTATTCCGTCTCTCTCTCTCTCTCTCCCGTCCGTCTCTCACTCTCTATTCCGTCTCTCTCTCTCTCTATTCCGTCTCTCTCTCTCTTTATTCCGCTCTCTCTCTCTCTCTCTCTCTATTCCGTCTCTCTCTCTCTCTCTATTCCGTCTCTCTCTCTCTCTTTATTCCGTCTCTCTCTCTATTCCGTCTCTCTATTCCTTCTCTCTATATTCTTTCTCTCTCTCTCTATTCCCTCTCTCTCTATTCCGTCTCTCTCTCTCTCTCTATTCCATCTCTCTATTCCTTCTCTCTCTCTATTCTTTCTCTCTCTCTCTCTCTCTCTCTATTCCGTCTCTCTCTCGCTATATATTCCATCTATCTCTCTCTATTCCGTCTCTCTCTATTCCTTCTCTCTCTATTCCTTCTCTCTCTCTCTCTCTCTCTCTCTCTCTCTCTCTCTCTCTCTCTCTCTCTCTATTCTGTCGCTCTCTCTATTCTGTCGCTCTCTCTCTCTATTCCGTCTCTCTCTCTCTATTCCGTCTCCCTCTCTCTCTCTATTCCGTCTCTCTCTCTCCCTCCTCTCTTCTCTTCCCTCGCCTCTCTCTCTTCCTCTACTTTTGTCATCTCTCCCTCTCTCTCTTCCCTCCCTCTATTCCGCTCTCTCTCTATTCTGTCTCTCTCTCTATTCTGTCTCACTCTCTATTCCGTCTCTCTCTCTCTATTCTGGCTCACTCTCTCTCCCGTCTCTCTCCAGTCTCTCTCTCTCTCTCTTCCGATCTCTCTCTCTCTATCCCGTCTCTCTCCCTATTCTGTATCTCTCTCTCTATTCCGCCTCTCTCTATTCCGATAGATCTCTCTCTCTCTCTCTCTCTCTCTCTATTCCGTCTCTCTCTCTTTCTCTTCCGTCTCTCTCGCTCTCTCTCCCTCTCTATTCCGTTTCTCTCTCTCCCTCTCTATTCCATCTCTCTATTCCGCCTCTCTCTCTCTCGCTCTCTCTCTTCCGTGATTCTCTCTCTATTCCAGATTCTCCTCTCTCTCTATTCCGCTCTCTCTTCTCTCTCTATTCCGCCTCTCTCTCTCTCTCTCTATTATGTCTCTCTCTCTCTCTATTCCGCCTCCCTCTCTCTCCCCCTCGCTCTCTCTCCCCTCTCTCTCTCTCTCTCTCTTCCGCCTCTTTCTATCTCGCCTCTCTCTATTCCATCTCTCTCCTCTCTATTTCCATCTCTCTATTCCATCTCTATTCCGTCTATCTCTCCCCCACTCTATTCCGTCTCTCTCTCTCACACTCTCTATTCCGTCTCTCTCTCTCACACTCTCTATTCCGTCTCTCTCTCTCTCTCTCTATTCCGTCTCTCTCTCTCTCTATTCCGTCTCTCTCTCTCTCTATTCCGTCTCTCTCTCTCTCTATTCCGTCTCTCTCTCTCTCTCTCTCTCTCTCTATTCCGTCTCTCTATTCCTTCTCTCTCTATTCTTTCTCTCTCTATTCTTTCTCTCTCTCTCTATTCCCTCTCTCTCTATTCCGTCTCTCTCTCTCTCTCTATTCCATCTCTCTATTCCTTCTCTCTCTCTATTCTTTCTCTCTCTCTCTCTCTCTCTCTCTATTCCGTCTCTCTCTCGCTATATATTCCATCTATCTCTCTCTATTCCGTCTCTCTCTATTCCTTCTCTCTATTCTGTCGCTCTCTCTATTCTGTCTCTCTATTCCCTCTCTCTCTATTCCGCCTCTCTCTCTCTCTATCTCCATCTCTCTATTCCTTCTCTCTCTCTCTATTCTTTCTCTCTCTCTCTCTCTCTCTCTATTCCGTCTCTCTCTCGCTATATATTCCATCTATCTCTCTCTATTCCGTCTCTCTCTATTCCTTCTCTCTATTCTGTCGCTCTCTCTATTCTGTCTCTCTATTCCTTCTCTCTCTATTCTTTCTCTCTCTCTATTCTTTCTCTCTCTATTCCCTCTCTCTCTATTCCGTCTCTCTCTCTCTCTCTATTCCATCTCTCTATTCCTTCTCTCTCTCTATTCTTTCTCTCTCTCTCTCTCTCTCTCTCTATTCCGTCTCTCTCTCGCTATATATTCCATCTATCTCTCTCTATTCCGTCTCTCTCTATTCCTTCTCTCTCTCTCTCTCTCTATTCTGTCGCTCTCTCTATTCTGTCGCTCTCTCTCTCTCTATTCCGTCTCTCTCTCTTTCTCTCTCTATTCCGTCTCTCTCTCTCTATTCCGCTCTCTCTCTCTATTCCGCTCTCTCTCTCCCTCTCTCTCTCTCTCTCCTCTCTCTCTCTCTCTTCCCCTCTCTCTCTCTCTCTTCCCCCTCTCTCTCTCTTCCGTCTCTTTCTATCTCGTCTCTCTCTCTATTCCATCTCTCTCTCCCTCTCTATTCCGTCTCTCTCTCTCTCTATTCCGTCTCTCTCTCTCTCTCTATTCCGTCTCTCTCTCTCTCTATTCCGTCTCTCTCTCTCTCTATTCCGTCTTTGTCTCTCTTTCTATTCAGTCTCTCTCTATTCCTTCTCTCTCTCCATCCCCTCTCTCTCTCTCTCTCTCTCTATTTTGTCTCTCTCTCTCTCTCTCCAGTCTCTCGCCTCCAGTCTCTCTCTATTCCGCTCTCTCTCTATTCCGTCTCTCTCTCTCTCTCTATTCCGTCTCTCTCTCTCTCTCTATTCCGTCTCTCTCTCTCTCTCTATTCCGCCTCTTTCTCTCTCTTCTCTCTCTCTCTCTCTCTCTATTCCTTCTCTCTCCATATCCCCTTCTCTCCATATCCCCCTCTCTCTCTCTTCTCTCTCTCTCTATTTTGTCTCTCTCTCTCTCTCTCTCTCCAGTCTCTCTCTCTCTATTCCGTCTCTCTCTCTCTCTCTATTCCGTCTCTCTCTCTCTCTCTATTCCGTCTCTTTCTATTCCGTCTCTCTCTCTCTATTCCGTCTCTCTCTCTCTCTCTATTCCGTCTCTCTCTCTATTCAGTCTCTCTCTATTCCTTCTCTCTCCCCATCTCCCCCTCTCTCTTCCCCTCTCTCTCTATTCCGTCTCTCTCTCTCTATTCCGCTCTCTCTCTCTCTCTCTCTCTCTCTATTCTCTCTCTCTCTCTCTATTCCTTCTCTCTCTCCATCTCCCCCCTCTCTCTTCCCCCTCTCTCTCTCTCTCTCTCTATTTTGTCTCTCTCTCTCTCTCCAGTCTCTCTCTCTCTATTCCGTCTCTCTCTCTCTCTCTCTATTCCTCTCTCTCTCTCTCTATTCCGCCTCTCTCTCTCTCTCTCTCTCTCTCTCTCTCTCTCTCTCTCTCTCTCTCTATTCCGTCTCTCTCTATTCCGCTCTCTCTCTCTCTCTCTCTCTCTCTCTCTCTCTCTTCCTTCTCTCTCCCCATCTCCCCCCTCTCTCTTCCCCCTCTCTCTCTCTCTCTCTCTCTATTCCGCTCTCTCTCTATTCAGTCTCTCTATTCCTTCTCTCTCTCCATCCCCCTCTCTCTTCCCCCTCTCTCTCTCTCTCTCTATTTTGTCTCTCTCTCTCTCTCTCTCTCTCTCTCATCCGTCAGCTTCTCTCTCATCCGTCGCTCTCGCTCTCATCCGTCGCTCTCTCTCTCATCCGTCGCTCTCTCTCTATTCCGTCGCTCTCTCTCTATTCCGTCGCTTCTCTCTCTCTCTCTCTCTCTCTCTTCCGTATCTCTCTCTCTCTATTCCGTCTCTCTCTCGCTCTCTATTCCATCTCTCCCTCTCTCTCTCTCTCTCTATTCAGTCTCTCTCTCGCTCTCTATTCCATCTCTCCCTCTCTCTCTCTCTCTATTCAGTCTCTCCCTCTATTCTTTCTCTCTATTCCGTCTCTCTCTCTCTCTCTCCTCTCTCTCTCTCTCCAGTGCTTTACACTGCAGCAGACTTTATTATTGTGTTCAATGTTCTTCCCTTTGAGGTTCAGCATCGCTGGACTATTACTGCCCTGCCAGACGTATTTGGGTTGACATTTTAGTTAAAGGGAGGTTTCTTGCCAGTTTATTGTGTCTTGTTATTTGAACTGTATTGATGTGGTACTAATGACATGTGGCCCAGAAGATTTTGGACATTTTAAGGCCTTAGTTTGTCTATGACCCCCCACCATTCATACCCTCTGCACTCCTCCACTGGGAGGTAATACAGATTACTGTAAATCCTCTAATGTTGATGACTGGGTTCTTTCTTGTAAATTGTTTCTATGAAGTTGCCGTTAAATTGCTCTGCCATTATTATTGTATGAGGTATTATTGGTGGGGTTACCCCTGTGCTGTGATGGGTGTTTTATATGGTGTGTCTTATCTTTTCTCTCCACTGGCTATCTGGCTAACAGGCTACACTCTAGACAGTCTCTTCTGCTGATGTGTGTGTGTCTGGTAGTGGGTCTCTCTCTATCCTACTCTTTTCCTTTCGGCAGGGTTAATACCTGCCTGGCGCCCCAACAAAATCTTTACCTTTACCCCTCTCTAATAAATACGCTACACTACATTAATACTACATTAATACTACATTAATATTACAGTAATACACATAAGTGAATTTGTCCAAATACTTTTGGTTCCCTAAAATAGTGCTGTAATTTTCAAAAAACCCGATTTGGATGAAAATCCCCTCAAATTAAACTGGCACTTTAACCTCAGTCATCAGATCATTTCAAACTCAAAGTGCTCGAGTACAAAAACAACTGGGCCTAAACAAAATGCATCACTGTCCCAATACGATGACCTCACTGTACATGAATACCTGCCTGTCATATGGAAATATAACACCATGTCACAGAGAAAGTTCCATAATATACGTGACATGTGGTTTAGTAGATTAGATATTCTGAGTATAAACATTCAGGTTTATTGTTACAAGACCTCTCTGAGTATATGTGTGTATGGAAAATTCACAATTCTGGGCAACATTTGTTATTTGAGGTAATCTGAGTATAAATAACCAGATTCACTACCACTAAGTTTCATATGACAATGTCTTAAAAATACAATTACTGCAGAAAGCTACAAACTTCCTCTCTAAAGGGAAATACAGGGACAGACAACTACAGCCTCTGAACTGTACTGATCCAACTCACCTCAGCTGTGAGATGTAGGGCAGACACTGAAGGAAACTCCTCACTTCACTCTCTTCATCTGACCAGCCCATCAGCACTACTGGTTTCTTCTCTGGTTGGAGTTTCAGCACTTCTAGGAGGAGGGAGGCCTTTCTCTCTGAGAGGTCTATGGACCAGACTGCAGGAGCTGACTGGTAAACTGGCTGTAATGTTGGAAGGACACTCCTGCCTGTTTGAGTCTCATAGACCTTCACATGTGAGTACAGATCCAGCAGGAAATCAGAATTGTCTCCATTGGGATAAGGAAAGGTGCTGTAAGTACACACTGATGATACCAGCTTCAGTGTCTTCTCTCCTGTCTGCTCCTCCCACTCTGCTGCTTGGAGACAGGAGATCCACCAGGAACTGGATCTGCTTTGAGGGATCAGACCACTCATGGACAGAAACTGCAACAAGGACAGTAACAGCTGATTCAGACATGGATGAACACATGAAACCAGTCATAACTCAAAGATATATGAAGTAGTTATACATTTACATAATGTGTATTGGTTATATGTTAAAGTATTACATTTTAGAGACATTCACAGTATTTATCTGTGACATTTAGCTCTCTATTCCGCTCTCTCTCTCTCTCTGTCTCTCTCTCTCGCTCTCTCTCTCTATTCCGCTCTCTCTCTCTCTCTATTCCGCTCTCTCTCTCTCTCTATTCCGTCTCTCTCTATTCCGTCTCTCTCTCTCTCTCTATTCCGTCTCTCTCGCTTTCTATTCAGTCTCTATATTCAGTCTCTCTCTCTCTCTCTATTCCGTCTCTCTCTCTCTATTCCGTCTCTCTCTCTCTCTCTATTCCGTCTCTCTCTCTCTATTCCGCTCTCTCTCTCTCTCTATTCCGCTCTCTCTCTCTCTATTCCGCTCTCTCTCTCTATTCCGCCTCTCTATTCCGCTCTCTCTATTCCGCTCTCTCTCTCTATTCCGCTCTCTCTCTCTCTATTCCGCCTCTCTATTCCGCCTCTCTCTCTCTATTCCGCCTCTCTATTCCGCTCTCTCTATTCCGCCTCTCTCTCTCTATTCCGCTCTCTCTATTCCGCTCTCTCTATTCCGCCTCCGTCTCTCTATTCCGCTCTCTCTATTCCGCCTCTCTCTCTCTATTCCGCCTCTCTCTCTATTCCGCCTCTCTCTCTCTATTCCGCTCTCTCTCTCTCTCTATTCCGCCTCTCTCTCTCTCTCTCTCTCTATTCTCTCTCTCTATTCCGCCTCTCTCTCTATTCCGCTCTCTATTCCGCCTCTCTATTCCGCTCTCTCTCTCTCTATTCCGCCTCTCTCTCTCTCTATTCCGCTCTCTATTCCGCCTCTCTCTATTCCGCTCTCTCTATTCCGCCTCTCTATTCCGCTCTCTCTCTCTATTCCGCTCTCTATTCCGCTCTCTCTATTCCGCCTCCTCTCTCTATTCCGCCTCTCTATTCCGTCTCTCTCTCTATTCCGCTCTCTCTCTCTCTATTCCGTCTCTCTATTCCGTCTCTCTCTCTCTATTCCGTCTCTCTATTCCGCTCTCTCTATTCCGCTCTCTCTCTATTCCGTCTCTCTATTCCGTCTCTCTCTCTCTATTCCGTCTCTCTATTCCGTCTCTCTCTCTATTCCGTCTCTCTATTCCGTCTCTCTCTGTCTCTCTCTCTCTATTCCGTCTCTCTATTCCGTCTCTCTCTCTATTCCGTCTCTCTATTCCGTCTCTCTCTCTCTCTCTCTCTCTCTCTCTCTCTCTCTCTCTCTCTCTCTCTCTCTCTCTCTCTCTCTCTCTCTCTCTCTCTCTCTCTCTCTCTCTCTCTCTCTCTCTCTCTCTCTCTCTCTCTCTCTCTCTCTCTCTCTCTCTCTCTCTCTGCATGCTGGGAGTGTTGGTGCATGCTGGGAATTGTGTGAGTGAGTGCGTGGCAGTGTTGTGAAGAGTTAGATATCCTGGGTTTTCTTTCGATTTTCCTTTTCTTCTATGCATGATTAAGGTTATTATTTTTATTTACTTGTTGTGGTAGAATTAATTATATTGTTTTTTTCGTGGTCGAAACTACCCTGACATTGGCGGGATGGCTACCTGAACGGGACGCCGCCCCTGTCACTTCGCACGGCTTTAGGTGTGTTACTGAAGCTACTGTCACGGTGGAGGAGTTTCTGGTCGCCGAGGGAGAGAAGGTAGGCTATGAGAATGTTGCTTGCGCGCCACGGATGAATAAAGCGGTGGTGACTTTCCTTAAAGAAGAGCCGCCTTGTTGATCGTGATGGTTGAGCATGGCGATTTCTTAAAGGAATGTTTATTCAAGTCACGCCGCTTTTTCTCCGTCAACAAGGGTAACGATTTCAAATGTACGCCGCTTATTCCCAATGAGCTATTGGAGCGCGAGTTATTGCGGTTTGGGAAGTTTGCAAGCTCAATTAAGATTGTCCTGTTGGGTTGCAAACACCCGGCGTTGAAACAGGTTATGTCGCTTTGGCGACAGGTGTTTATGTTTTTGGATTCTCCGAGCAGACTTTGGAGTTATCGTTTAAAGTTAAGTATGACAACAGACTGTATATGGTTTATGCTAGTACGGGTAGTCAACGGTGTTTTGAGTGTGGGGATGTTGGCCATGTTTACATGCTTGCCTCGAAAAGGGAGAAGGCGGAGGGAGGGGCGCAGGTGGTCCTCAGAACGCCCGGGCCCACTGGATGTAGGGAGAGGTGGGCCGACAGCGGTAGAGCAGCCACAAGCACCTGTTGCTGAGGAACAAGTTGTCCGTGTTGAGGGAACTGTTTTCCAGCGTGTACCAGAGGGAAATGTTATGCATCAGGAAAATATAGCTATAGAAACTACGGATGGATCTGAAGAGACATTTCCTCAAACCGGTGAGGAGTTGGCCAGTATGAGTGCTGGGGTACAGGAGGGGGTTCATGTGGAGCTAGGCTCCCAGGTAGTGGAGGAGATGCCCACTATGAGTAATGGGGTACAGGAGGGGGTTCATGTGGAGCTAGGCTCCCAGGTAGTGGAGGAGATGCCCACTATGAGTAATGGTGTACAGGAGGGGTTCATGTGGAGCTAGGCTCCCAGGTAGTGGAGGAGATGCCCACTACGAGCAATGGGGTACAGGAGGGGGCTCATGTGGAGCCAGGCTCCCAGGTAGTGGAGGAGATGCCTGGTACGAGTGATGGGGTGCAAGTAGGGAGTGTTGAGGGGGATGTGGTAGAGGGGACTCAGGGGTCTGTGGCCTCAGCTGAGGAGGATCAGGAGAAGGATATGGATATCTCTGTTGATACGAAAGCAGCTGGTGAGGACTCAATTTATAATCTGGAGGAGATAAATGGGTTCCTGGATCAGACTTTTGGGAAATCTGTCAAATTGGCAGACTTTTTTGACGTTGATAAGTTTGTGAGGTCAGCTGTGATGTTACAGAAGACTGTGGGGTTAGACCAGTTGAGTGAGAAGAAGCTGCCGCTTGAGGAAATTTGTTACTGCTGTCACAGCAGCAAAAGGCACTGGGAAACGTGGATTGGTTAAGAGAAAATTTAAATAATGATGATGATCATGCCTCATAGGGTGTTTTCTTTCTCTTTGGTTTCTCTGTGGTTTCTTCTGCTTTTCCTTTCTCTTTTCTATATGGAGGTACTAAGGGGAGGTTCTCTCAATATTAATGGGGGAAGGGACAGGAATAAGAGGGCTTGGGTATTAGAAGTAATACAACAGAAAAGGCTTCATGTAGTTTTTCTGCAGGAGACACATAGTGATGAGGCTAATGAGGTTGACTGGGGTATGTGGTGGGAGGGCAGCATATACTCAGTCATGGTACTAATTTCAGTGCTGGGGTGGCAATCTTGTTTTCCTCAGGCTTAGGGGTGACTGTGGTATCTACAACAGAGATTGTCAAGGGTCGGGTTTTATTGGTCAAGGTGGATATAATGGGTTTCTTGTTTGTTTTTTTGAATGTATATGCTCCTAATGAGGGCACAGAGCGTATTGCTATATTTAATCAAATAAAGGAAACCTTAAGACAGTGTGACCAAGAGGGGTGTCTGGTTTTAGGGGGGGACTGGAACTGTACAGTGGATTTTACTGTTGATCGCACTGCTGAAGAACCCTCACCTGCGGTCAGCAACTTGTCTGTCTGGTCTATTAACGGAGTTTGAGCTTTCTGATGTGTGGAGAGTAAGGAATGCTAAAGTTAGGCAGTACACCTGGCTCAAAGTTAATGAAGGTCATGTCAGTGCAGCAAGGTTAGACAGGTTGTATGTATCTGAGCAATATTGTAGTAGGGTTGGAAGGTGTGACATTACTCCTGTGGGGTTCTCTGATCACCATATTGCTACTGTTGATATTCACTTGTCCTGTCCACGAAGGTCATCACCTTACTGGTATTTTAATGTTAAATTGCTACATGATGTCATGTTTTGTGAAAGGTTTTTGTTGTTTTGGGAAAAATGGAGGGTTACAAAAGGGAATTTTGATTCCTTGAGACAATGGTGGGAGGTTGGGAAGGCCCAAATACGAGTCTTTTGTCAACAGTATACTGCTCTGTCACGTATTGACAGTTCAAGAGACTATCAGGGCCCTTGAACAGGACATCAAGTCTATTGAATTGAAGTTGCTCACCAGAATGACCCTGGACTAGCTATGAACTTACAGGACAGGAGACATGAACTGAAGTCGCTTTCTACACGAAAAGAGTGAAGGGTGCCTTTGATTAGGTCTCGTTTGCTACCCTCAAGGATATGGATGCTCCTAGCACTTTTTTCTTTAACCAGGACAGTCAACATTGCAACGTAAACAGATGGTCTGCCTTCGCCTCCTGATGGGAAGGTGACCACGGATGACAGCGAAATGCGCCAACATGCTGTGGATTTCTACTCTGCCCTCTATAAGGCGGAGGATTGTGATTCTCTGTGTACTGAACAGTTGCTACACGGTCTTCCTCAGCTGGGTCCTGAGCAGAGAGTTGCTTTAGACTCTGACATTACTTTGCAGGAGCTGTCCACAGCAGTTATGCAGCTCTCAACAGGCCGAGCTCCTGGCATCGATGGTTTACCATCTGAGTTCTACAAGCACTTTTGGCGGTCTATTGGGGAGGATTTTTATGAAGTGGTGTGTGAATCCTTTCATGAGGGTTCTCTTCCTGTATCCTGTCAACGTGCGGTGCTTTCATTGTTGCCAAAAAGGGATTTGGCTCTCATAAAAATTGGAGACCTGTTGCTTTGCTGTGCGCAGAATATAAAATTGTATCTAAATGTCTCTCAAACAGGTTGAAAGAGTATCTGGGATTGTTGGTCCACAAGGACCAGTCTTACTGTGTACCTGATCGCTTCTATTGTTGACAATTTGTTTCTAATAAGAGATGTTTTAGACATTTGTAAACTGTCTGATGTAAATGTGGGTTTACTTTCTTTGGATCAGGAGAAGGCTTTTGATCGTGTGGACCACCAGTACTTGTTCACAACAATGAAAGCCTTTGGGTTTGGGGATGTTTTTTTGTCTTGGATGAGTTTACTGTATGCTGAGGCCTCGTGTATGGTGAAGGTGGGGGTTGAGTTTCCATCCCTGTCCAAAGGGGCATCAGGGCAGGGATGCCCAATTTCAGGGCAGTTATATAGCCTGGCAATTGAGCCAATGCTTTGTTTTTTAAGAGCGAGGCTTACTGGTTTCTCTGTGCCAGGTGTAATGAAGGGTCCCACGATAGCACTGTCATGCGATGCAGATGACGTGACAGTTTTTATTACAGGGGATGAGGATGTTAAGGTTCTCTCAAACGCTTTAAAGGTGTATGGAGGGGCCTCCTCAGCTAGAGTCAATTGGGAAAAGAGTGAAGCGCTGTGGGCAGGTCAGCTTCAGACGGGTCCGCTCCACAGTTACCTGGGGGCTTCAGTGGGGCAGAGAAGGGATGAAGACTTTGGGGGTTTTTCTAGGCTCTGATGTCTTTCAGAAAAGAACTGGAGGGTGTAGTGGAGAAAGTGTGTGCCAGACTGTCAAGGTGGAAATGGGTGCTACCTCAGCTGTCTTATAGGGAAGGGTGCTGGTAGCTAATAATCTTGCTGCCTCTACCCTGTGGCACAGACTAATGATACTGCAGCCACCGGGGGGTCTGATACAAGAGCTTCAGAGGACCCTTGTCAATTTCTTCTGGTCTGGACAACACTGGATCAAAGCTGCAGCCCTGTACCTGCCACTGCATGAGGGTGGGCAAGGCCTGGTGGACATTTCTTCCAGGATCATGGCTTTCCGGCTTCAAGCAGCCCAGAGACTGTTGTACTGTGACGGTTCTAGCTGGGTGGATACAGCCTACACATTGATGAGGAGAGCAGGCTGTTTGGGCTTAGACAAGCACCTTTTCCTCTTAAAGCTAGAGGGGGGTGAGTTGCCTGGCCTGACTCCATTCTATGAGTCTGTTATGCAGGCTTGGAGAGTTCTTGTAAAGTCCTCAGTAAGGTCGGCACGCCACCAGGGATGTGGCTTTTTGAAGAGCCTCTGTTTTACAACACTGCCATCCAGTCCCGTGTTCTGGGTTCAGCCAGCCTACGCTCATGCCTGTTAGGTGTGGTGTACCAAGCTGGGTCATCTGATGCGGAGTAGGAGCAGATCGTTGGAGGAGCTGGGAGAAAGAGCGGGATCCGATCATCTCGCCTACTGAGGAAGGTCGTCGCTGAGGTCTGTGGATTCCCTGCCAGTACTTCATCTGCAGTATGTGACTGACACTTCCAATTCTGACCGGTGGAAGGAGGGTCTGGACTATGTGTTCCCTGCACTGATTGTTAGAGCTGCGGGCGGGGGGCATTCGAGGAAGACGTGGGGATGCTGCTTTCCTTCCATACCCGGAGCTGGGGGAGTTCAAGGAGGTGGGAAAGAAGGCCATGTACAGAATATGTGTAAAAGTGTCCCATGCCTCTTCCCTGGAAGGGGTAAAATCGACGAGGTGGGCGTGGTGTGTTTGGTCCAGGTGCATCCCCAAAAGGCTGTTGGAGGACTTTATACAAACTGCCTATTGAAAAGAGGACAGCTGACCTCCAATGGAGGATAATACATGGAGCCATAGCCACTAATATGCATCTGGTACACCTGGACCCGACAGTTGGGGAAGGGTGTCCATTCTGTGCTGAGTCTGAGTCTCTGACACATCTGTTTTTACAGTGTCCCAGGTTGGTCGGGATGATTGACCTGATCAATAGCTGGTTCTCAGCTCTGGGAGAGGTTTTCTTCTCAAGTGTTTATATTTGGGCTAAAGTACAGGTTTAGTCGAAGGGGTGTGTGTATGTTGCTTAATTTTGTGTTGGGGGCAGCTAAATTAGCGATATGGAAGACCCGAAAGAACAGTATTCGGGGACAGGGGTCTGTGGATGTGGTGGGAATGCTGGAGGGAATGTTGGCAGCGAGACTGAGGGTTGAGTTTGCCTATTATAAACTTGTTAACAACATTGATCTGTTTATGAGTATATGGGGAATTCAGAGGCTGTTTTGTTTAGTTACATTGGAGGAGGATCTGGAGTTGTGTTTTTAAAGTGATGTGCAAATATGGTTTTGTATGAGTGTTTACTGTGTTGTGGATTTCCCAGGCCCAATAAAGATTATTTAAAACTCAAAAAACTCTCTCTATTCTGTCTCTCTCTCGCTCTCTATTCAGTCTCTCTCTCGCTAACTATTCCGTCTCTCTTTCTCTCTATTCTGTCTTTCTCTCTCTATTCCGTCTCTCTCTCTCTCTATTCCGTCTCTCTCTCTCTCTATTCCGTCTCTCTCTATTCCGTCTCTCTCTATCTCTCTATTCCGTCTCTCTCTCTCTCTCTCTCTCTCTATTCCATCTCTCTCTCTCTCTCTATTCTGTCTCTCTCTCTCTCTCTATTCTGTCTCTCTCTCGCTCTCTATTCAGTCTCTCTCTCGCTAACTATTCCGTCTCTCTTTCTCTCTATTCTGTCTTTCTCTCCCTATTCCGTCTCTCTCTCTCTCTCTCTCTCTCTATTCAGTCTCTCTCTCTATTCCGTCTCTCTCGCTTTCTATTCCGTCTCTCTCTCTCTATTCCGTATCTCTCTCTCTTCCGTCTCTCTCTCTCTCTATTTTGTTTCTCTCTCCCTATTCCGTCTCTCTCTCTCTATCTCTCTCTCTATTCAGTCTCTCTCTCTATTCCGTCTCTCTCGCTTTCTATTCCGTCTCTCTCTCTCTATTCCGTATCTCTCTCTATTCCGTCTCTCTCTCTCTCTATTTTGTTTCTCTCTCTCTATTCCGTCTCTCTCTCTCTATTCCGTCTCTCTCGCTTTTTATTCCGTCTCTCTATCGCTCTCTATTTCGTCTCTCTCTCTCTCTCTATTCCGTCTCTCTCTCTCTATTCAGTCTCTCTCTCTCTATTCAGTCTCTCTCTCGCTCTCTATTCTGTCTCTCTCTCTCTCTATTCTGTCTCTCTCTCTCTATTCAGTCTCTCTCTCGCTCTCTATTCCGTCTCTCTCTCTCTCTATTCTGTTTCACTCTCTCTCTATTCCGTCTCTCTCTCTCTCTCTATTCCGTCTCTCTCTCTCTATTCAGTCTCTCTCTCGCTCTCTATTCCGTCTCTCTCTCTCTCTCTCTCTATTCTGTCTCGCTCTCTCTCTATTCCGTCTCGCTTTCTATTCCGTCTCTCTCTCTCTCTCTATTCCGTCTCTCTCTCTCTTCTGTCTCTCTCTCTCTCTCTATTCCATCTCTCTCTCTCTCTATTCCGTCTCTCTCTCTATTCCGTCTCTCTCTCTATTCCGTCTCTCTCTCTATTCCGTCTCTCTCTCTCTCTATTCCGTCTCTCTCTCTCTCTATTCCGTCTCTCTCACTTTCTATTCCATCTCTCTCTCTCTCTCTCTCTCTCTCTCAAATTCAAATTCAAGCTGCTTTATTGGCATGAAAAACATTGTGTCAATATTGCCAAAGCAACAATGTATACAATATACATTGTAATACAATTAGAAACAATAACAAATAATAATATAAAATTAAATACAAAAATAATAACAATAAAATGGTAAGTCAGTAGTAAAAATGTAATAAATTGAAAAAATCTAAATATGGAAAATTAAGCTATAACTAACTTATAACTAAATAATGGTAATCTACATCTGTACTTCAACTACCATCATCATCACTACTACTGCCATCACCATCATCATTAAACTGCCATCATTACCATTACCACCCATACCACTACTACCATCATCATCACTACTACTGCCATCACCATCATCATTAAACTGCTGTCATTACCATTACCACCCATACCACTACTACCATCATCATCACTACTACTGCCATCACCATCATCATTAAACTGCTATCATTACCATTACCACCCATACCACTACTACTACCATCATCACTACTACTGCCATCACCATCATCATTAAACTGCTATCATTACCATTACCACCCATACCACTACTACCATCATCATCACTACTACTGCCATCACCATCATCATTAAACTGCCATCATTACCATTACCACCCATACCACTACTACTACCATCATCACTACTACTGCCATCACCATCATCATTAAACTGCTATCATTACCATTACCACCCATACCACTACTACCATCATCATCACTACTACTGCTATCACCATCATCATTAAACTGCTATCATTACCATTACCACCCATACTACTACTACCATCATCATCACTACTACTGCCATCACCATCATCATTAAACTGCTATCATTACCATTACCACCCATACCACTACTACCATCATCATCACTACTACTGCTATCACCATCATCATTAATCTGCTATCATTACCATTACCACCCATACCACTACTACCATCATCACTACTACTGCCATCACCATCATCATTAAACTGCCATCATTACCATTACCAGCTACCACCCATACCACTACTACCATCATCCATCATCAACTTTACTGCCATCACCATCATCATTAAACTGCCATCATTACCATTACCACCCATACCACTACTACCATCATCACTACTACTGCCATCACCATCATCATTAAACTGCTATCATTACCATTACCACCCATACCACTACTACTACCATCATCACTACTACTGCCATCACCATCATCATTAAACTGCTATCATTACCATTACCACCCATACCACTACTACCATCATCATCACTACTACTGCCATCACCATCATCATTAAACTGCTATCATTACCACCCATACCACTACTACCATCATCATCACTACTACTGCTATCACCATCATCATTAAACTGCTATCATTACCATTACCACCCATACCACTACTACCATCATCATCACTACTACTGCTATCACCATCATCATTAAACTGCTATCATTACCATTACCACCCCTACCACTACTACCATCATCACTACTACTGCCATCACCATCATCATTAAACTGCTATCATTACCATTACCACCCCTACCACTACTACCATCATCACTACTACTGCCATCACCATCATCATTAAACTGCTATCATTACCATTACCACCCCTACCACTACTACCATCATCACTACTACTGCCATCACCATCATCATTAAACTGCTATCATTACCATTACCACCCATACCACTACTACCATCATCATCACTACTACTGCCATCACCATCATCATTAAACTGCCATCATTACCATTACCACCCATATTAATAATACCATCATCATCACTACTACTGCCATCACCATCATCATTAAACTGCTATCATTACCATTACCACCCATACCACTACTACCATCATCATCACTACTACTGCCATCACCATCATCATTAAACTGCCATCATTACCATTACCACCCGTACCACTACTACCATCATCATTAAACTGCTATCATTACCATTACCACCCATACCACTACTACCATCATCATCACTACTACTGCCATCACCATCATCATTAAACTGCCATCATTACCATTACCACCCCTACCACTACTACCATCATCATCACTACTACTGCCATCACCATCATCATTAAACTGCTATCATTACCACCCCTACCACTACTACCATCATCATCACTACTACTGCCATCACCATCATCATTAAACTGCTATCATTACCATTACCACCCATACCACTACTACCATCATCATCATCATCACTACTACTGCCATCACCATCATCATTAAACTGCTATCATTACCATTACCACCCATACCACTACTACCATCATCACTACTACTGCCATCACCATCATCATTAAACTGCTATCATTACCACCCATACCACTACTACCATCATCATCACTACTACTGCTATCACCATCATCATTAAACTGCCATCATTACCATTACCACCCATACCACTACTACCATCATCATCACTACTACTGCCATCACCATCATCATTAAACTGCTATCATTACCATTACCACCCATACCACTACTACCATCATCACTACTACTGCTATCACCATCATCATTAAACTGCCATCATTACCATTACCACCCATACCACTACTACCATCATCATCACTACTACTGCTATCACCATCATCATTAAACTACCATCATTACCATTACCACCCATACCACTACTACCATCATCATCACTACTACTGCTATCACCATCATCATTAAACTGCTATCATTACCATTACCACCCATACCACTACTACCATCATCATCACTACTACTGCCATCACCATCATCATTAAACTGCTATCATTACCATTACCACCCATACCACTACTACCATCATCATCACTACTACTGCCATCACCATCATCATTAAACTGCTATCATTACCATTACCACCCATACCACTACTACCATCATCATCACTACTACTGCCATCACCATCATCATTAAACTGCCATCATTACCATTACCACCCATACCACTACTACCATCATCATTAAACTACCATCATTACCATTACGACCCATACCACTACTACCATCATCATCACTACTACTGCCATCACCATCATCATTAAACTGCTATCATTACCATTACCACCCATACCACTACTACCATCATCATCACTACTACTGCCATCACCATCATCATTAAACTGCTATCATTACCATTACCACCCATACCACTACTACCATCATCATCACTACTACTGCCATCACCATCATCATTAAACTGCTATCATTACCATTACCACCCATACCACTACTACCATCATCATCACTACTACTGCCATCACCATCATCATTAAACTGCTATCATTACCATTACCACCCATACCACTACTACCATCATCATCACTACTACTGCCATCACCATCATCATTAAACTACCATCATTACCATTACGACCCATACCACTACTATACGGAATGATAAACAACAATAATAATATTAATAACAATAACAGCAATAATAAGTAAGTTCCTGTTTACTATGCAGATGTTACTATTCAGTGTCCCTCAGGCTATGGCAGGCAGATACATATTTGGCTGCAAGAGGAGCCATTGCTCCTTCGCCCATGAGTATTTTTAGTTTTTCCTCTGGATTTAATGAGTTAAAATTTGGAATAAATGTAGTCATTTCTGTGAATAATGAATCTCTTGGTGAGGAATATTTATCACAGTAAAGGAGGAAGTGCATCTCTGTTTCTACCTCCCCTGTCGTGCAGTGACCACATACACGCTCCTCCTTGGGTAGTCATGTCTTTTTATGTCTGCCGGGTTTCTATTGCCAATTGGTGGTCACTCAGCCTGTACTTGGTAAGGATCTGTCTCTGCTTCGTATCTCTGACAGAGTAGAGATAATCAGCCAATTCATATTCTCTGTTTAGGGTCAGATAGCAATTTAGTCGGCTTTGGGATTTTGTTTCGTTTTTCCAATGTTGTAAATATGAGTCTTTTGATTGGTTCATGATTTTGTTTATTGGAATTCTTTCTTTTGAAGCAGTGCCGGTGTCAGCTTGGTTGGTTAGGTCCAACACCAGCTGACTGAGAGGGCTCAAGCTTCTGGGCTCAGCTCTTGGGTTTGAAGTGCTTTAAATTGCAGACTAGAATTTGGACTTGAATTTAGATGTTGCCAAAATTTTAATGTTCTTTTCTGTATTTTCATTAATACTGGAAAGCGGCCCAATTCTGCCCTACATGCATTAGTTGGTGTATTTCTCTGGACTTGTAGAATTTTCCGACAGAATTCTGCATGTAGGGCTTCAATTGGATGTTTGTCCCACCTTTAAAGTCCAGTTTATTGAGTGGCCCCCAAACCTCACTTCCGTAAAGAGCTATTGGTAGAATTACACTGTCAAATATTTTGGTCCAAATTCGAATTGGGATGTTGATTTTGAATAATTTCATTTTTATTGCATATAATGCTCTGCGGCCTTATTCTTTGAGTGCATTCACTGCCATATTAAACTTTCCCGATGCAGATATGGTCAGACCAAGGTATGTGTAATTTATAGTGTGTTCAATTATATAATGTTCAATTATGGTCAGGGTGAATTTATATATTTCTCTCTCTCTCTCTGTCTCTCTCCATTCCATCGCTCTCGCTTTCTATTCCGTATCTCTCTCTATTCTGTCTATCTCTCTCTCTATTCCGTCTCTCCCTCTCTATTCCTTCTCTCTCTCTCTCTCTATTCCGTCTCTCTCTCTCTCTCTATTCCGTCTCTCTCTCTCTCTCTCTATTCCGTCTCTCTCGCTTTCTATTCAGTCTCTCTCTATTCCGTTTCTCTCTCGCTCTCTATTCAGTCTCTCTCTCGCTAACTATTCCGTCTCTCTCTCTCTATTCCGTCTCTCTCTCTCTCTATTCCGTCTCTCTCTCTATTCCGTATCTCTCTCTCGCACTATTCAGTCTCTCTCTCTCTCTCTATTCAGTCTCTCTCTCGCTCTCTATTCAGTCTCTCTCTCGCTCTCTATTCCGTCTCTCTCTCCCTCTCTATTCAGTCTCTCTCTCTCTCTCTCTCTCTCTCTCTCTCTTCAGTCTCTCGCTCTCTGTCTCTCTCCATTCCGTCTCTCTCGCTTTCTATTCCGTATCTCTCTCTATTCTGTCTATCTCTCTCTCTATTCCGTCTCTCCCTCTCTATTCCTTCTCTCTCTCTCTCTCTATTCCGTCTTTCTCTATTCCGTATCTCTCTCTCTCTCTATTCCGTCTCTCTCGCTTTCTATTCAGTCTCTCTCTCTCTATTCCGTTTCTCTCTCGCTCTCTATTCAGTCTCTCTCTCGCTAACTATTCCGTCTCTCTCTCTCTCTATTCCGTCTCTCTCTCTCTCTATTCCGTCTCTCTCTCTATTCCGTATCTCTCTCTCGCTCTATTCAGTCTCTCTCTCTCTCTCTATTCAGTCTCTCTCTCGCTCTCTATTCAGTCTCTCTCTCGCTCTCTATTCAGTCTCTCTCTCGCTCCCTATTCCGTCTCTCTCTCTCTCTCTATTCAGTCTCTCTCTCTATTCCGTCTCTCTCGCTTTCTATTCCGTCTCTCTCTCTATTCCGTCTCGCTCTTAATTCCGTCTCTCTCTCGCTCTCTATTCAGTCTCTCTCTCGCTCCCTATTCCGTCTCTCTCTCTCTCTATTCAGTCTCTCTCTCGCTCTCTATTCAGTCTCTCTCTCTCTCTCTATTCAGTCTCTCTCTCGCTCTCTATTCAGTCTCTCTCTCGCTCCTATTCGCTCTCTCTCTCTCTATTCAGTCTCTCTCTATTCCGTCTCTCTCGCTTATTCCGCTCTCTCTCTCTCTATTCCGTGATCTCTCACTATTCCGTCTCGCTCTTAATTCCGCTCTCTCTCGCTCCTATTCCATCTCTCTCGCTTCTCTATTCCAGTCTCTCTCGCTTTCTATTCAGTCTCTCTCTATTTTGTTTCTCTCTCTCTATTCCATCTCTCTCTCTCTATTCCGTCTCTCTCTCGCTCTCTATTCCATCTCTCTCTCGCTCTCTATTCCGTCTCTCTCGCTTTCTATTCAGTCTCTCTCTCTATTTTGATCCTCTCTCTCTATTCCGTCTCTCTCTCTCTATTCCGTCTCTCTCTCTCTATTCCGTCTCTCTCTCTCTCTCTCTATTCCGTCTCTATCTCTCTATTCCGTCTCTCTCTCTCTACTCCGTCTCTCTCGCTTTCTATTCAGTCTCTCTCTATTTTGTTTCTCTCTCTCTATTCCGTCTCTCTCTCTCTATTCCGCTTCAGTCTCTCTCTCTCTCTCTCTATTCCGCTCTCTCTCTCTCTATTCCACTTCCGCTTCTCTATTCCATCTCTCTCTTGCTCTCTATTCCGTCTCTCTCGCTTATTCAGTGTCTCTATCTCTATTCAGTCTCTCTCTTCGCTCTCCATTCCGTCTATCTCTCTCTATTCCGTCTCTCTCTCTCTATTCCTTCTCTCGCTTATTCCGTCTCTCTCGCTTTCAATTCCGCTCTCTCTCTATTCAGTCTCTCTCGCTTCTATTCAGTCTCTCTATCTCTCTCTATTCCGTCTCTCTCTCTCTCTCTCTATTCCGTCTCTCTCTCTCTCTATTCCGCCTCGCTCTCTATTCCATCTCTCTCTTGCTCTCTATTCCGTCTCTCTCGCTTTCTATTCAGTGTCTCTATCTCTATTCAGTCTCTCTCTTTCGCTCTCCATTCCGTCTATCTCTCTCTCTATTCCGTCTCTCTCTCGCTCCATATTCAGTCTCTCTCTCTCTCTCTCTCTATATATTCCGTCTCTCTCTCTCTATTCAGTCTCTCTCTCTCTCTCTATTCCGTCTCTCGCTTTCTATTCCGTCTCTCTCTCGCTCCATATTCAGTCTCTCTCTCTCTCTCTCTCTTCAGTCTCTCGCTCTCTGTCTCTCTCCATTCCGTCTCTCTCGCTTTCTATTCCGTATCTCTCTCTATTCTGTCTATCTCCCTCTCTATTCCGTCTCTCCCTCTCTATTCCTTCTCTCTCTCTCTCTCTATTCCGTCTTTCTCTATTCCGTCTCTCTCGCTTTCTATTCAGTCTCTCTCTCTCTATTCCGTTTCTCTCTCGCTCTCTATTCAGTCTCTCTCTCGCTAACTATTCCGTCTCTCTCTCTCTCTATTCCGTCTCTCTCTCTCTCTATTCCGTCTCTCTCTCTATTCCGTATCTCTCTCTCGCTCTATTCAGTCTCTCTCTCTCTCTCTCTATTCAGTCTCTCTCTCGCTCTCTATTCAGTCTCTCTCTCGCTCCCTATTCAGTCTCTCTCTCTCTCTCTATTCAGTCTCTCTCTCTATTCCGTCTCTCTCGCTTTCTATTCCGTCTCTCTCTCTCTATTCCGTCTCGCTCTTAATTCCGTCTCTCTCTCGCTCTCTATTCCATCTCTCTCTCGCTCTCTATTCAGTCTCTCTCTCGCTCCCTATTCCGTCTCTCTCTCTCTCTATTCAGTCTCTCTCTCTCGCTTCTCTATTCAGTCTCTCTCTCTCTCTCTCTCTATTCAGTCTCTCTCTCGCTCTCTATTCAGTCTCTCTCTCGCTCCCTATTCCGTCTCTCTCTCTCTCTATTCAGTCTCTCTCTCTATTCCGTCTCTCTCGCTTTCTATTCCGTCTCTCTCTCTCTATTCCGTATCTCTCACTATTCCGTCTCGCTCTTAATTCCGTCTCTCTCTCGCTCCCTATTCCATCTCTCTCTCGCTCTCTATTCCGTCTCTCTCGCTTTCTATTCAGTCTCTCTCTCTATTTTGTTTCTCTCTCTCTATTCCATCTCTCTCTCTCTATTCCGTCTCTCTCTCGCTCTCTATTCCATCTCTCTCTCGCTCTCTATTCCGTCTCTCTCTCTCTATTCCGTCTCTCTCTCTCTATTCCGTCTCTCTCTCTCTCTCTCTATTCCGTCTCTATCTCTCTATTCCGTCTCTCTCTCTCTACTCCGTCTCTCTCGCTTTCTATTCAGTCTCTCTCTCTATTTTGTTTCTCTCTCTCTATTCCGTCTCTCTCTCTCTCTATTCCGTCTCTCTCTCTCTCTCTCTATTCCGTCTCTCTCTCTCTCTATTCCGCCTCGCTCTCTATTCCATCTCTCTCTTGCTCTCTATTCCGTCTCTCTCGCTTTCTATTCAGTGTCTCTATCTCTATTCAGTCTCTCTCTTTCGCTCTCCATTCCGTCTATCTCTCTCTCTATTCCGTCTCTCTCTCTCTATTCCGTCTCTCTCGCTTTCTATTCCGTCTCTCTCGCTTTCAATTCCGTCTCTCTCTCTATTCAGTCTCTCTCGCTCTCTATTCCGTCTCTCTATCTCTCTCTATTCCGTCTCTCTCTCTCTCTCTCTCTATTCCGTCTCTCTCTCTCTCTATTCCGCCTCGCTCTCTATTCCATCTCTCTCTTGCTCTCTATTCCGTCTCTCTCGCTTTCTATTCAGTGTCTCTATCTCTATTCAGTCTCTCTCTTTCGCTCTCCATTCCGTCTATCTCTCTCTCTATTCCGTCTCTCTCTCGCTCCATATTCAGTCTCTCTCTCTCTATATATTCCGTCTCTCTCTCTCTATTCAGTCTCTCTCTCTCTCTCTATTCCGTCTCTCTCTCGCTCCATATTCAGTCTCTCTCTCTCTCTCTCTCTATATATTCCGTCTCTCTCTCTCTATTCAGTCTCTCTCTCTCTCTCTCTATTCCGTCTCTCGCTTTCTATTCCGTCTCTCTCTCGCTCCATATTCAGTCTCTCTCTCTCTCTATTCAGTCTCTCTCTCGATCTCGATTCCGTCTCTCTCTATCTCCCCCCTCTCTCTCTTCTTCTCTCTCTCTCCCCCCTCTCTCTCTTCTTCTCTCTCTCTTCCTTCTCTCTCTCTCTCTCTCTCTCCCCTCTATGTCTCCAGTGCTTTACACTGCAGCAGACTTCATTATTGTGTTCAATGTTCTTCCCTTTGAGGTTCAGCATCGCTGGACTATTACTGCCCTGCCAGACGTATTTGGGTTGACATTTTAGTTAAAGGGAGGTTTCTTGCCAGTGTATTGTGTCTTGTTATTTGAACTGTATTGATGTGGTACTAATGACATGTGGCCCAGAAGATTTTGGACATTTTAAGGCCTTTGTTTGTCTATGACCCCCCACCATTCATACCCTCTGCACTCCTCCACTGGGAGGTAATACAGATTACTGCAAATCCTCTAATGTTGATGACTGGGTTCTTTCTTGTAAATTGTTTCTATGAAGTTGCCGTTAAATTGCTCTGCCATCATTATTGTATGAGGTATTATTGGTGGGGTTACCCCTGTGCTGTGATGGGTGTTTTATATGGTGTGTCTTATCTTTTCTCTCCACTGGCTATCTGGCTAACAGGCTACACTCTAGACAGTCTCTTCTGCTGATGTGTGTGTGTCTGGTAGTGGGTCTCTCTCTATCCTACTCTTTCCCTTTCGGCAGGGTTAATACCTGCCTGGCGCTCCAACAAAATCTTTACCTTTACCCCTCTCTAATAAATACGCTACACTACATTAATACTACATTAATACTACATTAATATTACAGTAATACACATAAGTGAATTTGTCCAAATACTTTTGGTTCCCTAAAATAGTGCTGTAATTTTCAAAAAACCCGATTTGGATGAAAATCCCCTCAAATTAAACTGGCACTTTAACCTCAGTCATCGTATCATTTCAAACTCAAAGTGCTCGAGTACAAAACAACTGGGCCTAAACAAAATGCATCACTGTCCCAATACGATGACCTCACTGTACATGAATACCTGCCTGTCATATGGAAATATAACACCATGTCACAGAGAAAGTTCCATAATATACGTGACATGTGGTTTAGTAGATTAGATATTCTGAGTATAAACATTCAGGTTTATTGTTACAAGACCTCTCTGAGTATATGTGTGTATGGAAAAATTCACAATTCTGGGCAACATTTGTTATTTGAGGTAATCTGAGTATAAATAACCAGATTCACTACCACTAAGTTTCATATGACAATGTCTTAAAAATACAATTACTGCAGAAAGCTACAAACTTCCTCTCTAAAGGGAAATACAGGGACAGACAACTACAGCCTCTGAACTGTACTGATCCAACTCACCTCAGCTGTGAGATGTAGGGCAGACACTGAAGGAAACTCCTCACTTCACTCTCTTCATCTGACCAGCCCATCAGCACTACTGGTTTCTTCTCTGGTTGGAGTTTCAGCACTTCTAGGAGGAGGGAGGCCTTTCTCTCTGAGAGGTCTATGGACCAGACTGCAGGAGCTGACTGGTAAACTGGCTGTAATGTTGTAAGGACACTCCTGCCTGTTTGAGTCTCATAGACCTTCACATGTGAGTACAGATCCAGCAGGAAATCAGAATTGTCTCCATTGGGATAAGGAAAGGTGCTGTAAGTACACACTGATGATACCAGCTTCAGTGTCTTCTCTCCTGTCTGCTCCTCCCACTCTGCTGCTTGAGACAGGAGATCCACCAGGAACTGGATCTGCTTTGAGGGATCAGACCACCATGGACAGAAACTGCAACAAGGACAGTAACAGCTGATTCAGACATGGATGAACACATGAAACCAGTCATAACTAAAGATATATGAAGTAGTTATACATTTACATAATGTGTATTGGTTATATGTTAAAGTATTACATTTTAGAGACATTCACAGTATTTATCTGTGACATTTAGCTCTCTATTCCGTCTCTCTCTCTCTCTATTCTGTCTCTCTCTCTCGCTCTCTCTCTCTATTCCGTCTCTCTCTCTCTCTCTATTCCGTCTCTCTCTATTCAGTCTCTCTCTCTCTCTCTATTCCGTCTCTCTCGCTTTCTATTCCGTCTCTCTCTCTCTCTCTCTCTCTATTCAGTCTCTCTCTCTCTCTCTATTCAGTCTCTCTCTCTATTCCGTCTCTCTCTCTCTATTCCGTCTCTCGCTCTCTATTCCGTCTCTCTCTCTCTCTCTATTCTGTCTCTCTCTCTCTCTACTCCGTCTCGCTTTCTATTCCGTCTCTCTCTCTCTCTCTATTCTGTCTCTCTCTCTCTATTCAGTCTCTCTCTCGCTCTCAATTCCGTCTCTCTCTCTCTCTATTCCGTCTCTCTCGCTTTCTATTCCGTCTCTATATTCAGTCTCTCTCTCTCTCTCTCTCTCTCTCTCTCTCTCTCTCTCTCTCTCTCTCTCTCTCTCTCTCTCTCTCTCTCTCTCTCTCTCTCTCTCTCTCTCTCTCTCTCTCTATTCCGTCTCTCTCTCTCTATTCCGTCTCTCTCTCTCTATTCCGTCTCTCTCTCTCTATTCCGTCTCTCTCTCTCTATTCCGTCTCTTCTCTCTCTCTCTCTCTCTCTCTCTCTCTCTCTCTCTCTCTCTATTCCGTCTCTCTCTCTATTCCGTCTCTCTCTCTCTCTATTCCGTCTCTCTCTCTCTCTATTCCGTCTCTCTCTCGCTTTCTATTCCGTCTCTCTCGCTTTCTATTCCGTCTCTCTCGCTTTCTATTCCGTCTCTCTCGCTTTCTATTCCGTCTCTCTCTCTCTCTCTCTCTCTCTCTCTCTCTCTCTCTCTCTCTCTCTCTCTCTCTCTCTCTCTCTCTCTCTCTCTCTCTCTCTCTCTCTCTCTCTCTCTGCATGCTGGGAGTGTTGGTGCATGCTGGGAATTGTGTGAGTGAGTGCGTGGCAGTGTTGTGAAGAGTTAGATATCCATGATTAAGGTTATTATTTTTATTTACTTGTTGTGGTAGAATTAATTATATTGTTTTTTTCGTGTCGAAACTACCCTGACATTGGCGGGGATGGCTACCCGAACGGGGACGCCGTCCCTGTCACTTCGGCACGGCTTTAGGTGTGTTACTGAAGCTACTGTCACGGTGGAGGAGTTTCTGGTCGCCGTAGGAGAGAAGGTAGGCTATGAGAATGTTGCTTATGCGTCACGGATGAATAAAGCGGTGGTGACTTTCCTTAAAGAAGAGCGTCTTGTTGATCGTATGGTTGAGCATGGCGTACTTCTTAAAGGAATGTTTATTCAAGTCACGCCGCTTTTTTCTCCGTCAACAAGGGTAACGATTTCAAATGTACCGCCGTTTATTCCCAATGAGCTATTGGAGCGCTTGAGTTATTGCGGTTTGGGAAGTTTGCAAGCTCAATTAAGATTGTCCCGTTGGGTTGCAAACACCCGGCGTTGAAACAGGTTATGTCGTTTGGCGACAGGTGTTTATGTTTTTGGATTCTCGGAGCAGACTTTGGAGTTATCGTTTAAAGTTAAGTATGACAACAGACTGTATATGGTTTATGCTAGTACGGGTAGTCAACGGTGTTTTGAGTGTGGGGATGTTGGCCATAAGCGACATGCTTGCCCGAAAAGGAGAAGGCGGAGGGAGGGGCGCAGGTGGTCCTCGTGAACGCCCGGGCCCACTGATGTAGGGAGAGGTGGGCCGACAGCGTAGAGCAGCCACAAGCACCTGTTGCTGAGGAACAAGTTGTCCGTGTTGAGGGAACTGTTTTCCAGCGTGTACCAGAGGGAAATGTTATGCATCAGGAAAATATAGCTATAGAAACTACGGATGGATCTGAAGAGACTTTTCCTCAAACCGGTGAGGAGTTGGCCAGTATGAGTGCTGGGGTACAGGAGGGGGTTCATGTGGAGCTAGGCTCCCAGGTAGTGGAGGAGATGCCCACTATGAGTAATGGTGTACAGGAGGGGGTTCATGTGGAGCTAGGCTCCCAGGTAGTGGAGGAGATGCCCACTATGAGTAATGGTGTACAGGAGGGGGTTCATGTGGAGCTAGGCTCCCAGGTAGTGGAGGAGATGCCCACTATGAGTAATGGTGTACAGGAGGGGGTTCATGTGGAGCTAGGCTCCCAGGTAGTGGAGGAGATGCCCACTACGAGCAATGGGGTACAGGAGGGGGCTCATGTGGAGCCAGGCTCCCAGGTAGTGGAGGAGATGCCTGAGTGCAGTGATGGGGTGCAAGTAGGGAGTGTTGAGGGGATGTGGTAGAGGGGACTCAGGGGTCTGTGGCCTCAGCTGAGGAGGATCAGGAGAAGGATATGGATATCTCTGTTGATACGAAAGCAGCTGGTGAGGACTCAATTTATAATCTAGAGGAGATAAATGGGTTCCTGGATCAGACTTTTGGGAAATCTGTCAAATTGGCAGATTTTTTTGACGTTGATAAGTTTGTGAGGTCAGCTGTGATGTTACAGAAGACGGTGGGGTTAGACCAGTTGAGTGAGAAGAAGCGTTTTCGCTTGAGGAAATTTGTTACTGCTGTCACAGCAGCAAAAGGCACTGGGAAACGTGGATTGGTCAAGAGAAAATGTAAATAATGATGATGATCATGCCTCATAGGGTGTTTTCTTTCTCTTTGGTTTCTCTGTGGTTTCTTCTGCTTTTCCTTTCTCTTTTCTATATGGAGGTACTAAGGGGAGGTTCTCTCAATATTAATGGGGGAAGGGACAGGAATAAGAGGGCTTGGGTATTAGAAGTAATACAACAGAAAAGGCTTCATGTAGTTTTTCTGCAGGAGACACATAGTGATGAGGCTAATGAGGTTGACTGGGGTATGTGGTGGGAGGGGCAGCATATACTCAGTCATGGTACTAATTTCAGTGCTGGGGTGGCAATCTTGTTTTCCTCAGGCTTAGGGGTGACTGTGGTATCTACAACAGAGATTGTCAAGGGTCGGGTTTTATTGGTCAAGGTGGATATAATGGGTTTCTTGTTTGTTTTTTTGAATGTATATGCTCCTAATGAGGGCACAGAGCGTATTGCTATATTTAATCAAATAAAGGAAACCTTAAGACAGTGTGACCAAGAGGGGTGTCTGGTTTTAGGGGGGGACTGGAACTGTACAGTGGATTTTACTGTTGATCGCACTGCTGAAGAACCTCACCTGCGGTCAGCAACTTGTCTGTCTGGTCTATTAACGGAGTTTGAGCTTTCTGATGTGTGGAGAGTAAGGAATGCTAAAGTCAGGCAGTACACCTGGCTCAAAGTTAATGAAGGTCATGTCAGTGCAGCAAGGCTAGACAGGTTATATGTATCTGAACAATATTGTAGTAGGGTTGGAAGGTGTGACATTACTCCTGTGGGGTTCTCTGATCACCATATTGCTACTGTTGATATTCACTTGTCCTGTCCACGAAGGTCATCACCTTACTGGTATTTTAATGTTAAATTGCTACATGATGTCATGTTTTGTGAAAGGTTTTTGTTGTTTTGGGAAAAATGGAGGGTTACAAAAGGGAATTTTGATTCCTTGAGACAATGGTGGGAGGTTGGGAAGGCCCAAATACGAGTCTTTTGTCAACAGTATACTGCTCTGTCACGTATTGAAGTTCAAGAGACTATCAGGGCCCTTGAACAGGACATCAAGTCTATTGAATTGAAGTTGCTCACTCAGAATGACCCTGGACTAGCTATGAACTTACAGGACAGGAGACATGAACTGAAGTCGTTTCTACACGAAAGAGTGAAGGGTGCCTTGATTAGGTCTCGTTTTGCTACCCTCAAGGATATGGATGCTCCTAGCACTTTTTTCTTTAACCTAGGACAGTCAACATTGCAACGTAAACAGATGGTCTGCCTTCGTCTCCCTGATGGGAAGGTGACCACGGATGACAGCGAAATGCGCCAACATGCTGTGGATTTCTACTCTGCCCTCTATAAGGCGGAGGATTGTGATCCTCTGTGTACAGAACAGTTGCTACACGGTCTTCCTCAGCTGGGTCCTGAGCAGAGAGTTGCTTTAGACTCTGACATTACTTTGCAGGAGCTGTCCACAGCAGTTATGCAGCTCTCAACAGGCCGAGCCCCTGGCATCGATGGTTTACCATCTGAGTTCTACAAGCACTTTTGGCGGTCTATTGGGGAGGATTTTTATGAAGTGGTGTGTGAATCCTTTCATGAGGGTTCTCTTCCTGTATCCTGTCAACGTGCGGTGCTTTCATTGTTGCCAAAAAAGGGGGATTTGGCTCTCATAAAAAATTGGAGACCTGTTGCTTTGCTGTGCGCAGAATATAAAATTGTATCTAAATGTCTCTCAAACAGGTTGAAAGAGTATCTGGGATTGTTGGTCCACAAGGACCAGTCTTACTGTGTACCTGATCGCTCTATTGTTGACAATTTGTTTCTAATAAGAGATGTTTTAGACATTTGTAAACTGTCTGATGTAAATGTGGGTTTACTTTCTTTGGATCAGGAGAAGGCTTTTGATCGTGTGGACCACCAGTACTTGTTCACAACAATGAAAGCCTTTGGGTTTGGGGATGTTTTTTTGTCTTGGATGAGTTTACTGTATGCTGAGGCCTCGTGTATGGTGAAGGTGGGGGGGGGGGTTGAGTTTCCCCATCCCTGTCCAAAGGGGCATCAGGCAGGGATGCCCAATTTCAGGGCAGTTATATAGCCTGGCAATTGAGCCAATGCTTTGTTTTTAAGAGCGAGGCTTACTGGTTTCTCTGTGCCAGGTGTAATGAAGGGTCCCACGATAGCACTGTCTGCGTATGCAGATGACGTGACAGTTTTTATTACAGGGATGAGGATGTTAAGGTTCTCTCAAACGCTTTAAAGGTGTATGAGGGCCTCCTCAGCTAGAGTCAATTGGGAAAAGAGTGAAGCGCTGTGGGCAGGTCAGCTTCAGACGGGGTCCGTTCCACAGTTACCTGGGGGGCTTCAGTGGGGCAGAGAAGGGATGAAGACTTTGGGGGTTTTTCTAGGCTCTGATGTCTTTCAGAAAAAGAACTGGGAGGGTGTAGTGGAGAAAGTGTGTGCCAGACTGTCAAGGTGGAAATGGGTGCTACCTCAGCTGTCTTATAGGGAAGGGTGCTGGTAGCTAACAATCTTGCTGCCTCTACCCTGTGGCACAGACTAATAATACTGCAGCCACCGGGGTCTGATACAAGAGCTTCAGAGGACCCTTGTCAATTTCTTCTGGTCTGGACAACATTGGATCAAAGCTGCAGCCCTGTACCTGCCACTGCATGAGGGTGGGCAAGGCCTGGTGGACATTTCTTCCAGGATCATGGCTTTCCGGCTTCAAGCAGCCCAGAGACTGTTGTACTGTGACGGTTCTAGCTGGGTGGATACAGCCTACACATTGATGAGGAGAGCGGGCTGTTTGGGCTTAGACAAGCACCTTTTCCTCTTAAAGCTAGAGGGGGGTGAGTTGCCTGGCCTGACTCCATTCTATGAGTCTGTTATGCAGGCTTGGAGAGTTCTTGTAAAGTCCCGTAAGGCCGGCACGCCACCAGGGATGTGGCTTTTTGAAGAGCCTCTGTTTTACAACACTGCCATCCAGTCCCGTGTTCTGGGTTCAGCCAGCCTACGTTCATGCCTGTTAGGTGTGGGGTGTACCAAGCTGGGTCATCTGATGCGGAGCAGGAGCAGATCGTTGGAGGAGCTGGGAGAAAGAGCGGGGATTCGATCATCTCGCCTACTGAGGAAGGTCGTCGCTGAGGTCTGTGATTCCCTGCCAGTACTTCATCTGCAGTATGTGACTGACACTTCCAATTCGGATCGGTGGAAGGAGGGTCTGGACTATGTGTTCCCTGCACTGATTGTTAGTGCTGCGGCGGGGGCATTCGAGGAAGACGTGGGGATGCTGCTTTCCTTCCATACCCCGGAGCTGGGGGAGTTCAAGGAGGTGGGAAAGAAGGCCATGTACAGAATATGTGTAAAAGTGTCCCATGCCTCTTCCCTGGAAGGGGTAAAATCGACGAGGTGGGCGGGTGTGTTTGGTCCAGGTGCATCCCCAAAAGGCTGTTGGAGGACTTTATACAAACTGCCTATTGAAAAGAGGACAGCTGACCTCCAATGGAGGATAATACATGGAGCCATAGCCACTAATATGCATCTGGTACACCTGGACCAGATAGTTGGGGAAGGGTGTCCATTCTGTGCTGAGTCTGAGTCTCTGACACATCTGTTTTTACAGTGTCCCAGGTTGGTCGGGATGATTGACCTGATCAATAGCTGGTTCTCAGCTCTGGGAGAGGTTTTCTCTTCTCAAGTGTTTATATTTGGGCTAAAGTACAGGTTTAGTCAAAGGGGTGTGTGTATGTTGCTTAATTTTGTGTTGGGGGCAGCTAAATTAGCGATATGGAAGACCCGAAAGAACAGTATTCGGGGACAGGGGTCTGTGGATGTGGTGAGAATGCTGGAGGGAATGTTTGTCTATGACCCCCCACCATTCATACCCTCTGCACTCCTCCACTGGGAGGTAATACAGATTACTGCAATTCCTCTAATGTTGATGACTGGGTTCTTTCTTGTAAATTGTTTCTATGAAGTTGCCGTTAAATTGCTCTGCCATTATTATTGTATGAGGTATTATTGGTGGGGTTACCCCTGTGCTGTGATGGGTGTTTTATATGGTGTGTCTTATCTTTTCTCTCCACTGGCTATCTGGCTAACAGGCTACACTCTAGACAGTCTCTTCTGCTGATGTGTGTGTGTCTGGTAGTGGGTCTCTCTCTATCCTACTCTTTCCCTTTCGGCAGGGTTAATACCTGCCTGGCGCTCCAACAAAATCTTTACCTTTACCCCTCTCTAACAATACTGCTACAAGATTTACCAACACTTGAAGTTTTATATGTCAAATGTTTCTACAAGAGAATAATCAGTAGCATCACATAATCACTAACCACCACACATGTTCAGACTCACCTCAGCTGTGAGATGTAGGGCAGACACTGAAGGAAACTCCTCACTTCACTCTCTTCATCTGACCAGCCCTTCAGCTCTACTGGTTTCTTCTCTGGTTGGAGTTTCAGCACTTCTAGGAGGAGGGAGGCCTTTCTCTCTGAGAGGTCTATGGACCAGACTGCAGGACTGGCTGACTGGTAAACTGGCTGTAATGCTGGAAGGAAACTCCTGCCTGTTTGAGTCTCATAGTCCTTCACATGTGAGTACAGATCCAGCAGGAAATCCCATTTCTGATAGCGATATACTTCAGACAGTGACAACACTTTCTCTACAGTTGTTTGTATGGTTCCTCTCTCATGGAGAGCTGCTTGAAGACACAGATTCAGTAGGAATGTCTTCTTTCTCTTTGTCCTCTCTATAATATCCATCAGTGGAGGAAATCTGAACAGTTTATAACACAGATGATATACAGGTGAGTGATGAGGACTGATATGAGTAACAGGGTTGGGGAACTGAAAACGAATAGCACCATATGACTCCATCTTTTAAAACAATACAACTTTGAATTGGAATTTTGGTCAATTTCATTTCCTACTGAAATAGAGTTTCTGAAGCATCTTCATATGTTCATGTATTAAAAAGATTAAGACCGTGTAAAACATGAATACTATCTACACCAGTTCCATGACATATGGACTCTTGTTGGATAAACTCACTCACCTCAGCTGTGAGATGTAGGGCAGACACTGAAGGAAACTCCTCACTTCACTCTCTTCATCTGACCAGCCCTTCAGCTCTACTGGTTTCTTCTCTGGTTGGAGTTTCAGCACTTCTAGGAGGAGGGAGGCCTTTCTCTCTGAGAGGTCTATGGACCAGACTGCAGGACTGGCTGACTGGTAAACTGGCTGTAATGCTGGAAGGAAACTCCTGCCTGTTTGAGTCTCATCGTACTTCACATGTGAGTACAGATCCAACAGGAAACCACTCTGTTTGGAAATGTCTCCATTGGGAAAAGGAAAGGTGCTGTAAGTACACACTGATGATACCAGCTTCAGTGTCTTCTCTCCTGTCTGCTCCTCCCACTCTGCTGCTTGAGACAGGAGATCCACCAGGAACTTGATCTGATTTGAGGTATCAGACCACCATGAACAGAAACTGCAACAAGGACAGTAACAGCTGATTCACACATGGATGAACACATGAAACCAGTCAGAGTTAAAGATATATGAAGTAGTTATAGATTTACATAATGTGCTTTGGTTAAATGGTAAAGTATATAATTCACATTATTTATCTGTGACATTTAGTAATGCAACATTAGTTCTGTCAGGAAATCGGCTGATAAATGTTCCCAGATTCACCAACACTTGAAGTTTCATATGTCAAATGTTTCTACAAGACAATAATCAGTAGCATCACATAATCACTAACCACCACACATGTTCAGACTCACCTCAGCTGTGAGATGTAGGGCAGACACTGAAGGAAACTCCTCACTTCACTCTCTTCATCTGACCAGCCCTTCAGCTCTACTGGTTTCTTCTCTGGTTGGAGTTTCAGCACTTCTAGGAGGAGGGAGGCCTTTCTCTCTGAGAGGTCAATGGACCAGACTACAAAGAAAATTGTTGATTGAAATGCCTGTGTACCAAATATTTTGCAAACTAGTGAAATACATGTCTCTATGTGACAACAGTAATGATGTTATATCAATGATAGACATGTCTCTATGTAACAACAGTAATGATGTTATATCAATGATAGACATGTCTCTATGTAACAACAGTAATGATGTTATATCAATGATAGACATGTCTCTATGTAACAACAGTAATGATATTATATCAATGATAGACATGTCTCTATGTGACAACAGTAATGATGTTATATCAATGATAGACATGTCTCTATGTAACAACAGTAATGATGTTATATCAATGATAGACATGTCTCTATGTAACAACAGTAATGATATTATATCAATGATAGACATGTCTCTATGTGACAACAATAATGCTGTTATATCAATGATATACATGTCTCTATGTAACAACAGTAATGATGTTATATCAATGATAGACATGTCTCTATGTAACAACAGTAATGATGTTATATCAATGATAGACATGTCTCTATGTAACAACAGTAATGCTGTTATATCAATGATATACATGTCTCTATGTAACAACAGTAATGATGTTATATCAATGATAGACATGTCTCTATGTAACAACAGTAATGATGTTATATCAATGATAGACATGTCTCTATGTAACAACAGTAATGATGTTATATCAATGATAGACATGTCTCTATGTAACAACAGTAATGATGTTATATCAATGATAGACATGTCTCTATGTAACAACAGTAATGATATTATATCAATGATAGACATGTCTCTATGTGACAACAATAATGCTGTTATATCAATGATATACATGTCTCTATGTAACAACAGTAATGATGTTATATCAATGATAGACATGTCTCTATGTAACAACAGTAATGCTGTTATATCAATGATAGACATGTCTCTATGTAACAACAGTAATGATGTTATATCAATGATAGACATGTCTCTATGTAACAACAGTAATGATGTGATGTTATATCAATGATAGACATGTCTCTATGTGACAACAATAATGCTGTTATATCAATGATATACATGTCTCTATGTAACAACAGTAATGATGTTATATCAATGATAGACATGTCTCTATGTGACAACAATAATGCTGTTATATCAATGATATACATGTCTCTATGTAACAACAGTAATGATGTTATATCAATGATAGACATGTCTCTATGTAACAACAGTAATGCTGTTATATCAATGATAGACATGTCTCTATGTAACAACAGTAATGCTGTTATATCAATGATAGACATGTCTCTATGTAACAACAGTAATGATGTTATATCAATGATAGACATGTCTCTATGTAACAACAGTAATGATGTTATATCAATGATAGACATGTCTCTATGTAACAACAGTAATGCTGTTATATCAATGATAGACATGTCTCTATGTAACAACAGTAATGATGTTATATCAATGATAGACATGTCTCTATGTAACAACAGTAATGATGTTATATCAATGATAGACATGTCTCTATGTAACAACAGTAATGATGTTATATCAATGATAGACATGTCTCTATGTAACAACAGTGATTATTGATCTTTGAAAGTCCAATATACTACACAGATGGACAGCTCATTATTTTTGATTTTGTTTCAGACAGAACAATGCCTCGAGTATTAAAATATTATTCACATGAATATCAAGTTAGATTGACTTGATGTAGCTCACCATTGACTGGGACATCTCTCTCTCTGCTGGGTTCACTGGTGTCTCCTTCTCCATAGACAGCTGACACTCTGACTCTGTAGCAGGTACTGAGGTTCAGAGTTACATCACAGTAACATTCAGGTCCCTCTGTTACCATGGTAGACCAGCCCTCCAGTCCTGTCTCTTTATATTCTACTTTGTAGTGGAGTACTGAGGCACCATCTTCACACTCAGGCTGGAGCCAAGTCACTTTGACTGTTTCATTTGTTTTGTTCAGCAGCCGGCTCACATACAGATGTTCAGGTGGGGATCTCAGGGTCTTGACCTCAATGACCTTGCTGAAGTCACTCATACCAGAGTGATCTATAACAGAGTACCGGATCTGGTACAGTGTGCATGGTTTCAAACCTGGCACTAGACAGGTTTCTGCAGGAGCCAGGGTGATTACCTTATTCCATGGCCGTTTGCTAACCTTGATGAGACCAGTAGTCATGACTCTGTACTCCACTCTGTATCTCTCAGGTCTTCTGATGGTTGACTGTGGAAACTTCAGGAGGACACAGCTCTGTTTTATCTCTGCTACCTGGACTGGATCAGGCTTTAATCCCAGCTGGAAGTTGGTGGTGATGAGACTGCCTTGTTGATACAGACGAATGGAGGATCCGGGAACACTGATATCAGGTATAACTGCTGCTATGAACTTGATGCTCTCTTCATCTCTTCTGTCTACATAGGATTTGGTGAATAAGCGGAGGTCAGACTGTATTTTCTGAGTTAAATCTGCAGGTTTGAATGGTCGCTGTGTCTCCTGCTGTCCAGTGAGATCAGTTTGGTTCATGGTGTTCTCTTGTACAGAGTGTTTGTGCTGCTCCAAGGTGGAGAGGAATGGATCTTCATCCTCCAGGGAGGTCAGAGTGAAACACAGTACCCTGTCCTTTGAGGATCTGAGGACACCGTCCAGCTCTTCCTGAGATTTCATTATGACGATGTTTCTTGTTTTACAGACATTCAGAGCCTTCACCTCCGCTGCCTTGTTGTTTACCCACAGTTGTATGGACTGAAGACAGAACGGTGACTGGTCATGGTTCTGGAGAATGTCTCTCAGTCTGTTTTCATCCACCCCTTCACTCTCTCTCATGGTCTTCACTGCCATGGCCAGCTCACTCTTAAACTCTGACTGGTACTTCTGCAGAAGTTCTGATAATCTAGACAGTTTATACTTCAGATCAGGAAACCATTTCATCACACAACCATTGGTGAAGTCTGTCATCATCTCCTGGCATCTCATGATGGCCTGCCTCAGATGGTCCAGCACACACTCTGCCTTGGTGAACAATTGGAGAGTGGTTTCAACTGAATGTTCCAGATTCTTCAGAGGATAGAGCCAAGCGTACAGAGGCACTGCTTTCTCTCCTTGCTGCCCAATGTGCTTTGGGAGAGTTTCATAGACTTGCAGAGCTCTGTCACACGTCATGGAGCCATTGGCATAGTCTACATCACTGTACATAGTACACTGATACAATGAACTGTTCAGTTCCTCATAGTCACTCAAGCTGGAAAAGATCTGATCTGCACTGAAGGTGGGCATCATCTTCTTGACAACACTGTGCATATCTGCCTCTCCTGCAACACTGTGTTGTCTGCTGATGTGTTTGCTGTCAAAGATAAAGAATGCTTGAGCTCCATAGAGAACAGCCATGACCACATGAGTTGCCTTTTGTTGTGTTCTGTCTGTCTCCTCCTGAAGCACCCTGTGACTGAGCATGTCCAGTCTGGTAGTGGTTCTGTACTGTAGAGTGACCCGGTCCTGCAGTGTGGACTGAACAGGATGGTTCAGGTATCCAGCAGCACCACCAACCTCCACCAGTCCAGACAGGACACTGGCTCTGAGAGGAGTGGTCACATCCAGAGCCCTGAATCTGTCCTGTAAGGAGTCTCCTTCAATACACTTCACCTCTGTGAGAGGCCGAGGTAGAGACTGACGCATGAAGGCTATTGTACTGTCATCCCAAAGACTGACATCTAAGGAGATAAAACAATATTACATTCCCTGCAGAACTTCACAATATATCATAGTACATATTTCACAATATGAACTATTCACAAGACAAACTATAAAGTCCAGCACTCAACAAAATTGAAACCTTTGCTAGCAGGCCATGCTTTAAAAGATTTATAAAACACGTTAAACTAGGCACTCTATACACATACATGAGCAAAACAATAACTACACCCACAATACTTTGAAGTCTTTAAAACTGGAAAAGGTACCTGAACAAAATGAGTCACTGCGGCAGTCATACAACATCCCAAGATCTAAGGGACGACCGAGGGCAGCCACCACAACACTGTCTGTTGTCCAGTCTGACAATCACAGAAAACACATGATAACATGTTGTGATACAGATCATTAAAGGCAATCATTCAGCAGCAGGAATGTAACTAACCTTCAGTCAGGCCTCTGCAGAAATGCTTGGCAGGATTGTTCAGCTCAATGGAAGCATTCTTGACGTTCTGAAGAACACATGTCATCACTTGAAGTTACTCAACAAAGGAGAGTGGGAGACACTTTTCTGTATTTTACTGAACTGATATTAAACTGATAAGAACAGACGGAGATAGATTGAGAGTTGACAGGAAAGACAGAAGTGTATCAATGTAGTGGTGCAAACTGTTACAACAGGTACAAAAATAGTTTTTAAGTTGAGATGGTCATATAAATAAAGCTACAAATCTATCCTAGTAATTAGTTTAATCTGTTAAGGTAGCTACCAGTAATGTATATAAGGTAAAGTATTGTTAAGGTAGCTACCAGTACTGTATTCCAGAAGGTAAAGTATTGTTAAGGTAGCTACCAGTAATGTATATAAGGTAAAGTATTGTTAAGGTAGCTACCAGTACAGTCTGTCTAGAAGGTAAAGTATTGTTAAGGTAGCTACCAGTACTGTATTCCAGAAGGTAAAGTATTGTTAAGGTAGTTACCAGTACTGTATTCCAGAAGGTAAAGTATTGTTAAGGTAGCTACCAGTACTGTATTCCAGAAGGTAAAGTATTGTTAAGGTAGTTACCAGTACTGTATTCCAGAAGGTAAAGTATTGTTAAGGTAGTTACCAGTACTGTATTCCAGAAGGTAAAGTATTGTTAAGGTAGCTACCAGTACTGTATTCCAGAAGGTAAAGTATTGACACTAAATGATACCTGCTCAGAGTTGTCAGCAGCAAGCTCCTCTGTATGATGTTGTAGAATTGTGATCTCTCTCTGGAGTCTAGCTTCCAGCCTGGAGGCAATCTGTTCCTCCTGAGTTTGGGTGTTTTCCTTGATAGACAATTGCAGCCAACACATTAGTATTATATTAAACTAACACTTACTGAAAGACAGGCAGAAAGGCCCATTTAACTAAAAGGGAACAAAATGCACAACTGAAACATGCCACTTTTTAACCCACTGCCTCACTATGTTTAATACACTGTCCAATGTCCTGGTGGCAAGAAGAAACTATAGACACACCCACCTCTTCACTATCTACCACACACTAGTCCAGACTATAGACACACCCACCTCTTCACTATCTACCACACACTAGTCCAGACTATAGACACACCCACCTCTTCACTATCTACCACACACTAGTCCAGACTATAGACACACCCACCTCTTCAGTATCTACCACACACTAGTCCAGACTATAGACACACCCACCTCTTCACTATCTACCACACACTAGTCCAGACTATAGACACACCCACCTCTTCACTATCTACCACACACTAGTCCAGACTATAGACACACCCACCTCTTCACTATCTACCACACACTAGTCCAGACTATAGACACACCCACCTCTTCACTATCTACCACACACTAGTCCAGACTATAGACACACCCACCTCTTCACTACCTACCACACACTAGTCCAGACTATAGACACACCCACCTCTTCACTATCTACCACACACTAGTCCAGACTATAGACACACCCACCTCTTCACTATCTACCACACACTAGTCCAGACTATAGACACACCCACCTCTTCACTATCTACCACACACTAGACCAGACTATAGACACACCCACCTCTTCACTATCTACCACACACTAGTCCAGACTATAGACACACCCACCTCTTCACTATCTACCACACACTAGTCCAGACTATAGACACACCCACCTCTTCACTATCTACCACACACTAGTCCAGACTATAGACACACCCACCTCTTCACTATCTACCACACACTAGTCCAGACTATAGACACACCCACCTCTTCACTATCTACCACACACTAGTCCAGACACACCCACCTCTTCACTATCTACCACACACTAGTCCAGACTATAGACACACCCACCTCTTCACTATCTACCACACACTAGTCCAGACTATAGACACACCCACCTCTTCAGTATCTACCACACACTAGTCCAGACTATAGACACACCCACCTCTTCACTATCTACCACACACTAGTCCAGACTATAGACACACCCACCTCTTCACTATCTACCACACACTAGTCCAGACTATAGACACACCCACCTCTTCACTATCTACCACACACTAGTCCAGACTATAGACACACCCACCTCTTCACTATCTACCACACACTAGTCCAGACTATAGACACACCCACCTCTTCACTATCTACCACACACTAGTCCAGACACACCCACCTCTTCACTATCTACCACACACTAGTCCAGACTATAGACACACCCACCTCTTCACTATCTACCACACACTAGTCCAGACTATAGACACACCCACCTCTTCAGTATCTACCACACACTAGTCCAGACTATAGACACACCCACCTCTTCACTATCTACCACACACTAGTCCAGACTATAGACACACCCACCTCTTCACTATCTACCACACACTAGTCCAGACTATAGACACACCCACCTCTTCACTATCTACCACACACTAGTCCAGACTATAGACACACCCACCTCTTCACTATCTACCACACACTAGTCCAGACTATAGACACACCCACCTCTTCACTACCTACCACACACTAGTCCAGACTATAGACACACCCACCTCTTCACTATCTACCACACACTAGTCCAGACTATAGACACACCCACCTCTTCACTATCTACCACACACTAGTCCAGACTATAGACACACCCACCTCTTCACTATCTACCACACACTAGACCAGACTATAGACACACCCACCTCTTCACTATCTACCACACACTAGTCCAGACTATAGACACACCCACCTCTTCACTATCTACCACACACTAGTCCAGACTATAGACACACCCACCTCTTCACTATCTACCACACACTAGTCCAGACTATAGACACACCCACCTCTTCACTATCTACCACACACTAGTCCAGACTATAGACACACCCACCTCTTCACTATCTACCACACACTAGTCCAGACACACCCACCTCTTCACTATCTACCACACACTAGTCCAGACTATAGACACACCCACCTCTTCACTATCTACCACACACTAGTCCAGACTATAGACACACCCACCTCTTCAGTATCTACCACACACTAGTCCAGACTATAGACACACCCACCTCTTCACTATCTACCACACACTAGTCCAGACTATAGACACACCCACCTCTTCAGTATCTAACACACACTAGTCCAGACTATAGACACACCCACCTCTTCAGTATCTACCACACACTAGTCCAGACTATAGACACACCCACCTCTTCAGTATCTAACACACACTAGTCCAGACTATAGACACACCCACCTCTTCACTATCTACCACACACTAGTCCAGACACACCCACCTCTTCACTATCTACCACACACTAGTCCAGACTATAGACACACCCACCTCTTCACTATCTACCACACACTAGTCCAGACTATAGACACACCCACCTCTTCAGTATCTAACACACACTAGTCCAGACTATAGACACACCCACCTCTTCAGTACATACCACACACTAGTCCAGACTATAGACACACCCACCTCTTCACTATCTACCACACACTAGTCCAGACCAGACACACCCACCTCTTCACTATCTACCACACACTAGTCCAGACTATAGACACACCCACCTCTTCACTATCTACCACACACTAGTCCAGACTATAGACACACCCACCTCTTCAGTACATACCACACACTAGTCCAGACTATAGACACACCCACCTCTTCACTATCTACCACACACTAGTCCAGACTATAGACACACCCACCTCTTCAGTACATACCACACACTAGTCCAGACTATAGACACACCCACCTCTTCACTACCTACCACACACTAGTCCAGACTATAGACACACCCACCTCTTCACTATCTACCACACACTAGTCCAGACTATAGACACACCCACCTCTTCAGTATCTACCACACACTAGTCCAGACTATAGACACACCCACCTCTTCACTATCTACCACACACTAGTCCAGACTATAGACACACCCACCTCTTCAGTACATACCACACACTAGTCCAGACTATAGACACACCCACCTCTTCAGTATCTAACACACACTAGTCCAGACTATAGACACACCCACCTCTTCACTACCTACCACACACTAGTCCAGACTATAGACACACCCACCTCTTCAGTATCTACCACACACTAGTCCAGACTATAGACACACCCACCTCTTCAGTATCTACCACACACTAGTCCAGACTATAGACACACCCACCTCTTCAGTATCTACCACACACTAGTCCAGACTATAGACACACCCACCTCTTCACTATCTACCACACACTAGTCCAGACTATAGACACACCCACCTCTTCAGTATCTCTCTCATTCTTTATGACATCATGGTTTCTGTGGTCCTGCAAGGCACACAGCAGACAAACAGAAACCTGGTCGGTCTTACAGAAGACCTCCAGAGCTCTGTGGTGCAGCTGGCACAGTTTCTGCTCCAGGTTTCCAGTCACCTCCACCAGGGTGTGGCTCTGCAGAGCTGCTACGGTGTAGTGATGCCTGACATGGCTCTCACAGTAGGAGGCAGTGCAGGTCAGACAGGACTTCACAGCTTTGAGCTGTTTCTCAGTGCAGAAATCACAGGCCACATCTCCTGGTCCAGCGTAGCAGTGATTGGGAAGAGAGGGGACCTTGAACCCTGCCTGTTGGAGTTTCTCAATCACCTTCTCCAAGGCTGAGTTAGTGAGGAGGTACGGACGGGTTCTGAATCTCTTTCTGCACTGGGGGCAGTCGTAGTCCCCTGTCTGGTTCCAGTAGGTCTCAATGCACTGTCTGCAGTAACTGTGTCCACAGGGGATGGAGACTGGCTCTTTGAGAACCTCTGTACACACTGAACATCTGAAGAGGTCTTCTGTCAGTAGACTGGCTGTCAGCTCACTGTAAACAATGTGGTAGAGAAATGTGGAAGCTGTTTTAAGGACTCACCATTATGCAGGGGCTAACCTACAAGATTTACAGGAATGTGGAAGCTGTTTTTCACTTACCTGGCACCGTTTCCAAACATAATGGGCCTGTCCATGGACCAATCACTCTTCATGGACAGACACGGAGACCCCACCCTCTCCTGTTTACCACTGTGGAAAGATCAAGGAGGGTGTTGTCATTGTGGGAATTTGCAGAATTGAATAACTATCTTTCATGTTGACTGTTTTGTGTTTCTGTCCATTTAGAAATATCCTATATTTGTATATTTCTAAAACAGACAGAAACATAAATATTTCTATATTTCTATTTGACAATGATTTCACATGATGCCTTTTTCATATGATATGCCTAAATACTCATAACCACTAGGCTAAAAAATAAACACCTTTTTCCTTGGATTATTGAATGACCTACATCATGTTATTTCAAGTTATCCAGTTGGGAGTGCAACATCGCAATGTTAAAAATATGTCTGAATTGGGCAATTGAAGCCATATTTATGTTAACTTTGATTGTGTCTGATGAAAACTACAGACTTTCAAGCGTTATGCATAATATTAAATCGGCAAGTGACTTGATGCCTACTGTACCAAAGCGATTGAGAGTTGCTAAGCGGGAGTGACATAACGCTAATATTGTCAAAATTCCACTTTTAACTATCAGAATTGGTGAAAAAAAGGTTATGAATGGACACATATTAGACAATAATTAAGAGCAGGCAAAGTGATTGTGTCAGGTGAAAATGATATCAAACAACATTTGATGTCCAGTCAAATTCACTGTGGTTGTCTGAAGCGTGCTATAGAGTTCACAGCTGGAGATGCCACATCGTGATTGATGCAAATGATGGGGATTAACCAATGTCAATGAGCATCCTAAAACCTACGCTAATCAGTGTCTTAACATCCTAAAACCTACTCTGAGCAGTGTCTTAACATCCTAAAACCTACTCTGAGCAGTGTCTTAACATCCTCTAAAAACCTACACTAATCAGTGTCTTAACATCCTAAAACCTACTCTGAGCAGTGTCTTAACATCATCTTAAAACCTACGCTAATCAGTGTCTTAAAATACTCTAAAAACCTACTCTGAGCAGTGTCTTAACATCCTAAAACCTACTCTGAGCAGTGTCTTAACATCATCTAAAAACCTACGCTAATCAGTGTCTTAAAATACTCTAAAAACCTACTCTAATCAGTGTCTTAACATCCTAAAACCTACTCTGAGCAGTGTCTTAACATCCTAAAACCTACTCTGAGCAGTGTCTTAACATCCTCTAAAAACCTACTCTGAGCTGGAAGATTTATCTTGTCTTAAAACAGGTTTTAACAGGATTCCTAAGATCTTGTCTGAGATGCTTTGTGCACACGGCTCTGGACTGAGACTCACAGGATCTCACCTCTTAAAATGAGGGGAAGTCCAACACTTTTTAAAGAGACAATCTGCAGTTGAAACAACACGAAAGCGGACACCCCGCCACATTTTTGGGCAAACAATTTAGGGATGGGGTTGGAGAAAGGTGACCACTCTCAAATTCATGGATGTGGCTATGGATGCCAGGACTGACCATCCATGAGATCAAAATGAAAGTTTGAACCATGCACATATTTAGTACCATTGGATAGGAAACACTCTGAATTTTCTAAAAGTGTTAACATTTTGTCTGTGAGTATAACAGAATGGATATGGCAGGCAAAAACCCGAGGAATTTCTGTCCTGGAAAAAGTGGTTTTGACACATTGCCTCATTTGGAACCCCTCCCTTATGAAAATGCCCATATAAGGGCATATGAATGCAGTACCTATTGCTTCCTCTGGATGTCAACAGTCTCGAGAAAGTGTTCTGATTCTTTTTAGATGCTTTTAGAGCAGAGAAGAAGACGAATAAGGAAGTGGCCACATAGATGTCAATAGAAGTAAATGCGCGTTCACGGCTGGCAAGCTCTGTGGTTTTTTCCTTTCTTATCGCCCAGTTTATATTCCGGTTGAAATATTATACTATTTATACATAAAAGTGTTCCTAAGGATACATTTACAATTATGTTTGATTGTTCTTGGACAAGTTTATAGGTATAAGTTGAACGAGTTCTCTTCACGTTTCAATGGACAATTGGAGGCTGTATTTTCTTATCATAACGCGCCAACCAAACTGAGATTCATGGATATAATACATAACTTTTTCTAACAAAAGAACCATGGATTGTCTTCGTTGGACACTTGGGAAGCCCTCAGCAGAAGTTCTTCAAAAGGTAATGGATTTGTTTTCGCTGTAAAACGTGTTTTCTGTGAACCGTGAAGGGTTATGAATTTATGGAAGCGCCCCACCACTCCATAAGAAGTTAACCTCACATTCATTATCTCCAGCACCATACCAGTGTCTACATGAGAAAGCTTCTGCTCTTCACTTACCTGGCATTTTTTCCAAACATAATGGGCCTGTCCATGGACCAATCACTCTTCATGGACAGACACGGAGACCCCACCCTCTCCTGTTTACCACTGTGGAAAGATCAAGGAGGGTGTTGTCATTGTGGGAATTTGCAGAATTGAATAACTATCTTTCATGTTGACTGTTTTGTGTTTCTGTCCATTTAGAAATATCCTATATTTGTATATTTCTAAAACAGACAGAAACATAAATATTTGTATATTTCTATTTGACAATGATTTCACATGATGCCTATTTCATATGATATGCCTAAATACTCATAACCACTAGGCTAAAAAATAAACACCTTTTTCCTTGGATTATTGAATGACCTACATCATGTTATTTCAAGTTATCCAGTTGGGAGTGCAACATCGCAATGTTAAAAATATGTCTGAATTGGGCAATTGAAGCCATATTTATGTTAACTTTGATTGTGTCTGATGAAAACTACAGACTTTCAAACGTTGTATGCAATATTAAATCGGCAAGTGACTTGATGCCTACTGTACCAAAGCGATTGAGAGTTGCTAAGCGGGAGTGACATAACGCTAATATTGTCAAAATTCCACTTTTAACAACTATCAGAATTGGTGAAAAAAAGGTTACGAATGGACACATATTAGACAATAATTAAGAGCAGGCAAAGTGATCGTGTCAGGTGAAAATGATATCAAACAACATTTGATGTCCAGTCAAATTCACTGTGGTTGTCTGAAGCGTGCTATAGAGTTCACAGCTGGAGATGCCACATCGTGATTGATGCAAATGATGGGGATTAACCAATGTCAATGAGCATCCTAAAACCTACACTAATCAGTGTCTTAAAATCCTCTAAAAACCTATTCTGAGCAGTGTCTTAACATCCTAAAACCTACTCTGAGCAGTGTCTTAACATCCTAAAACCTACACTAATCAGTGTCTTAACATCCTAAAACCCTACTCTGAGCAGTGTCTTAACATCCTAAAACCTACTCTGAGCAGTGTCTTAACATCATCCTAAAACCTACTCTGAGCAGTGTCTTAACATCATCCTAAAACCTACTCTGAGCAGTGTCTTAACATCATCCTAAAACCTACGCTAATCAGTGTCTTAAAATCCTCTAAAAACCTACTCTGAGCAGTGTCTTAACATCCTAAAACCTACTCTGAGCAGTGTCTTAACATCATCCTAAAACCTACTCTGAGCAGTGTCTTAACATCCTAAAACCTACTCTGAGCAGTGTCTTAACATCCTAAAACCTACTCTGAGCAGTGTCTTAACATCCTAAAACCTACTCTGAGCAGTGTCTTAACATCCTAAAACCTACTCTGAGCAGTGTCTTAACATCATCCTAAAACCTACTCTGAGCAGTGTCTTAACATCCTAAAACCTACTCTGAGCAGTGTCTTTACATCCTCTAAAAACCTACTCTGAGCAGTGTCTTAACATCCTAAAACCTACTCTGAGCAGTGTCTTAACATCCTCTAAAAACCTACTCTGAGCAGTGTCTTAACATCCTAAAACCTACTCTGAGCAGTGTCTTAACATCCTCTAAAAACCTACACTAATCAGTGTCTTAACATCCTAAAACCTACTCTGAGCAGTGTCTTTACATCCTCTAAAAACCTACACTAATCAGTGTCTTAACATCCTAAAACCTACTCTGAGCAGTGTCTTAACATCCTCTAAAAACCTACACTAATCAGTGTCTTAACATCCTAAAACCTACTCTGAGCAATGTCTTAACATCCTAAAACCTACTCTGAGCAGTGTCTTAACATCCTAAAACCTACTCTGAGCAGTGTCTTAACATCATCTAAAACCTACTCTGAGCAGTGTCTTAACATCATCCTAAAACCTACGCTAATCAGTGTCTTAAAATCCTCTAAAAACCTACTCTGAGCAGTGTCTTAACATCCTAAAACCTACTCTGAGCAGTGTCTTAACATCATCCTAAAACCTACTCTGAGCAGTGTCTTAACATCATCTTAAAACCTACACTAATCAGTGTCTTAAAATCCTCTAAAAACCTACTCTGAGCAGTGTCTTAACATCCTAAAACCTACTCTGAGCAGTGTCTTAACATCCTAAAACCTACTCTGAGCAGTGTCTTTACATCCTCTAAAAACCTACACTAATCAGTGTCTTAACATCCTAAAACCTACTCTGAGCAGTGTCTTAACATCCTCTAAAAACCTACACTAATCAGTGTCTTAACATCCTAAAACCTACTCTGAGCAGTGTCTTAACATCCTAAAACCTACTCTGAGCAGTGTCTTTACATCCTCTAAAAACCTACTCTGAGCTGGAAGATTTATCTTGTCTTAAAACAGGTTTTAACAGGATTCCTAGGACCTTGTCTGAGATGCTTTGTGCACACGGCTCTGGACTGAGACTCACAGGATCTCACCTCTTAAAATGAGGAAGTCCAACACTTTTTAAAGGGACAATCTGCAGTTGAAACAACACGAAAGCGGACACCCCGCCACATTTTTGGGCAAACAATTTAGGGATGGGGTTGGAGAAAGGTGACCACTCTCAAATTCATGGATGTGGCTATGGATGCCAGGACTGACCATCCATGAGATCAAAATGAAAGTTTGAACCATGTTATGAAGCTATACAGTGTTTGTTAACGATTCAGTTGTTTACAAACATTGGAGGAAAACAAGCTTATATTTTGGGTTCTGATGGAGTACGACAGTTGAACTAAGCTCATGAGGCATTTATAAATTACATTCTTCAAGAGTCAATGGCTATGTATATCATTAACTTAAAAATAAAATAATTGATGTAGAAATCACAGATTGCCCCTTTAACTTCTTTGGGAGCAGCGTACGAGGTGACCGTTTTGGAGAGCCTGGTGTGCCCAAAGTAAAATGCCTCCTATTCAGGCCCAGAAAATAGGATATGCACATATTTAGTACCATTGGATAGGAAACACTCTGAGTTTTCTAAAAGTGTTAACATTTTGTCTGTGAGTATAACAGAACGGATATGGCAGGCAAAAACCCGAGGAATTTCTGTCCTGGAAAAAGTGGTTTTGACACATTGCCTCATTTGGAACCCCTCCCTTATGAAAATGCTCATATAAGGGCATATGAATGCAGTACCTATTGCTTCCTCTGGATGTCAACAGTCTCGAGAAAGTGTTCTGATTCTTTTTAGATGCTTTTAGAGCAGAGAAGAAGACGAATAAGGAAGTGGCCACATAGATGTCAATAGAAGTAAATGCGCGTTCAGGGCTGGCAAGCTCTGTGTTTTTTTCCTTTCTTATCGCCCAGTTTATATTCCGGATGAAATATTATACTATTTATACATAAAAGTGTTCCAAAGGATACATTTACAATTATGTTTGATTGTTCTTGGACAAGTTTATAGGTATAAGTTGAACGAGTTCTCTTCACGTTTCAATGGACGATTGGAGGCTGTATTTTCTTATCATAACGCCAACCAAACTGAGATTCATGGATATAATACATTACTTTTTCTAACAAAAGAACCATGGATTGTCTTCGTTGGACACTTGGGAAGCCCTCAGCAGAAGTTCTTCAAAAGGTAATTGATTTGTTTTCGCTGTAAAACGTGTTTTCTGTGAACCGTGAAGGGTTATGAATTTATGGAAGCGCCCCACCACTCCGTAAGAAGTTAACCTCACATTCATTATCTCCAGCACCATACCAGTGTCTACATGAGAAAGCTTCTGCTCTTCACTTACCTGGCATCTTTTTCAAACATAATGGGCTTGTCCATGGACCAATCACTCTTCATGGACAGACACGGAGACCCCACCCTCTCCTGTTTACCACTGTGGAAAGATCAAGGAGGGTGTTGTCATTGTGGGAATTTGCAGAATTGAATAACTATCTTTCATGTTGACTGTTTTGTGTTTCTGTCCATTTAGAAATATCCTATATTTGTATATTTCTAAAACAGACAGAAACATAAATATTTGTATATTTATATTTGACAATGATTTCACATGATGCCTATTTCATATGCCTAAATACTCATAACCACTAGGCTGAAAAATAAACACCTTTTTCCTTGGATTATTGAATGACCTACATCATGTTATTTCAAGTTATCCAGTTGGGAGTGCAACATCGCAATGTTAAAAATATGTCTGAATTGGGCAATTGAAGCCATATTTATGTTAACTTTGATTGTCTGATGAAAACTACAGACTTTCAAACGTTGTACGCAATATTAAATCGGCAAGTGACTTGATGCCTACTGTACCAAAGCGATTGAGAGTTGCTAAGCGGGAGTGACATAACGCTAATATTGTCAAAATTCCACTTTTAACAACTATCAGAATTGGTGAAAAAAAGGTTACGAATGGACACATATTAGACAATAATTAAGAGTAGGCAAAGTGATCGTGTCAGGTGAAAATGATATCAAACAACATTTGATGTCCAGTCAAATTCACTGTGGTTGTCTGAAGCGTGCTATAGAGTTCACAGCTGGAGATGCCACATCGTGACTGATGCAAATGATGGGGATTAACCAATGTCAATGAGCATCCTAAAACCTACGCTAATCAGTGTCTTAACATCCTCTAAAAACCTACTCTGAGCAGTGTCTTAACATCCTCTAAAAACCTACACTAATCAGTGTCTTAACATCCTAAAACCTACTCTGAGCAGTGTCTTAACATCCTAAAACCTACTCTGAGCAGTGTCTTAACATCCTCTAAAAACCTACTCTGAGCTGGAAGATTTATCTTGTCTTAAAACAGGTTTTAACAGGATTCCTAGGACCTTGTCTGAGATGCTTTGTGCACACGGCTCTGGACTGAGACTCACAGGATCTCACCTCTTAAAATGAGGGGAAGTCCAACACTTTTTAAAGGGACAATCTGCAGTTGAAACAACACGAAAGCGGACACCCCGCCACATTTTTGGGCAAACAATTTAGGGATGGGGTTGGAGAAAGGTGACCACTCTCAAATTCATGGATGTGGCTATGGATGCCAGGACTGACCATCCATGAGATCAAAATGAAAGTTTGAACCATGTTATGAAGCTATACAGTGTTTGTTAACGATTCAGTTGTTTACAAACATTGGAGGAAAACAAGCTTATATTTTGGGTTCTGATGGAGTACGACAGTTGAACTAAGCTCATGAGGCATTTATAAATTACATTGTTCAAGAGTCAATGGCTATGTATATCATTAACTTAAAAATAAAATAATTGATGTAAAATCACAGATTGCCCCTTTAACTTCTTTGGGAGCAGCGTACGAGGTGACCGTTTTGGAGAGCCTGGTGTGCCCAAAGTAAAATGCCTCCTATTCAGGCCCAGAAAATAGGATATGCACATATTTAGTACCATTGGATAGGAAACACTCTGAATTTTCTAAAAGTGTTAACATTTTGTCTGTGAGTATAACAGAACGGATATGGCAGGCAAAAACCCGAGGAATTTCTGTCCTGGAAAAAGTGGTTTTGACACATTGCCTCATTTGGAACCCCTCCCTTATGAAAATGCCCATATAAGGGCATATGAATGCAGTACCTATTGCTTCCTCTGGATGTCAACAGTCTCGAGAAAGTGTTCTGATTCTTTTTAGATGCTTTTAGAGCAGAGAAGAAGACGAATAAGGAAGTGGCCACATAGATGTCAATAGAAGTAAATGCGCTGCTCACGGCTGGCAAGCTCTGTGGTTTTCCTTTCTTATCACCCAGTTTATATTCCGGATGAAATATTATACTATTTATACATAAAAGTGTTCCTAAGGACACATTCACAATTATGTTTGATTGTTCTTGGACAAGTTTATAGGTATAAGTTGAACGAGTTCTCTTCACGTTTCAATGGACGATTGGAGGCTGTATTTTCTTATCATAACGCGCCAACCAAACTGAGATTCATGGATATAATACATTACTTTTTCTAACAAAAGAACCATGGATTGTCTTCGTTGGACACTTGGGAAGCCCTCAGCAGAAGAACCGTGAAGGGTTATGAATTTATGGTAGCGCCCCACCACTCCGTAAGAAGTTAACCTCACATTCATTATCTCCAGCACCATACCAGTGTCTACATGAGAAAGCTTCTGCTCTTCACTTACCTGGCATCTTTTTCAAACATAATGGGCTTGTCCATGGACCAATCACTCTTCATGGACAGACACGGAGACCCCACCCTCTCCTGTTTACCACTGTGGAAAGATCAAGGAGGGTGTTGTCATTGTGGGAATTTGCAGAATTGAATAACTATCTTTCATGTTGACTGTTTTGTGTTTCTGTCCATTTAGAAATATCCTATATTTGTATATTTCTAAAACAGACAGAAACATAAATATTTGTATATTTCTATATGCACAGAAACATGAATATTTGGATATTTCTATTTGACAATGATTTCACATGATGCCTATTTCATATGATATGCCTAAAAACTCATAACCACCAGGCTAAAAAATAAACACCTTTTTCCTTGGATTATTGAATGACCTACATCATGTTATTTTAAGTTATCCAGTTGGGAGTGCAACATCGCAATGTTAAAAATATGTCTGAATTGGGCAATTGAAGCCATATTTATGTTAACTTTGATTGTGTCTGATGAAAACTACAGACTTTCAAACGTTGTATGCAATATTAAATCGGCAAGTGACTTGATGCCTACTGTACCAAAGCGATTGAGAGTTGCTAAGCGGGAGTGACATAACGCTAATATTGTCAAAATTCCACTTTTAACAACTATCAGAATTGGTGAAAAAAAGGTTACGAATGGACACATATTAGACAATAATTAAGAGTAGGCAAAGTGATCGTGTCAGGTGAAAATGATATCAAACAACATTTGATGTCCAGTCAAATTCACTGTGGTTGTCTGAAGCGTGCTATAGAGTTCACAGCTGGAGATGCCACATCGTGACTGATGCAAATGATGGGGATTAACCAATGTCAATGAGCATCCTAAAACCTACGCTAATCAGTGTCTTAACATCCTCTAAAAACCTACTCTGAGCAGTGTCTTAACATCCTCTAAAAACCTACACTAATCAGTGTCTTAACATCCTAAAACCTACTCTGAGCAGTGTCTTAACATCCTAAAACCTACTCTGAGCAGTGTCTTTACATCCTCTAAAAACCTACTCTGAGCAGTGTCTTTACATCCTCTAAAAACCTACACTAATCAGTGTCTTAACATCCTAAAACCTACTCTGAGCAGTGTCTTAACATCCTAAAACCTACTCTGAGCAGTGTCTTTACATCCTCTAAAAACCTACTCTGAGCTGGAAGATTTATCTTGTCTTAAAACAGGTTTTAACAGGATTCCTAGGACCTTGTCTGAGATGCTTTGTGCACACGGCTCTGGACTGAGACTCACAGGATCTCACCTCTTAAAATGAGGGAAGTCCAACACTTTTAAAGGGACAATCTGCAGTTGAAACAACACGAAAGCGGACACCCCGCCACATTTTTGGGCAAACAATTTAGGGATGGGGTTGGAGAAAGGTGACCACTCTCAAATGCATGGATGTGGCTATGGATGCCAGGACTGACCATCCATGAGATCAAAATGAAAGTTTGAACCATGTTATGAAGCTATACAGTGTTTGTTAACGATTCAGTTGTTTACAAACATTGGAGGAAAACAAGCTTATATTTTGGGTTCTGATGGAGTACGACAGTTGAACTAAGCTCATGAGGCATTTATAAATTACATTGTTCAAGAGTCAATGGCTATGTATATCATTAACTTAAAAATAAAATAATTGATGTAAAATCACAGATTGCCCCTTTAACTTCTTTGGGAGCAGCGTCACGAGGTGACCGTTTTGGAGAGCCTGGTGTGCCCAAAGTAAAATGCCTCCTATTCAGGCCCAGAAAATAGGATATGCACATATTTAGTACCATTGGATAGGAAACACTCTGAATTTTCTAAAAGTGTTAACATTTTGTCTGTGAGTATAACAGAACGGATATGGCAGGCAAAAACCCGAGGAATTTCTGTCCTGGAAAAAGTGGTTTTGACACATTGCCTCATTTGGAACCCCTCCCTTATGAAAATGCCCATATAAGGGCATATGAATGCAGTACCTATTGCTTCCTCTGGATGTCAACAGTCTCGAGAAAGTGTTCTGATTCTTTTTAGATGCTTTTAGAGCAGAGAAGAAGACGAATAAGGAAGTGGCCACATAGATGTCAATAGAAGTAAATGCGCGTTCACGGCTGGCAAGCTCTGTGGTTTTTTCCTTTCTTATCACCCAGTTTATATTCCGGATGAAATATTATACTATTTATACATAAAAGTGTTCCTAAGGACACATTCACAATTATGTTTGATTGTTCTTGGACAAGTTTATAGGTATAAGTTGAACGAGTTCTCTTCACGTTTCAATGGACGATTGGAGGCTGTATTTTCTTATCATAACGCGCCAACCAAACTGAGATTCATGGATATAATACATTACTTTTTCTAACAAAAGAACCATGGATTGTCTTCGTTGGACACTTGGGAAGCCCTCAGCAGAAGAACCGTGAAGGGTTATGAATTTATGGTAGCGCCCCACCACTCCGTAAGAAGTTAACCTCACATTCATTATCTCCAGCACCATACCAGTGTCTACATGAGAAAGCTTCTGCTCTTCACTTACCTGGCATCTTTTTCAAACATAATGGGCTTGTCCATGGACCAATCACTCTTCATGGACAGACACGGAGACCCCACCCTCTCCTGTTTACCACTGTGGAAAGATCAAGGAGGGTGTTGTCATTGTGGGAATTTGCAGAATTGAATAACTATCTTTCATGTTGACTGTTTTGTGTTTCTGTCCATTTAGAAATATCCTATATTTGTATATTTCTAAAACAGACAGAAACATAAATATTTGTATATTTCTATATGCACAGAAACATGAATATTTGGATATTTCTATTTGACAATGATTTCACATGATGCCTATTTCATATGATATGCCTAAAAACTCATAACCACTAGGCTAAAAAATAAACACCTTTTTCCTTGGATTATTGAATGACCTACATCATGTTATTTCAAGTTATCCAGTTGGGAGTGCAACATCGCAATGTTAAAAATATGTCTGAATTGGGCAATTGAAGCCATATTTATGTTAACTTTGATTGTCTGATGAAAACTACAGACTTTCAAACGTTATGCTAATATTAAATCGGCAAGTGACTTGATGCCTACTGTACCAAAGCGATTGAGAGTTGCTAAGCGGGAGTGACATAACGCTAATATTGTCAAAATTCCACTTTTAACAACTATCAGAATTGGTGAAAAAAAGGTTACGAATGGACACATATTAGACAATAATTAAGAGCAGGCAAAGTGATCGTGTCAGGTGAAAATGATATCAAACAACATTTGATGTCCAGTCAAATTCACTGTGGTTGTCTGAAGCGTGCTATAGAGTTCACAGCTGGAGATGCCACATCGTGACTGATGCAAATGATGGGGATTAACCAATGTCAATGAGCATCCTAAAACCTACGCTAATCAGTGTCTTAACATCCTAAAACCTACTCTGAGCAGTGTCTTAACATCCTAAAACCTACTCTGAGCAGTGTCTTAACATCCTAAAACCTACTCTGAGCAGTGTCTTAACATCATCTAAAACCTACTCTGAGCAGTGTCTTAACATCATCCTAAAACCTACTTTGAGCAGTGTCTTATCATCATCCTAAAACCTACGCTAATCAGTGTCTTAAAATCCTCTAAAAACCTACTCTGAGCAGTGTCTTAACATCCTAAAACCTACTCTGAGCAGTGTCTTAACATCCTAAAACCTACTCTGAGCAGTGTCTTTACATCCTCTAAAAACCTACACTAATCAGTGTCTTAACATCCTAAAACCTACTCTGAGCAGTGTCTTAACATCCTCTAAAAACCTACACTAATCAGTGTCTTAACATCCTAAAACCTACTCTGAGCAGTGTCTTTACATCCTCTAAAAACCTACACTAATCAGTGTCTAAACATCCTAAAACCTACTCTGAGCAGTGTCTTAACATCCTCTAAAAACCTACACTAATCAGTGTCTTAACATCCTAAAACCTACTCTGAGCAGTGTCTTAACATCCTAAAACCTACTCTGAGCAGTGTCTTTACATCCTCTAAAAACCTACTCTGAGCTGGAAGATTTATCTTGTCTTAAAACAGGTTTTAACAGGATTCCTAGGACCTTGTCTGAGATGCTTTGTGCACACGGCTCTGGACTGAGACTCACAGGATCTCACCTCTTAAAATGAGGGGAAGTCCAACACTTTTTAAAGGGACAATCTGCAGTTGAAACAACACGAAAGCGGACACCCCGCCACATTTTTGGGCAAACAATTTAGGGATGGGGTTGGAGAAAGGTGACCACTCTCAAATTCATGGATGTGGCTATGGATGCCAGGACTGACCATCCATGAGATCAAAATGAAAGTTTGAACCATGTTATGAAGCTATACAGTGTTTGTTAACGATTCAGTTGTTTACAAACATTGGAGGAAAACAAGCTTATATTTTGGGTTCTGATGGAGTACGACAGTTGAACTAAGCTCATGAGGCATTTATAAATTACATTCTTCAAGAGTCAATGGCTATGTATATCATTAACTTAAAAATAAAATAATTGATGTAGAAATCACAGATTGCCTTTAACTTCTTTGGGAGCAGCGACGAGGTGACCGTTTTGGAGAGCCTGGTGTGCCCAAAGTAAAATGCCTCCTATTCAGGCCCAGAAAATAGGATATGCACATATTTAGTACCATTGGATATGAAACACTCTGAGTTTTCTAAAAGTGTTAACATTTTGTCTGTGAGTATAACAGAACGGATATGGCAGGCAAAAACCCGAGGAATTTCTGTCCTGGAAAAAGTGGTTTTGACACATTGCCTCATTTGGAACCCCTCCCTTATGAAAATGCCCATATAAGGGCATATGAATGCAGTACCTATTGCTTCCTCTGGATGTCAACAGTCTCGAGAAAGTGTTCTGATTCTTTTTAGATGCTTTTAGAGCAGAGAAGAAGACGAATAAGGAAGTGGCCACATAGATGTCAATAGAAGTAAATGCGCGTTCACGGCTGGCAAGCTCTGTGTTTTTTTCCTTTCTTATCGCCCAGTTTATATTCCGGATGAAATATTATACTATTTATACATAAAAGTGTTCCAAAGGATACATTTACAATTATGTTTGATTGTTCTTGGACAAGTTTATAGGTATAAGTTGAACGAGTTCTCTTCACGTTTCAATGGACGATTGGAGGCTGTATTTTCTTATCATAACGCGCCAACCAAACTGAGATTCATGGATATAATACATTACTTTTTCTAACAAAAGAACCATGGATTGTCTTCGTTGGACACTTGGGAAGCCCTCAGCAGAAGTTCTTCAAAAGGTAATTGATTTGTTTTCGCTGTAAAACGTGTTTTCTGTGAACCGTGAAGGGTTATGAATTTATGGAAGCGCCCCACCACTCCGTAAGAAGTTAACCTCACATTCATTATCTCCAGCACCATACCAGTGTCTACATGAGAAAGCTTCTGCTCTTCACTTACCTGGCATTTTTTCCAAACGTAATGGGCCTGTCCATGGACCAATCACTCTTCATGGACAGACACGGAGACCCCACCCTCTCCTGTTTACCACTGTGGAAAGATCAAGGAGGGTGTTGTCATTGTGGGAATTTGCAGAATTGAATAACTATCTTTCATGTTGACTGTTTTGTGTTTCTGTCCATTTAGAAATATCCTATATTTGTATATTTCTAAAACAGACAGAAACATAAATATTTGTATATTTCTATTTGACAATGATTTCACATGATGCCTATTTCATATGCCTAAATACTCATAACCACTAGGCTGAAAAATAAACACCTTTTTCCTTGGATTATTGAATGACCTACATCATGTTATTTCAAGTTATCCAGTTGGGAGTGCAACATCGCAATGTTAAAAATATGTCTGAATTGGGCAATTGAAGCCATATTTATGTTAACTTTGATTGTCTGATGAAAACTACAGACTTTCAAACGTTATGCAATATTAAATCGGCAAGTGACTTGATGCCTACTGTACCAAAGCGATTGAGAGTTGCTAAGCGGGAGTGACATAACGCTAATATTGTCAAAATTCCACTTTTAACAACTATCAGAATTGGTGAAAAAAAGGTTACGAATGGACACATATTAGACAATAATTAAGAGTAGGCAAAGTGATCGTGTCAGGTGAAAATGATATCAAACAACATTTGATGTCCAGTCAAATTCACTGTGGTTGTCTGAAGCGTGCTATAGAGATCACAGCTGGATATGCCACATCGTGACTGATGCAAATGATGGGGATTAACCAATGTCAATGAGCATCCTAAAACCTACGCTAATCAGTGTCTTAACATCCTAAAACCTACTCTGAGCAGTGTCTTAACATCCTAAAACCTACTCTGAGCAGTGTCTTAACATCATCCTAAAACCAACTCTGAGCAGTGTCTTAACATCATCCTAAAACCTACGCTAATCAGTGTCTTAAAATCCTCTAAAACCTACTCTGAGCAGTGTCTTAACATCCTCTAAAAACCTACACTAATCAGTGTCTTAACATCCTAAAACCTACTTTGAGCAGTGTCTTAACATCATCCTAAAACCTACTCTGAGCAGTGTCTTAACATCATCCTAAAACCTACGCTAATCAGTGTCTTAAAATCCTCTAAAAACCTACTCTGAGCAGTGTCTTAACATCCTAAAACCTACTCTGAGCAGTGTCTTAACATCCTAAAACCTACTCTGAGCAGTGTATTAACATCCTAAAACCTACTCTGAGCAGTGTCTTAACATCCTAAAACCTACTCTGAGCAGTGTCTTAACATCCTAAAACCTACTCTGAGCAGTGTCTTTACATCCTCTAAAAACCTACACTAATCAGTGTCTTAACATCCTAAAACCTACTCTGAGCAGTGTCTTAACATCCTCTAAAAACCTACACTAATCAGTGTCTTAACATCCTAAAACCTACTCTGAGCAGTGTCTTAACATCCTAAAACCTACTCTGAGCAGTGTCTTTACATCCTCTAAAAACCTACTCTGAGCAGTGTCTTAACATCCTAAAACCTACACTAATCAGTGTCTTAACATCCTCTAAAAACCTACTCTGAGCAGTGTCTTAACATCCTAAAACCTACTCTGAGCAGTGTCTTAACATCATCCTAAAACCTACTCTGAGCAGTGTCTTAACATCATCCTAAAACCTACGCTAATCAGTGTCTTAAAATCCTCTAAAAACCTACTCTGAGCAGTGTCTTAACATCCTAAAACCTACACTTAGCAGTGTCTTAACATCCTAAAACCTACTCTGAGCAGTGTCTTAACATCATCCTAAAACCTACTTTGAGCAGTGTCTTATCATCATCCTAAAACCTACGCTAATCAGTGTCTTAAAATCCTCTAAAAACCTACTCTGAGCAGTGTCTTAACATCCTAAAACCTACTCTGAGCAGTGTCTTAACATCCTAAAACCTACTCTGAGCAGTGTCTTTACATCCTCTAAAAACCTACACTAATCAGTGTCTTAACATCCTAAAACCTACTCTGAGCAGTGTCTTAACATCCTCTAAAAACCTACACTAATCAGTGTCTTAACATCCTAAAACCTACTCTGAGCAGTGTCTTAACATCATCCTAAAACCTACTTTGAGCAGTGTCTTATCATCATCCTAAAACCTACGCTAATCAGTGTCTTAAAATCCTCTAAAAACCTACTCTGAGCAGTGTCTTAACATCCTAAAACCTACTCTGAGCAGTGTCTTAACATCCTAAAACCTACTCTGAGCAGTGTCTTTACATCCTCTAAAAACCTACTCTGAGCTGGAAGATTTATCTTGTCTTAAAACAGGTTTTAACAGGATTCCTAGGACCTTGTCTGAGATGCTTTGTGCACACGGCTCTGGACTGAGACTCACAGGATCTCACCTCTTAAAATGAGGGAAGTCCAACACTTTTAAAGGGACAATCTGCAGTTGAAACAACACGAAAGCGGACACCCGCCACATTTTTGGGCAAACAATTTAGGGATGGGGTTGGAGAAAGGTGACCACTCTCAAATTCATGGATGTGGCTATGGATGCCAGGACTGACCATCCATGAGATCAAAATGAAAGTTTGAACCATGTTATGAAGCTATACAGTGTTTGTTAACGATTCAGTTGTTTACAAACATTGGAGGAAAACAAGCTTATATTTTGGGTTCTGATGGAGTACGACAGTTGAACTAAGCTCATGAGGCATTTTGTTTTTTTCCTTTCTTATCGCCCAGTTTATATTCCGGATGAAATATTATACTATTTATACATAAAAGTGTTCCTAAGGATACATTTACAATTATGTTTGATTGTTCTTGGACAAGTTTATAGGTATAAGTTGAACGAGTTCTCTTCACGTTTCAATGGACGATTGAGGCTGTATTTTCTTATCATAACGCGCCAACCAAACTGAGATTCATGGATATAATACATTACTTTTTCTAACAAAAGAACCATGGATTGTCTTCGTTGGACACTTGGGAAGCCCTCAGCAGAAGAACCGTGAAGGGTTATGAATTTATGGAAGCGCCCCACCACTCCGTAAGAAGTTAACCTCACATTCATTATCTCCAGCACCATACCAGTGTCTACATGAGAAAGCTTCTGCTCTTCACTTACCTGGCATTTTTTCCAAACATAATGGGCCTGTCCATGGACCAATCACTCTTCATGGACAGACACGGAGACCCCACCCTCTCCTGTTTACCACTGTGGAAAGATCAAGGAGGGTGTTGTCATTGTGGGAATTTGCAGAATTGAATAACTATCTTTCATGTTGACTGTTTTGTGTTTCTGTCCATTTAGAAATATCCTATATTTGTATATTTCTAAAACAGACATAAACATAAATATTTGTATATTTCTATATGCACAGAAACATGAATATTTGGATATTTCTATTTGACAATGATTTCACATGATGCCTATTTCATATGCCTAAATACTCATAACCACTAGGCTAAAAAATAAACACCTTTTTCCTTGGATTATTGAATGACCTACATCATGTTATTTCAAGTTATCCAGTTGGGAGTGCAACATCGCAATGTTAAAAATATGTCTGAATTGGGCAATTGAAGCCATATTTATGTTAACTTTGATTGTGTCTGATGAAAACTACAGACTTTCAAACGTTGTACACAATATGTTAGAGGATCACCTAGGGGTCATGATAAGGCTGTACTAAATGTTTGATGTATGATAATAATTGATTATGCTTATGTTATATTAATAGAAGGGGAGGGGTTATAAGATCCCTCCCTCCTTACATTTATAGGTTCCTAGACTACAGATTAACAATATATATTAATTGTAGAGGTTTTAGTATTGTTCCACAATTGTTTTAGTTCTCTCTCTCTGCTTCTTATAAATAAGCCCTATGGGAAATGTGTGACTGAGACATAGCTTTGCAGGGGAGTGGGGGAGATAAGAGACTATTCAAGACATTCCACAACAAATCAACTTTGGGGAGTGGACATTTATTGCCTAGCGTTTAGATAACACCGAACTATATGTTTGTGCAGCTGTGGATGCATGGGCTTGGTCTGATAAGTAGAGAGTAATAAACTAACGCAGTGACATCACAGAGGGTTGGCTCCAAGCATGATAAAAGCAACTTAGACTTTCCCTAAAGTGCAGAACTTACTCGGAAACATGCGTGCTATGTTCCTGTTTGTCAACTTCTGTCTGCAATTGCATTAATAAAGGTTTTTGAATGATTTAATTAAAGATATTGTCATAATGCTAATTTCACCAATGAGCCAATGATTGATAAGGACACAAGGAACGAACCCTAACAAATATTAAATCGGCAAGTGACTTGATGCCTACTGTACCAAAGCGATTAAGAGTTGCTAAGCGGGAGTGACATAACGCTAATATTGTCAAAATTCCACTTTTAACAACTATCAGAATTGGTGAAAAAAAGGTTATGAATGGACACATATTAGACAATAATTAAGAGTAGGCAAAGTGATCGTGTCAGGTGAAAATGATATCAAACAACATTTGGTGTGCAGTCACATTCACTGTGGTTGTCTGAAGCGTGCTATAGAGTTCACAGCTGGAGATGCCACATCGTGATTGATGCAAATGATGGGGATTAACCAATGTCAATGAGCGTCCTAAAACCTACGCTAATCAGTGTCTTAACATCCTCTAAAAACCTACTCTGAGTAGTGTCTTAACATCCTAAAACCTACTCTGAGCAGTGTCTTAACATCCTAAAACCTACTCTGAGCTGGAAGATTTATCTTGTCTTAAAACAGGTTTTAACAGGATTCCTAGGACCTTGTCTGAGATGCTTTGTGCACACGGCTCTGGACTGAGACTCACAGGATCTCACCTTTTAAAATGAGGGGAAGTCCAACACTTTTTAAAAGGACAATCTGCAGTTGAAACAACACGAAAGCGGACACCCCGCCACATTTTTGGGCCAAAATTTTAGGGATGGGGTTGGAGAAAGGTGACCACTCTCAAATTCATGGATGTGGCTATGAATGTTAGGACTGACCATCCATGAGATCAAAATGAAAGTTTGAACCATGTTATGAAGCTATACAGTGTTTGTTGATGATTCAGTTGTTTACAAACATTGGAGGAAAACAAGCTTATATTTTGGGTTCTGATGGAGTACGACAGTTGAACTAAGCTCATGAGGCATTTATAAGTTACTACTCTGAGCTGTGTCTTAGCATCCTCCTAAGACCTACTCCGAGCAGTGTCTTAACTTCTTAGGGAGCGGCAGCAGAGGTGACGGTTTTGGAGAGTCTGGCGTGCCCAAAGTAAAATGCCTGCTTCTCAGGCTCAGAAAATAGGATATGCACATAATTAGTACTATTGGATAGGAAACAGTTTCTAAAGTTTCTAAAAGTGTTAACATAATGTCTGTGAGTTTAACAGAACTGATATAGCAGGCGAAAACCAGAGGAAAATCCAATCCGGAAATGCAGTTTTTGGTGAACTTTGCTCTGTTTGACACTCTCCCCATTGACTTCAAGGCAATCTAGCAGCTGGATTGCAGTACCTATGGCTTCCACTAGATGTCAAAAGTCTATATACAAAGACTGAGAGTGATTGGAGTAAGAGGAACGGATAGGAACAGGAAATGGTAAGGGGACCTGAAATGTCAACAAGTTTTCTCGGGCGCGAGTCTGGGTGCGCGCCCCACTTTATTTTACTTATATAACATTTAGGTGACCATCCGAGTGAACTATTATCACAAATATTCATAAAAGGATAGCTAAGGATGCATTATAACTGGTATTTGATTTGCTTAGGAAAAGTTTATAGGTATATTTGAACGCGTTCTCTTCACGCTTCAATGGGCGATTCGACGTTGGATTTTCTGAACATAACGCGCCAACCAAACGGAGATTTAAGGATATAATAAATGACTTTTTCTAACAAAAGAACCATTGGATGTCTTCGTTGGACACTTGGGAAGCCCTCAGCAGAAGTTCTTCAAAAGGTAAGGGATTTGTTTTCGCTGTGAAATGGGTTTTGTGTGAACCGCGCTGGTTTATGAATTTATGCTAATGGTTAAATATTGTAGGTGCTATCCTCAAACAATCAAATGTTGTGCTTTCGCCGTAAAGCCTTTTTGAAACCTGACAACGCTGTGATTTGGCCAAGAAGCAGAGCTTTTGATGACTATGCAACACTTGTATATTGATGAATGTTTAATAATTCAACTTTGGGATTTTGAATTTGGCGCCTTACATTTCACCGGGTAGTGTCTTAACATCCTCTTAAGACCTATGCTAAGCAGTGTCTTAACATCATCCTAAAACCTACTCTGAGCAGTGTCTTAACATCATTCTAAAACCTAACGTGTGTTAACCCCACCCTCTCCTGATTAACACTGTGGAAAGGAGGATTTAAACCAAGACAGAATTATATATGTACAGTCGTGGCCAAATGTTTTGAAAATTACACAAATATTAATTTCCAGAAAGTTTGCTGCTTCAGTGTCTTTAGATATTGTCAGATGTTACTATGGAATACTGAAGTATAATTACAAGCATTTCATAAGTGTCAAAGACTTTTATTGACAATTAAATGAAGTTGATGCAAAGAGTTAATATTTGCAGTGTTGACCCTCCTCAACAGCTTCTACCCCCAAGCCATAAGACTCCTCAACAGCTTCTACCCCCAAGCCATAAGACTCCTCAACAGCTTCTACCCCCAAGCCATAAGACTCCTCAACAGCTTCTACCCCCAAGCCATAAGACTCCTCAACAGCTTCTACCCCAAGCCATAAGACTCCTCAACAGCTTCTACCCCCAAGCCATAAGACTCCTCAACAGCTTCTACCCCCAAGCCATAAGACTCCTCAACAGCTTCTACCCCCAAGCCATAAGACTCCTCAACAGCTTCTACCCCCAAGCCATAAGACTCCTCAACAGCTTCTACCCCCAAGCCATAATACTCCTCAACAGCTTCTACCCCCAAGCCATAAGACTCCTCAACAGCTTCTACCCCCAAGCCATAAGACTCCTCAACAGCCAATCAAATGGCTACCCAGACTATTTGCACCCCCCCACGCTGCTGATGCTACTCTCTCTTATTATCTGCATGTACATAATTACCTCAATACCGGTGCCCCCACACATTGACTCTGTACCGGTACCTCCTGTATATAGCCTCCTGCTGTATTTATCCTCCTGTATATAGCCTCCTGCTGTATGTAGCCTCCTGCATATAGCCTCCTGTATATATCCTCCTGTATATATCCTCCTGTATATAGCCTCCTGCATATAGCCTCCTGTATATAGCCTCCTGTATATAGCTTCCTGTATATAGCTTCCTGTATATAGCCTCCTGTATATAGCCTCCTGCATATAGCCTCCTGTATATAGCCTCCTGTATATATAGCCTCCTGTATATATAGCCTCCTGTATATATCCTCCTGTATATATCCTCCTGTATATATCCTCCTGTATATAGCCTCCTGTATATAGCCTCCTGTATATATAGCCTCCTGTGTATATATCCTCCTGTATATATAGCCTCCTGTATATATATCCTCCTGTATATAGCCCCGCTATTGTTATTTACTGCTGCTCTTTAAATCATTTGTTTTTCTCATCTCTTACTTTTATTTGTTGATGGCATTTTCTTGAACTGCATTGTTGGTTAAGGGCTTGTGTGTAAGCACTTCACTGTAAGGTCTACACCTGTTGTATTCGGCACATGTGACAAATAAAATTTGATTTTGATGTAGGACCAGCCCTGGTCGTTACCCTGCCTGGGGACTGCAGATGGAAATAGCTGCTAGCTAAATCTGGTAGGCTACAAACCATAATTTCTCAGGTGGAATTGAGACTTGTGTTTTAGGTTGTACATTGTCCCTGTTCAAATAAACTTAATAAATGAATAATCTAACCAACTCTTCCATTGCCATTCAACATATTACCAACCTGTCTGGCAGTATATTGACCTTTTAGCTTTTAGCTTTTCTGAACAAAATAAGTTGACAAAATGTATGAAATGTGTTGGCTAGCTTAGCTAACTTTTCTAAAATAAAGGACCCGACTGTTGAGCCAATTTTCTAGCCTGAAATCATCCACCCACGGGCTGAGCTCGTTGTGCCTCAACGCCACTGAACAGGGGTGTATTCAGCAGTGCACACAGTAACAACAGAAAACGTTTTGCAACGAAAACGAGTTTCTATTGGTCAAATACAGGTAGGTCCCTCCCGTTAGCTCGTGTGTATAGTGTATAAAACAACTTTATTGGGGCGCGTTCAGCAAGATGCAACGTTATAAGCATATGGAAAGGCGCCGACTCTAAGCCACTGGTGGCATTTCTATGGGCAACGTTTGGCTACTGATCGGGGCAGTGTTTTAGTAGTCACCAGTCGGTGTGCTAAAACGGTACATGTCAGGAATTAGAACACACCGTAGCAAAACGTTTTGCAACGAAAACGACAGTTTCTCAATGAACAAATTCATGTAAATCCCGTCCCGTTTGCTGTTTTGGTTCCTAGTGAATACACCCCAGCTGTGTCACACCTCGCTCTATTTTATAATTATTGGAACAGCTGCACTTGAAATGGACACATTTCACCGACATTATGAAAGAAACACAATACAGATAAACCTAATGACAGGGTCATTTACCTGTCTTCATTCATATTGTCTCCGCTCTCCCCAGGCCGTCAGGAGATTTCCATCCGCTCCTTCTCAGAAATGACGGCGGATGAAAGTCCAAGGCAGTTTACTGTTGCTCAGCATATTTCACAGAAAGACATAGATTGTTCTCCTATTGTGGAAAAACAGAAGTACGCGATTTCAATAAAATAATATAAAATAGTAGGAATCCTACGATGTTGTTATTGTTCAGATATGGCCTCCTAAATGTAATTCAGTGGGACAAAAAACAACATGGAATCGATAGGATACATGCCTAAAGGATCCCAAAGACCTAACACCACATTATTTCACATACTAAAGGGAAGTTAATAATTAACATTGTATGAAATCTATATAGTTTATAGGTGTATATTTCTAAAACCTTGCGATGGCATCCCATCCGCAGATTAGATAGAACCACGAGTTTTGTTATCTTAAATTAAACCAAACATGTTACCTTCGTGGCGCAGTTGTTTCCAAATGGCAGAAGCATATGTGCTTTTTACTTTCACTTTGAACCTATTATGTGACTCCAATGCTGTATATAAACCCTGGAATATGAATGCTTTGTCTTGTCCATTGAGAGGAGTTGAAGCCACCAGTCTGCCATATTGGCACTCCCCTGTAGGAGCAGGCCTCGATAGGAATGAATGGAATTCTACAGTATTTCAGTATTTGTGTTGTTGTAATGGGGACAGTAACATTAGTAATCTCTAAAAAATTATACTTTAAGGAAAATGTTTTGGGATATTTTTTTCATTTGTATGTTTAGCTCACATAATATAATTTAAAATGTATGCATTACGGCGTCTTTAATATCATACACGCGGCAAAAAAACGAATGTAGACATTAATAAATGCCTTTCAATAGCTTCCAATATATTTTTATACACCGGTGAGGGAGTCCCAAGATGGATGCACGGCGGCTTCAATACAATACCTATAAATCATCTAATGTGTATATATCAATTATTGGGTAGTGTGTGCGTTTGTGGAAATATTGAACTTTTTAACCGGCTTTTTAAAATCACCCATATTGAAAAAATATAGAATAATTAGACACCCTATAACCCACACCCACACACTCATGTATCAATCTGATTGGTGGATTGTGTTGTGCAGTAAGCAGGCTCAGGTGTATAACTGTGGTTCCTTCCACCTTCAAAGAATAAGCGAGAGGGCCAACCATGGAGAACAGTAAGACACTTCATTATTTCTATAACTACGCGCTATATTGTTTGTCCTCGTGTGTCCGTTCATGTTTTTCAGCATAAAGTACTCTGCAGCCACTTAGTGTGGTGTGGACACCAGGTGAGGTCACACACACAGATTCCTGTTGAACACTGTCTCTTTAACTTCCTTATTTTCTCAATAACAGTCTTTCTCCTCCACTTCATCCCTCTCTCCTCTTCTCCCTAAACCCTCTAGGTTATATCAGCTGTGTCGGGGAACCCCTCCCACATCTGAACTGGCTACATGGAGGGCACAGCATGATCAGAGGTGAGAGGTCACTCGGTCAGGTCAACAGGAAGTATTATTAAAGAGATGCTTTACATTTGAATACAGACAGAGATGTAGTAGTCCCAGAGTTAATGATCCCAGGTCAGTTTATATTATACAGGGAGTATTATTAAAGATATGCTTTACATTGAAATAGAGATGTAGTAGTTCCAGAGTTAATGATCCCAGGTCAGTTTATATTATACAGGGATTATTATTAAAGAGATGCTTTACATTGAAATACAGACAGAGATGTAGTAGTCCCAGAGTTAATGATCCCAGGTCAGTTTATATTATACAGGAAGTATTATTAAAGAGATGCTTTACATTGAAATAGAGACAGAGATGTAGTAGTCCCAGAGTTAATGATCCCAGGTCAGTTTATATTATCCAGGGAGTATTATTAAAGAGATGCTTTACATTGAAATAGAGACAGAGATGTAGTAGTCCCAGAGTTAATGATCCCAGGTCAGTTTTGCATTTCACCTGATGATTATGATGACAGAGTTTTGGCATGTTTAAGCCCTGTTTGTTTTAAATTGTTATTCTGTCTCTCATATACAGGTATGTTTTGATGTGAGAGAGGATGCCAACCCCCAGTCCCGTCATCGCCACCTCACCCGCTCTTAAGATAACCTTCGGGCCGGCTGGGAGCCCAAGGCTGGTTAGGAGACACCACTAGAGACACTATGATGTAATAGTGATGAACTGAGAGAATATTAGGGTAGCAATGTGATTCATTAATCATATGCTGTCTTCCATGCTCCTCTGTTCTTCCTCTGTTCTACATGTATATCCGACTTGCATCCTTGGCACAAAGTTATATTATATTCTACTCAATCCATAGGCTGTCATTCAGACTGTTTTGAAGATGGCACAACTGGCTATGATAGCGAAGGTTCATAGCTAGGTTCTGAACTAATATGTATACCAAAGGTTTTAGGGTCCATACACAGATCGGCTACACATCTATAGGCATTCAGGTATTATCCTCCACTGCACTGCACAATAAGCAAGACAATAGCTAGCTATGTTACTTCATCTGCATTGCAGATATCAGCAAGGCAAAGCTTACAACAGTGTACATTCAATTTGCAGTAAATGCTTTAGCTAGCTAGATTCTCTACATCCACTGGGTCACAAGACGACAGCCTGGTCTGCTGGCTGTTTCAGGAGTCCCTAAATCATGAAACAACCAGAATTACAATGTCATACTCATGTCACAACACCCAACACCGGCTAGCTGGCTAATATTAGCTAGTCAGCTAGCTTGCTGAATAGCGATTTTTCGTAAATTAACTTTATGACAAAATCAAATTAACATAATCGTTTGTCTCTACATTAACTAACAACTAACTAACATATTCCTCTCAACTTTTACATTTTTTTTTTGCGTGATTCGTGATGAAGTTATCATTAATTACATTTGCTTCCGTCCTGGTATTGTTGTCAGACCTTGGCTCCCATCGCGTCAGATTCGTCACGGGAACCACTCCGATATGATTGGTCATCGTCACGGGAACCACTCGATATGATTGGTCATCGTCATAGGAACCACTCGATATGATTGGTCATCGCCACGGGAACCACTCGATATGATTGGTCATTGTCACGGGAACCACTCGATATGATTGGTCATCACCCAGCGGTCGCCGCTGGTGATTTGCATAAAGTTGGGAAAAGTAAATGAAGGTTTTTCTCCACCGTTCATCGTCATGTAATGCCATAAATTGTACATCTGCATTGTTATAGTGCCGGTTCTCATTAGTATCTTATTCATCATTTTAGGCAATGTTAGAATGATGCATTTAATTGTTTCTCACTTTGTGTGTTATAATTATCTCTGGTGATTTTCTCTGTGAGGAGGGTGGTAAAAGTTACAGACCCAACAATATTATATCATAGTATCCCCTCCTTGTAACCATGGTTACCGGTGACAGTCTGGGTCTCTCTTTCTCTCTGTGTGGTAGGCTAACCGCTGAGTCTGGGTCTCTCTTTCTCTCTGTGTGGTAGGCTAACCGCTGAGTCTGGGTCTCTCTTTCTCTCTGTGTGGTAGGCTAACCGCTGAGTCTGGGTCTCTCTGTCTGTCTATGTGGTAGGCTAACCGCTGAGTCTGGGTCTCTCTTTCTCTCTGTGTGGTAGGCTAACCGCTGAGTCTGGGTCTCTCTTTCTCTCTGTGTGGTAGGCTAACCGCTGAGTCTGGGTCTCTCTTTCTCTCTGTGTGGTAGGCTAACCGCTGAGTCTGGGTCTCTCTTTCTCTCTGTGTGGTAGGCTAACCGCTGAGTCTGGGTCTCTCTTTCTCTCTGTGTGGTAGGCTAACCGCTCACCTGATGATTATGATGACAGAGTTTTGGCATGTTTAAGCCCTGTTTGTTTTAAATTGTTATTCTGTCTCTCATATACAGGTATGTTTTGATGTGAGAGAGGATGCCAACCCCCAGTCCCGTCATCGCCACCTCACCCGCTCTTAAGATAACCTTCGGGCCGGCTGGGAGCCCAAGGCTGGTTAGGAGACACCACTAGAGACACTATGATGTAATAGTGATGAACTGAGAGAATATTAGGGTAGCAATGTGATTCATTAATCATATGCTGTCTTCCATGCTCCTCTGTTCTTCCTCTGTTCTACATGTATATCCGACTTGCATCCTTGGCACAAAGTTATATTATATTCTACTCAATCCATAGGCTGTCATTCAGACTGTTTTGAAGATGGCACAACTGGCTATGATAGCGAAGGTTCATAGCTAGGTTCTGAACTAATATGTATACCAAAGGTTTTAGGGTCCATACACCGATCGGCTACACATCTATAGGCATTCAGGTATTATCCTCCACTGCACTGCACAATAAGCAAGACAATAGCTAGCTATGTTACTTCATCTGCATTGCAGATATCAGCAAGGCAAAGCTTACAACAGTGTACATTCAATTTGCAGTAAATGCTTTAGCTAGCTAGATTCTCTACATCCACTGGGTCACAAGACGACAGCCTGGTCTGCTGGCTGTTTCAGGAGTCCTAAATCATGAAACAACCAGAATTACAATGTCATACTCATGTCACAACACCCAACACCGCTAGCTGGCTAATATTAGCTAGTCAGCTAGCTTGCTGAATAGCGATTTTTCGTAAATTAACTTTATGACAAAATCAAATTAACATAATCGCTTGTCTCTACATTAACTAACAACTAACTAACATATTCCTCTCAACTTTTACATTTTTTTTTTGCGTGATTCGTGATGAAGTTATCATTAATTACATTTGCTTCCGTCCTGGTATTGTTGTCAGACCTTGGCTCCCATCGCGTCAGATTCGTCACGGGAACCACTCCGATATGATTGGTCATCGCCACGGGAACCACTCGATATGATTGGTCATCGTCATAGGAACCACTCGATATGATTGGTCATCGCCACGGGAACCACTCGATATGATTGGTCATCGCCACGGAACCACTCGATATGATTGGTCATCACCCAGCGGTCGCCGCTGGTGATTTGCATAAAGTTGGGAAAAGTAAATGAAGGTTTTTCTCCACCGTTCATCGTCATGTAATGCCATAAATTGTACATCTGCATTGTTATAGTGCCGGTTCTCATTAGTATCTTATTCATCATTTTAGGCAATGTTAGAATGATGCATTTAATTGTTTCTCACTTTGTGTGTTATAATTATCTCTGGTGATTTTCTCTGTGAGGAGGGTGGTAAAAGTTACAGACCCAACAATATTATATCATAGTATCCCCTCCTTGTAACCATGGTTACCGGTGACAGTCTGGGTCTCTCTTTCTCTCTGTGTGGTAGGCTAACCGCTGAGTCTGGTCTCTCTTTCTCTCTGTGTGGTAGGCTAACCGCTGAGTCTGGGTCTCTCTTTCTCTCTGTGTGGTAGGCTAACCGCTGAGTCTGGGTCTCTCTGTCTGTCTATGTGGTAGGCTAACCGCTGAGTCTGGGTCTCTCTTTCTCTCTGTGTGGTAGGCTAACCGCTGAGTCTGGGTCTCTCTTTCTCTCTGTGTGGTAGGCTAACCGCTGAGTCTGGTCTCTCTTTCTCTCTGTGTGGTAGGCTAACCGCTGAGTCTGGGTCTCTCTTTCTCTCTGTGTGGTAGGCTAACCGCTGAGTCTGGGTCTCTCTTTCTCTCTGTGTGGTAGGCTAACCGCTGAGTCTGGGTCTCTCTGTCTGTCTGTGTGGTAGGCTAACCGCTGAGTCTGGGTCTCTCTGTCTGTCTGTGTGGTAGGCTAACCGCTGAGTCTGGGTCTCTCTGTCTGTCTGTGTGGTAGGCTAACCGCTGAGTCTGGGTCTCTCTGTCTCTCTGTGTGGTAGGCTAACCGCTGAGTCTGGGTCTCTCTTTCTCTCTGTGTGGTAGGCTAACCGCTGAGTCAGCCGTAAGATCCACTGTCTGGACAGCTTTATGTAGACCCTAAACGTTTGTGGGCACCGTTTGTCACCGTTATAGTGCATTTAATGTATTGTTTAGAGTCGTGCTGTGGCTTCGCTGGCATGCATCTAAAAAAAACTGGGTTGTTTTCCCCACCAAGATTGATGTGCTAGAATCGCCACTGATTCCACCACCTACTGCGTGCAGCTCTCAACTGGTTGAATTAACGTTTCTAAAGGCTTTCCTCAAAAACCTGCGAAATTGAATGTTGACTGCAGAGTAGGCCTACCTGGCAGAATGATATGATGATGATTTGTATCAATCAGGAGGGCAATTGTTTAGCAAACTCACACTGTAGCCTACAGAAACACTGCTATCACATTGTAGCCTACAGAAACACTGCTATCACATTGTAGCCTACAGAAACACTGCTATCACACTGTAGCCTACAGAAACACTGCTATCACATTGTAGCCTACAGAAACACTGCTATCACACTGTAGCCTACAGAAACACTGCTATCACATTGTAGCCTACAGAAACACTGCTATCACACTGTAGCCTACAGAAACACTGCTATCACATTGTAGCCTACAGAAACACTGCTATCACACTGTAGCCTACAGAAACACTGCTATCACATTGTAGCCTACAGAAACACTGCTATCACATTGTAGCCTACAGAAACACTGCTATCACACTGTAGCCTACAGAAACACTGCTTTCACATTTTAGCCTACAGAAACACTGCTATCACCTATTGGCAAGGTAATCATTCATCTTTAAAAGTGACCAGCTCTTCCACACTGGTATCAGTCCCACATAGATATCTATTAGACATGACCAGCTCTTCCACACCGGTATCAGTCCCATAGATAACTATTAGACAGGACCAGCTCTTCCACACCGGTATCAGTCCCATAGATATCTATTAGACTTGATGTTCTGACAGTCTGCCGGTAGTGAGGAATTCTTCTTCAGTTCCACTGGTTGATAATGACTTTTCTAATGAACACTTCACCGGTGATCTTGTATCGTTTCAGGTACCGTCCTTGAATCGAAGGATATCGCCTCAGCTTCAGACGATAGATTCTCACAACCTGTAACGAAAGAAAACAAAAAAATAAGTGAAAGTAACATGTTCTGGTTTCAAGAGAAATTTATATTTCACATAGATTTCCCTAAGCGAGAATGTCCCGACTTTTCAGGAAAACGTTGGACACTAGATATCCCTGATATGCCGACTGCGGTGTACAACATAGAAGCGTATCAGGTTCTGATCATATTACTACGCTTCTTCACCCGAGCTCCGAGCTGCAGTAGATTGGCCACGATCCGCTTCTCGCTCCATCTCTGGTTCACTCACATACTCTGGTTTCTGCTAGCAAGTAATGTCCGCAGTTTTTTTTATTCTAGTGAAATTGGGTTACTTCGTCACGGGTGAAAATGTATTGGTCGCGCGTTGCGTTTTTAGGGTGGGGGTACTTCTAAATTGCACCGTGGCAGTCATTTCATTTCCTGGAGAGCAAGCAGGATTTTGTTCCAGACCTATTTTAAAGAGACAGCTCACAAAAATTACTAAAATCTAAATGTTTGTATCCTTACCTTGAAAGCAGTCTATGGACAAGGAGACTGCAATCTATGATTTGGTCACCCACTGCCATCAACCATTAATTAAAGTACTGTTTCTAGAGAACAGGAATCAATCCACTGACCTTCCCACTGTTTCTAGAGAACAGAAATCATTCCACCTATTTTCCTACTGTTTCTAGATAACATAAATCATTCCACCTACCTTCCTACTGTTTCTAGAGAACAGGAATCATTCCACCTATTTTCCTACTGTTTCTAGATAACATAAATCATTCCACCTACCTTCCTACTGTTTCTAGAGAACAGGAATCATTCCACCTACCTTCCTACTGTTTCTAGAGAACAGGAATCAATCCACTGAGCCCCCTACTGTTTCTAGAGAACAGGAATCAATCCACTGACCTTCCTACTGTTTTCCCCATTCGCCTGTCTTGCTATCTGATTTCATTTAATGTCTGAATAAAGTGTCAAACCACCTACAAAATATGTTTAAAAAATATTAGCATACTTTACATTTTCATTCCCCCAAAATCTCAGAGTAACAAAGTTGTTGAATTTTGAGTGTTAATTTAATATTCAAAGCATTCTAAATACACCTGACCTGTGTTTTCGGTAAAATATGTAGAATTACAGGAGATTAGCTTTATAACAGACCCGTCTAGGCAACATCTCACTCCAAGCTTTCTTCAAAAGTTGGAAGCCCTGAGTGCACTATATAGGGAATAGGGTTCCATTCAGGACACATCCTCTGTCACTGAGAGCCACATTAAAGTCATTATGACAATAGACAATAGGTAGCTAAAAGTTATGACTGATGGACAACATTTAGCTATTGGCATTGGCTCATTAGATAGTCAGACTGAGATAGATAGATATATTTGTTTTATTAAACCTTTATTTAACTAGATAGATAGATAGATATAGATAGAAATATAGATATATAGATATATTTGTTTTATTAAACCTTTATTTAACTAGATAGATAGATAGATAGATAGATAGACATATTTGTTTTATTAAACCTTTATTTAACTAGATAGATAGATAGATAGATAGATAGAAATATAGATATATAGATAGATAGACATATTTGTTTTACTAAACCTTTTTTAACTAGATAGATAGATAGACATATTTGTTTTATTAAACCTTTATTTAAATAGATAGATAGATAGATAGATAACGTTAGATAGATAATACAACACAGACCACCCTGCCTGTTGCCCCTATAATGTTTAGCTGATGTATGCTGTACAAGCCTGATTGTTCTTGCAACACTCCTTGGCTGCTCCTGTCAACCCTACTCATCATCTGAAAGACCCACCTTCAGAGATGGCGACTTGTAGCCGTGGTTCAACCCGCCCGGGCCTCTCCTGCCGCTGTTTCTACTAGCCAGTCGGGCTTGGAGTGGAACAGCTTGACTTTGAACTGCGAGCTGTAAACCATATAGCTAACGTTAAAGTCTCCACAAGCATCGCCGAACTTCCACTAAAGTTTGATTGTTTACCAGACAGAAAGCGCTACAGTGCTGAAATGTGGAGGCCGCGCACACAGCTTTTGGATGTGTCATTGCAAAGATACTGATAACTTTTATCGGTGGTTACCTGTTTCTTTCAAAGAACGAGCGACATGGTAAACTTCCAGTTGTTACTCAGCGCTGAGTAATTAAGGGAAAAGTTAAACTGTCTTTGATGTAAGTAGCTTTCCCTGGTGGTCTAGTGGTTAGGATTCGGCGCTCTCACCGCCGCGGCCCGGGTTCGATTCCCGGTCAGGGAACACACTATTTTTAATATAAATTATAACAACTTTCATATTTTAAATGCTACAAAGGAGTATGTAAATCCACATTTGATCAGTTGTATTTGAAAGCGAACGTTTTCCGTGTTATTTTCTGCTATTGTTGTGTCTGCCCCATGTCTTTTTTTCAACGTAGGCTACAGTTTTTAATGTTTGCTGTTTTTCTGGTCTTACGATTATTATTAATTTTTTTTTAAATTCACAGTTGTGTGTTCAGACGCTGTGAAATGCTGCCACGCCACAGTTCGGGAAATCTATGTACATTTTCCCTGGTGGTGTCTAACTAAACCACAGATTGAACAATGAGACAGATATTTCACAGGATGTAAAAATGTGAAGCATCCGGGTTGACGTTTCCTCTCACTACCAAATATGGTAGGTAGAGGAAGCCCAGTGACTGGCAGTGGGAGAAAATGGAGGGAGAGATGGAGGGAGAGATGGATTTTTGCCCGACATTCTGCTAATTTTTCTGATCGATGAAACGTTTGATCTCAAGCTCGTGTTTGGCTCTGCTTCTTGCATGTTGTGCCCACTATGATTCATTGGCTTCCATTGGAAACAACAGGCTGTGGTCCATCTTGGATTCATTAGACAAATCTTCGTCTAATAGAAGAAACTCCGCCCTCTCGTGTTTGCCTTCATTAACCACCTGTCTTATGTAAACCAAACGTAACCTATCGTACTAAATGGAGTCTATCGTATTTACATACAGAATAATATGAAATGGTCTGAGACCCAGGGAGGAGTGATGGAGAGACATCAACTATCCAAGCAGACTCCTGCTATAATAGCTGCCATAGCTAGGTTATTTATCATCAAACACTCCTCCCTGCTCCCCAGCCTGGTCTCAGACCATTTCATACTATTCTGCAATGTACCTGTCTTGGACTGGATCAAATATGATTACATAGTACCTGTCTTGGACTGGATCAAATATGATTACATAGTACCTGTCTTGGACTGGATCAATTATGATTATATAGTACCTGTCTTGGACTGGATCAATTATGATTACATAGTACCTGTCTTGGACTGGATCAATTATGATTACATAGTACCTGTCTTGGACTGGATCAATTATGATTACATAGTACCTGTCTTGGACTGGATCAAATATGATTACATAGTACCTGTCTTGGACTGGATCAAATATCATTACATAGGACCTGTCTTGGACTGGATCAATTATGATTACATAGTACCTGTCTTGGACTGCATCACATTTCCATTCATAATATTAATTAGCAGCCTATCCTTCACCATCTTCCCTTGATTAGATATCTCCTGACTTCTGATTAGATATCTCCTGACTTCTGATTCGATATCTCCTAACATCTGATTCGATATCTCCTGACTTCTGATTAGATATCTCCTGACTACCGATTAGATATCTCCTAACTTCTGATTAGATATCTCCTGACTTCTGATTAGATATCTCCTAACTTCTGATTAGATATCTTCTGACTTCTGATTAGATATCTCCTAACTTCTGATTAGATATCTCCTGACTTCTGATTAGATATCTCCTAACTTCTGATTCGATATCTCCTGACTTCCGATTCGATATCTCCTGACTTCTGCCACACATGGAGCTTTGATGACTTATGATTGGCCAATAACAAGCTGAACGCGCCACACTGCACTCTCATGAAAAGCAAGAGTAGCAGCATAAATTCTACTACTCTCTCTCTCTCTCTCTCTCTCTCTCTCTCTCTCTCTCTCTCTCTCTCTCTCTCTCTCTCTCTCTCTCTCTCTCTCTCTCTCTCTCTACTGCAGCCGTCACGTTTGGATCTGTATGCGCCCTTCCAGACAAGTCAGTTAAAATGACACATACCCCTGACAATCAGATCCGAGCCAGACCCGTGACATTATTTAGAATTCTGGATCCATTGTTATGAACGTTCTCAAGCCGCCCTCTATCAGCGGAGCCATAGTGGAGCCCTAAAGTGGTGAGAAGCCCAGTCATTCTGGACACAGGCTAACTACTGTTTAGTCTAAATTACACTATAGTGTCCTGGAAATACGATAACGTTGATAAATTAGCCAAATATTTACTAGGAAACAACTTTTCCCAGAATTATCACGTTGTCAAATTTACTATAGACAGATGGCAATGTTGTCATTAGCTAACAAAGTTTATATAAAAACAGCTAGCAATGCTAACGTTAGCTAGCTACAATCCGGTGGCCTCCCATCAATCTTATCTAGCTAGCTAACTGCATCTGAAGTCAAGCTGGTGACATCGAAATGATAACAAAAGGTTTTCCTACTAATTATTTGCCTCCTTTTGAATGGCATTGTATTTCCAAGCCACTGTAGTGGATGGAATCCTCATCAGCGCTCATTGACAATGCATTGAGTAGAATGCTCAGTCAGGCATCAGTACAAAACGAACGTTCTAAACAATACTGTGATGAAACATAGAACCCATGAATAAGTTCTGTCCTGTAGTGAATAAGTTCTGTCCTGTAGTGAATAAGTTCTGTCCTGTAATGAATAAGTTCTGTCCTGTAGTGAATAAGTTCTGTCCTGTAGTGAATAAGTTCTGTCCTGTAGTGAATAAGTTCTGTCCTGTAGTGAATAAGTTCTGTCCTGCAATGAATAAGTTCTGTCCTGTAGTGAATAAGTTCTGTCCTGTAATGAATAAGTTCTGTACTGTAGTGAATAAGTTCTGTCCTGTAGTGAATAAGTTCTGTCCTGTAATGAATAAGTTCTGTCCTGTACTGAATAAGTTCTGTACTGTAATGAATAAGTTCTGTACTGTAATGAATAAGTTCTGTACTGTAATGAATAAGTTCTGTCCTGTAATAAATAAGTTCTGTCCTGTAATGAATAAGTTCTGTCCTGTAATGAATAAGTTCTGTCCTGTAGTGAATAAGTTCTGTCCTGTAGTGAATAAGTTCTGTCCTGTAATGAATAAGTTCCATCCTGTACTGAATAAGTTCTGTCCTGTAGTGAATAAGTTCTGTCCTGTAATGAATAAGTTCTGTCCTATAATGAATAAGTTCTGTCCTGTAATGAATAAGTTCTGTCCTGTAGTGAATAAGTTCTGTCCTGTAATGAATAAGTTCTGTCCTGTAATGAATAAGTTCTGTCCTGTAATTAATAAGTTCTGTTAAGTTATATTGCAGTCACTTAAAGAAGAGACAAGTTGTAAGGTTTTCATCAACAGTACTTCTCATCACAATAAAAACACAACAGGAAACAGGAAATGACTTGTACATTTTATTCTCTATCAGCCAATAAACACACTGCAGCATTTTAATTGTTATACCATTTTTAATAAACTAAGACATGCCCTCATAAATATTTATATATGTATAATATCATATAGGTATATAAATGCCGTCACCTCGGAAACAGGATGCTGATTGGTTAAATTAAAAGCCGGACCCGACCAGTCACAGTGAACTTCCACTAGTTTTGCATTTTGTATCACTTTGTGTATTTTTTTAAAATTATATATATTTTTAAACGTCACTCACAGTAACCAGTGATATCAGTGAAGCAAATACATGACCTGTGGTAAATACGTACAGTAGCTGACGCTCTGAGCTGTGAACGATACCGCCGTGTGTCGACATACTTTCAACCTGCTTGACCATCACCTCTAGTCAGGTGTCTCTGTCCTGTGCCTGCCCTCATATACTTTCCCATTGGCTAGACATACAGAACCCAGCCTACATGGGGCTGTCTTGATTGGCTACAAATTCTGGGCCTTTCCCATTGGCTAGACATACAGAACCCAGCCTATATGGGGCTGTCTGATTGGCTACAAATACTGTATTCTGCCTAGATGGGCCTTTCCCATTGGCTAGACATACAGAACCCAGCCTATATGGGGCTGTCTGATTGGCTACAAATACTGTATTCTGCCTAGATGGGCCTTTCCCATTGGCTAAACGTACCATTTCCTGTGTCCTTGTGCCCAAAGCGTGGAGGTGCAATGTGGGTGTTGTGTAATAAAGTTAATTTTCCTCTGCTCACACACACACACACACACACACACACACACACACACACACACACACACACACACACACACACACACACACACACACACACACACACACACACACACACACACACACTCACACACACACACCACTAACACCTGGTCCCACACTCTCAAGGGCCGATAAGTAATCAATAATCACATTGATAAGTCAAACTAAGAACCATCTGAGAAACTCTCGTACCAACCTCGGGTCTGCGGCACAAATGGCACCCTATTCCCTATGTAGTGAACTACTTATGACCAGGGCCCTATTCCCTATGTAGTGAACAACTAGTGACCAGGGCCCTATGGGTTCTGCATAGGGAATAGGATGCCATTAGTGACACAGACCTCTTCATATCAGAGGACTGCTTCTAAACGAGACAGTCATGATCACACCTTATCAACTTATTCACAGCGTATTCACCATTGGGAAAAAAATTAGAAATAAAGGAATTTCCTAATAAAGGAAACGTCAAGTCTCCGCTACAAATCAACAAACCAAACTAGTTCCTTATCTAGTGAACTGAACCAAAACTACAGAAGAAGAACTTCAAAAAACAAGGAAAGAATTGAACCAATAACAGAGAAGACAGCTGCTTTTACCAACCACTCCCTTCATAGCAGCAATTCAGGTCTGACACACACACACACACTTACTTGCACAAATTCACATGCACACACGTCAAACAATGAGATGAGGTTGGAAATGTCACAAACCATAGAGAGATATACCAAGAGAGAGAGAGAGAGAGAGAGAGAGAGAGAGAGAGAGAGAGAGAGAGAGAGAGAGAGAGAGAATCAAGGCTATACATTATTAACCATATCTCAGCTATGATCGTCACCAGCTAACCGACCAATCATGCTCTACTCTACCTGGTAATGGAGGGGACTAATAAGGTGCCTAGGTTACGGATACAGAAGACAGGTAGAACAAGAACACTAAACACTCCAGCAGGAAGCAGGAAGCGGGGATTAGGGTTAAGGGTTGCTACAGGTGACATCGTGATATCTGACCTTTTTTTTTTAAAGAAAGGTCAATATGAGGAAGAGGAAGTGCTCTAGTTTTCATGTACCAGTGATAGGTAGTGCTGTGAGGTGTATATCATAGCGTCTGTTAGTCCAACCACCTACTCCAGCAGTACAACACATATATGATGTCTGTCTGTGTTCTACCACAGCATCAAGATACAATACATACAGAAAACAAACATGGAAAAACTCTCTTTGGTCACAAAAAAAAAAGGCATAAAGAAAAAACACACAAAGAAGAAAACAAAATAAAGAAATCAAATAAGGAAGTGAATTTGCAGGTTAAGACCAAACAGTAGTGATTGTTGAAACAGGAAGACGGTGGTAGGACTGAGGTGCACTCTGGGATTGCATGTGCCTGATGCATAGGATTGGTGGATCTTCAGGAAAAGGGGCGGGGTCAGAGGCCGGACAGGAAACTAGCGAGGCGATAAAGGAGGCCTGTTATTCCGTTTTCTCCCCTCTCCTCATCATCCCCTCCTCCCCCATCCTCCTCTTCCTCCTCCTCCTAACAGTAGAGGTGGATGAGGTGATGAAGGTGCTGCTGGAGAACGTAGAGTCGTGACCCCCTCAGAGGGGTTGTCTAGTCGCTCCAGGAGAACTTGCTTCCTGTTACCACAGGCTCCTCCTCCCTCACTACTGTCCGTCTCTGGGTACGCCCCTTACACATCTTGGCCCTGAGGGAGGGGGGAGGAGAGAGGAGAGGGAGAGAGAGGGAGAAGAGAGGGAGGAGAGAGGAGAGGTGGAGAGAGGGAGTGAGAAGAGAGGGAGAGGAGAGGTAGAGAGAGAGGGAGGGAGAAGAGAAGAGAGGGAGAAGAGAGGGAAGGGGAGGAGAGGAGAGGGAGGAGAAGAGAGTAGAGAGAGAGAGAGAGAGAGAGAGAGAGGGAGAGAGGGGAGAGACAGAGGAGAGACAGAGAGAGAGGGAGAGAGAGAGAGAGAGAGAGAGAGAGAGAGAGAGAGAGACAGAGAGGAGAGACAGAGAGAGAGAGAGACAGACAGAGAGAGAGAGAGACAGAGAGAGAGAGAGAGAGGAGAGAGAGAGAGAGAAAGAGAGAGAGGAGAGACAGAGAGAGAGACAGACAGAGAGACAGAGAGAGAGAGAGGGTGATTAGTACCTCTGATAATAAAACTAAAAGCATGGATAGTAAACAACAGCAAAGGGAAGACAGGCAGAAACGGAAGACAACGTAGGGAGTAAAAAGAGAATGTTAGAAGGAAAGAGCGTCTCTCCACTAGAGAGATCTGCTCTGTAAACCCCCCTATGTACCCCAGAGACTGATAGAGATGGAGGGAGAGATGAAGGGGAGAGATGAAGGGGAGAGATGGAGGGGGAGATGGAAGGAGAGATGGAGGGAGAGATGGAGGGGAGATGGAGGGAGAGATGGAGGGGAGAGATGTGAGGGGAGAGATGGAGGGGGGAGATGGAGGGGAGATGGAGGGAGAGATGAGGGGAGGGATGGAGGGAGAGATGGAGGGAGAGATGGAGGGGGAGATGGAGGGAGAGATGGAGGGAGAGATGGAGGGAGAGATGGAGGGAGAGATGGAGGGAGAGATGGAGGGAGAGATGGAGGGAGAGATGGAGGGAGAGATGTGAGGGGAGAGATGGAGGGAGAGATGGAGGGAGAGATGGAGGGGAGAGATGGGATGGAGGGAGAGATGGAGGGAGAGATGGAGGGGAGAGATGGAGGGAGAGATGGAGGGGAGATGGAGGGGAGAGATGGAGGGGAGAGATGGGATGGAGGGAGAGATGGAGGGGAGAGATGGGATGGAGGGAGAGATGGAGGGAGAGATGGAGGGGAGAGATGGAGGGAGAGATGGAGGGGAGAGATGGAGGGGAGAGATGGAGGGAGAGATGGAGGGAGAGATGGAGGGGAGAGATGGGATGGAGAGATGGAGGGGAGAGATGGAGGGGAGAGATGGAGGGAGAGATGGAGGGAGAGATGGAGGGAGAGATGGAGGGGAGAGATGGAGGGAGAGATAGAGGGGAGAGATGGAGGGAGAGATGGAGGGAGAGATGGAGGGGAGAGATGGAGGGGAGAGATGGAGGGGAGAGATGGCTATTCTGATTGGCTGGTTGGAGGCTGACCTGTGTGAAGTCGTCCCGGGCCGTGGGGAGGTCAGAGGTCTCGGTCCAATCCCCCTCCACCACCGTGTTCCGCTCCACACGGCTGACCTCGCGACCTTCAGCTGATTCCTCCTCCTCCCACACTGAGTCAGAGTCACGCTCAGAAAACGTCACCTAGAAGGGACAGGAAGGAAAGATTGCAATAACATAATATACAACATGTAATTGATCTTGTGTGGTTAAATCCCACTGCGGCCATAAATAAAATGTATGAACACACTATTGTTGTTATTTATTAATTTATTTTATTTCACCTTTATTTAACCAGGTAGTTCTATATGATGTCATAATACACCTTTATTTAACCAGGTAGTTCTATATGATGTCATAATACACCTTTATTTAACCAGGTAGTTCTATATGATGTCATAATACACCTTTATTTAACCAGGTAGTTCTATATGATGTCATAATACACCTTTATTTAACCAGGTAGTTCTATATGATGTCATAATACAGGTAGGCAAGTTGAGAACAAGTTCTCAATTACAACTGCGACCTGGCCCAGATAAAGCAAAGCAGTTCGACACATACAACAACACAGAGTTACACATGGAGTAAAACAAACACTCAAGTCAATAATACAGTAGGAAAAAAATAAAAAATCTATATACAATGTGTGCAAATGAGGTAGGATAAGGAACGTAAGGCAATAAATAAGCCATGGTGGTGAAGTAACTACAGTATAGCAGTTTAACACTGGAATGGTAGATGTGTTAGTGGCTTACGATAAAAGCTTCTGCTAAACGGAATATATTTTTACTATGAAAAGATACATCAGGTATATTCTCTTATGAACAATTCAAATTGGGCACAATTCTATTTCAATTCCAGTCTGTTCAGAAAAGAAAAAACGAATTCCAATTCTAAATTTTCCTCACTGAAGAGAACTGGAAATGGAATTGGAATGACAGTGTACTTCCTGGATTGCGTGGAATGGCGAACATCCATAAAGACAAGTAGAATTCAGATATGAGGTCATTGTTTTAGTACTTGTCCAATTTGTTTTGAAACTACGGAGCGCAATATGGTTCAATGTGACAAAAAAGCAGCACAATCAGGTTTTTTTCTCACATTTCCAGCATGTTGTTGAAACTAAAAGTGGGATCATGTAGCTGTTTATACAGGAAAAGAGTACCAACACAGAGAACTGGAGCTGTTTATACAGGAAAAGAGAATCAACACAGAGAACTGGAGCTGTTTATACAGGAAAAGAGAATCAACACAGAGAACTGGAGCTGTTTATACAGGAAAAGGGAACCAACACAGAGAACTGCAGCTGTTTATACAGGAAAAGGGAACCAACACAGAGAACTGCAGCTGTTTATACAGGAAAAGAGAATCAACACAGAGAACTGGAGCTGTTTATACAGGAAAAGGGAACCAACACAGAGAACTGGAGCTGTTTATAAACGGGGGCTGTGATCTTTATGCACGTCCGCTATTGAACTGGTATTGACCCCCGACCCTGACAAACACATATACACAACCCTCACCTCTGAGTGATCTCCGTGGCTCCTCAGCACGGTCCTCTCCACCCCTCTGGAGTATCCGTCCACCTCCTCCCCTGGGGGGGCACCCCCCTCCACCCTCACCTCCTCCCCCTGCAAACCCTCACTCGACATCACCTGACGGATACCCTTACGAGTAACCTGGATGGAGAGGGCAGAGGGCAAAGGTCACAGAACAGGTTAAGGTAAGTCACACACACACACACACACAGATAGACACAGGTACACACATATACACACACATATACACACACAGATAGACACAGGTACACACATATACACACACATATACACACACATATACACACACATATACACAGATAGACACAGGTACACACATATACACACACATATACACACACATATACACAGATAGACACAGGTACACACATATACACACACATATACACACACATATACACAGATAGACACAGGTACACACATATACACACACATATACACACACATATACACAGATAGACACAGGTACACACATATACACACACATATACACACACACACACACAGATAGACACAGGTACACACATATACACACACATATACACACACACACACAGATAGACACAGGTACACACATATACACACACATATACACACACATATACACACACACACACACACACAGATAGACACAGGTACACACATATACACACACATATACACACACACACACACACAGATAGACACAGGTACACACATATACACACACACACACACAGATAGACACAGGTACACACATATACACACACATATACACACACACACACAGATAGACACAGGTACACACATATACACACACATATACACACACACACACACAGATAGACACAGGTACACACATATACACACACATATACACACACATATACACACACACACACACAGATAGACACAGGTACACACATATACACACACATATACACACACACACACACAGATAGACACAGGTACACACATATACACACACATATACACACACACACACACACACAGATAGACACAGGTAAACATACACACACACAGACACACTGGCTATAACCAAATGATCACCCTATTTAGTAGGCTTTGAGGGTAAGTGAAATATAGACATTTCTCAACATGTGGTTCGACATCTTTAAAATGCCAGGATGTCATACTGATGTCTTCCGTTCCTGCAGTATGAACTCCCCGGAAGGAAATAGTGTTATTAGACCTTCTGACAACCAGACAAAAGGGACATGTTGTAATGTAGTGTTTCTCTATACTGGGGACCCAAAGGGGACATGTTGTAATGTAGTGTTTCTCTATACTGGGGACCCAATGGGGACATGCTGTAATGTAGTGTTTCTCTATACTGGGGACCCAAAGGGGACATGCTGTAATGTAGTGTTTCTCTATACTGGGGACCCAAAGGGGACATGCTGTAATGTAGTGTTTCTCTATACTGGGGACCCAAAGGGGACATGTTGTAATGTAGTGTTTCTCTATACTGGGGACCCAAAGGGGACATGTTGTAATGTAGTGTTTCTCTATACTGGGGACCCAATGGGGACATGTTGTAATGTAGTGTTTCTCTATACTGGGGACCCAAAGGGGACATGCTGTAATGTAGTGTTTCTCTATACTGGGGACCCAAAGGGGACATGTTGTAATGTAGTGTTTCTCTATACTGGGGACCCAAAGGGGACATGCTGTAATGTAGTGTTTCTCTATACTGGGGACCCAAAGGGGACATGTTGTAATGTAGTGTTTCTCTATACTGGGGACCCAAAGGGGACATGTTGTAATGTAGTGTTTCTCTATACTGGGGACCCAAAGGGGACATGTTGTAATGTAGTGTTTCTCTATACTGGGGACCCAAAGGGGACATGCTGTAATGTAGTGTTTCTCTATACTGGGGACCCAAAGGGGACATGTTGTAATGTAGTGTTTCTCTATACTGGGGACCCAAAGGGGACATGCTGTAATGTAGTGTTTCTCTATACTGGGGACCCAAAGGGGACATGCTGTAATGTAGTGTTTCTCTATACTGGGGACCCAAAGGGGACATGTTGTAATGTAGTGTTTCTCTATACTGGGGACCCAAAGGGGACATGCTGTAATGTAGTGTTTCTCTATACTGGGGACCCAAAGGGGACATGCTGTAATGTAGTGTTTCTCTATACTGGGGACCCAAAGGGGACATGTTGTAATGTAGTGTTTCTCTATACTGGGGACCCAAAGGGGACATGTTGTAATGTAGTGTTTCTCTATACTGGGGACCCAAAGGGGACATGCTGTAATGTAGTGTTTCTCTATACTGGGGACCCAAAGGGGACATGTTGTAATGTAGTGTTTCTCTATACTGGGGACCCAAAGGGGACATGTTGTAATGTAGTGTTTCTCTATACTGGGGACCCAAAGGGGACATGTTGTAATGTAGTGTTTCTCTATACTGGGGACCCAAAGGGGACATGCTGTAATGTAGTGTTTCTCTATACTGGGGACCCAAAGGGGACATGTTGTAATGTAGTGTTTCTCTATACTGGGGACCCAAAGGGGACATGTTGTAATGTAGTGTTTCTCTATACTGGGGACCCAAAGGGGACATGCTGTAATGTAGTGTTTCTCTATACTGGGGACCCAAAGGGGACATGTTGTAATGTAGTGTTTCTCTATACTGGGGACCCAAAGGGGACATGCTGTAATGTAGTGTTTCTCTATACTGGGGACCCAAAGGGGACATGTTGTAATGTAGTGTTTCTCTATACTGGGGACCCAAAGGGGACATGTTGTAATGTAGTGTTTCTCTATACTGGGGACCCAAAGGGGACATGTTGTAATGTAGTGTTTCTCTATACTGGGGACCCAAAGGGGACATGTTGTAATGTAGTGTTTCTCTATACTGGGGACCCAAAGGGGACATGTTGTAATGTAGTGTTTCTCTATACTGGGGACCCAAAGGGGACATGCTGTAATGTAGTGTTTCTCTATACTGGGGAGCCAAAGGGGACATGCTGTAATGTAGTGTTTCTCTATACTGGGGACCCAAAGGGGACATGCTGTAATGTAGTGTTTCTCTATACTGGGGACCCAAAGGGGACATGCTGTAATGTAGTGTTTCTCTATACTGGGGACCCAAAGGGGACATGCTGTAATGTAGTGTTTCTCTATACTGGGGACCCAAAGGGGACATGTTGTAATGTAGTGTTTCTCTGATCCCCAGGACCAGGGGTGGATAAAGTACCCAATTGTCATACTTGAGTAAAAGAACAGATACCTTCATAGAAAATGACTCCAGTAAAAGTGAAAGTCAACCAGTAAAATACTACTTGAGTAAAAGTCTAAAAGTATTTGGTTTTTAACATACTTAAGTATCAAAAGTAAATTCCATATATCAAATTCTATATATTAAGCAAACCATAATTGTCTTGTTTTTTTTTATTTAGACCATTTTCCTGTCCTGCTAAGCATTCAACATGTAACAAGTACTTTTGGGTGTCAGGGAAAATGTATGGACTAAAAAGTACATCATTTTATTTAGGAACGTAGTGAAGTAAAAGTTGTCAAAAATATAAATAGTATAGGAAAGTAAAGATACCCCCCAAAAAAACGACTTAAGTAGTATTTTTAAATTATTTTTACTTGAGTACTTTACACCACTGCCCAGGACTAGGATTTGTAAACACTAATGGAATGAATGAATGACAGGAACCAAACATTGTCTTCATTTCCACCTATGATTACCTTTCTGACCACCGTGTGTCCATGTTGATCTGTGTACTGCTCCTCTGTCGCAGTCTGAGGAGGGATGTCTGGCATCTCATCTTGCTGTAGAGAGAGGCAGACACACAGTCAGCACTGAGGCCTGTCATTACACCGAGTCACCACCGGGGGCGCTGAGGCCTGTCATTACACCGAGTCACCACAGGGGGCGCTGAGGCCTGTCATTACACCGAGTCACCACAGGGGGCGCTGAGGCCTGTCATTACACTGATTCACCACAGGGGGCGCTGAGGCCTGTCATTACACCGAGTCACCACAGGGGGCACTGAGGCCTGTCATTACACCGAGTCACCACAGGGGGTACTGAAGCCTGTCATTACACTGATTCACCACAGGGGGCGGTGATGCCTGTCATTACACTGATTCACCACAGGGGTGATGTTCCCTATATAGTGTATATGACACCAATAGATGTCCCCTATAGGCCCTAGTCTAAAGTAGTACACTACATAGGGCATATGGTTCCATTTGGGAGTCAATTGAGACCGCACGGGTCGTATCCATGAGGAAACACAACAGGAAAACGTTTTAAAATGTTTTGCAACAGAATATGAAAATGAGTGTTTTTTTTCCATTTCAACACAGCATCCCAACACAGCATCCCAACACAGCATCCCAAAACAGCATCCCAAAACAGCATCCCAACCCAACACAGCATCCCAACCCAACACAGCATCTCAACACAGCATGTCAACACAGCATCTCAACACAGCATCCCAACACAGCATCCCAACACAGCATCCCAACACAGCATCCCAACATAGCATCCCAACCCAACACAGCATCTCAACACAGCATCCCAACACAGCATCCCAACATAGCAAAACAAAACAAAGAGATTGTTACACACCAGTAAGACTCCAGCGTGAAAAGTTATATCTGACCCAGTGATGTGTGTATTTCGTGTGTATTTAAGAATTCTGTCGGTCCATACAGAATACACACATTGCATACTGGACTAACAAACACGGGATATGACAAAGGTCTCCAATTAATCACACGAAAGAGAGGAAAAATCCATCATGCTGTTTGTTAAACAATCCCCATACGCAAAATACGTTTCAAACTTTCTCCTCAAACCACACAGAGACCCCAATTGGGGCCACATCCCAACATGCTGAAGCACCAAGCCAGACCACAAGTCCCCCAGGAGGGCTTCCTCTCTGTGGGGTAGGTACCTGGATGACAACCCTCCTCTGTACTACTCTGGTGGTCAGAAACTCCTCCTCGTCAGAAGTCATCTCACCCACCTCCACAGCTACCTCCTGGTCGGGGGCAGCACAGGTGCATTGTGGGTCAGGACATGCCATTGGATGGGTCTAAAATGGCCTACTCTTTCCTATACAGTGCAATACTTTTGGAGGTCCTTGTTTTCTCGGTCCCTTTGGGCCTCAGTCATAAGCGGTGCACTACATGGGGAATAGGGTGTCGTTTGGGATGCACACATTTTGTTTTGTTGGTGAGCAAAGCAAGAGGCAAGCGTTGATGATGTCATGTTGTGCCTTCCTTAGTTTACTTATTTGAATGAAGTGGTTGAAGGAAGCTTTGAATGTTTTTTTTTTTTGGGTTAGGGGGGTTCTTTTCAAAACTACAAAGTACAACAAAACGTGCTGAAACTGGGAGCTTCATACAACTCCATATCATGCAACGCAACATAGTGTATAAAACTAGATTTTGATTGGATAAATAGCAACAGAATGTGGTTCTGGTCTATTCTCAGTAAAGCACACAGCTGATAAAATATGAAGAAAGCATCAAGATGTGAAGCAGTAGAACACTCTCTATCTAAATAAATAAAGACAGTAGAATACTCTCTATATAAATAAATAAAGACAGTAGAATACTCTCTATATGAATAAATAAAGACAGTAGAATACTCTCTATATGAATAAATAAAGACAGTAGAATACTCTCTATATAAATAAAGAGTAAAATACTCTCTATATAAATAAATAAAGACAGTAGAACACTCTCTAAATAAATAGACAGTAGAATACTCTCTATATAAATAAATAAAGACAGTAGAACACTCTCTACATGAATAAATAAAGACTCTCTATTTAAGCTCCCAGTCATTTATTGGGTAAACCACCACCGCGTGGCCATCACTGTGCCTTCTTCAGGGCAACAAGAACAGCACAATGTAACTGTCTCATCTACTCCCGCTCTCCGGCGCTCGGGGTTAGAGACAGGGGGTTAGAGCAGTAGACAGGGGGTTAGAGCAGGAGACAGGGGGTTAGAGCAGGAGCTAGGGTTAGAGCAGAAGACAGGGGGTTAGAGCAGGAGACAGGGGGTTAGAGCAGGAGATAGGGGGTTAGAGCAGGAGACAGGGGGTTAGAGCAGGAGACAGGGGGTTAGAGCAGGAGCTAGGAGGTTCGAGCAGGAGATAGGGTTAGAGCAGGAGACAGGGGGTTAGAGCAGGAGACAGGGGTTAGAGCAGGAGACAGGGGGTTAGAGCAGGAGATAGGGGGTTAGAGCAGGAGACAGGGGGTAGGAGCAGGAGCTAGGAGGTTGGAGCAGGAGACAGGGGTTAGAGCAGGAGACAGGGGGTTAGGAGCAGGAGCTAGGAGGTTGGAGCAGGAGACAGGGGTTAGGAGCAGGAGACAGGGGGTTAGAGCAGGAGACAGGGGTTAGAGCAGGAGACAGGGGTTAGAGCAGGAGACAGGGGTTAGGAGCAGGAGATAGGGGGTTAGAGCAGGAGATAGGGGGTTAGAGCAGGAGATAGGGGGTTAGAGCAGGAGACAGTGGGTTAGAGCAGGAGACAGGGGTTAGGAGCAGGAGACAGGGGGTTAGAGCAGGAGACAGGGGGTTAGAGCAGGAGATAGGGGGTTAGAGCAGGAGACAGGGGGTTAGAGCAGGAGATAGGGTTAGAGCAAGAGACAGGGGTTAGAGCAGGAGACAGGGGTTAGAGCAGGAGATAGGGGTTAGAGCAGGAGATAGGGGTTAGAGTAGGAGACAGGGGGTTAGAGCAGGAGATAGGGTTAGAGCAGGAGACAGGGGGTTAGAGCAGGAGACAGGGGGTTAGAGCAGGAGCTAGGGTTAGAGCAGGAGACAGGGGGTTAGAGCAGGAGACAGGGGGTTAGAGCAGGAGACAGGGGGTTAGAGCAGGAGACAGGGGGTTAGAGCAGGAGATAGGGTTAGAGCAGGAGCTAGGAGGTTGGAGCAGGAGACAGGGGGTTAGAGCAGGAGACAGGGGGTTAGAGCAGGAGCTAGGAGGTTGGAGCAGGAGACAGGGGGTTAGAGCAGGAGCTAGGTGGTTGGAGCAGGAGATAGGGGGTTAGAGCAGGAGACAGGGGGTTAGAGCAGGAGCTAGGGTTAGAGCAGGAGCTAGGAGGTTGGAGCAGGAGATAGGAGGTTGGAGCAGGAGATAGGGGGTTAGAGCAGGAGATAGGAGGTTGGAGCAGGAGATAGGGTTAGAGCAGGAGACAGGGGGTTAGAGCAGGAGCTAGGGTTAGAGCAGGAGCTAGGAGGTTAGAGCAGGAGGTGGGTAAGAATGGCGGGAGGATTTTCTCAACAGTCATCTCACCCTGTCCAGTGAGTCATCATCATCTGCTGCTCTGACAGGAGGAAGCTCCTGAGGAGCCTGGTAAAAGGCTGAGTCGTCTTTGTGTGCCAGCTCTTCACTCTCTTCCTTTATGTCATCGTGAGGCTGGTGGACGTAAGGTGCGTCCTCATAATCCTCACTCCCTGAGGACAGCAGGACTCCACGCTCGTGTTTGTGCACTGCGGAGCAACCCGGAAGCGCAGTCGGCTTCTGGTACTTTCTCCCCAGGGCTCCTGAATGGGACGCTTGTCCTTGGTTTCGGCCGACCCCTGACCTTTCCCTCTTCTTCGATTCGTCAGGTTCCGTCTCGGAGAAGTCTGAGACACCCTGTTTGCAGTCAAAGTAAGTCTCTGGGTCAGAGTCTTCGTATAAGTGCATGGTGGTGCTGCCTCGTATGACTTCTGCGTAGGTCGGAGGCTTGGGTTTGTGGATAGAGGAGGATGCCTCAACATACTCAGGAGGAAGGCTGAACTCCATGAAGAACTCTTCATCATGGGCTGATGCTGTAACCTCTGGAACGGGTTGGGCTGATACCATCTCTGCCCTGGGTTCTACTGGACCAGGCTGGGAGACATGGGACTTTACCTCAACAGGGGTGACTGGAGGACTGAACTCGTCCTCTACGGGGGTGACTGGATCCTCTGATGGTTGCTCACTGGTATTTGGTTTGAGCTCTTCAGAGAGCATGTTGAGGTACCTAGGACTCTGGTAAGGGCTCAACTCCTCGAAGCTGAAGTGCCTGGAGACGGTGACGGTCTCTGGAGTCTGTGGGGTCACGTCAGAAAGTGACTGAGGCGACTGCTCATCGTATTCAAGGGTTTCAGGGGGAGTGCTATCCCTTAAATGTGACACAATTTCTGGGGTATTTCTTATGCATGTTTCATCTACCAATTGGCTGGGCTCAGTGGTTAATCCCCCAGATTCGCACAATACTTTGCTTTGTTCAATAGATACCTTTTTGACTGCAGCTTGAATGCTTGATGTTTCTTTGAAGTTGCCATATTCTACATCAACTGTCTCCTGGTCCTGCTGTGGGAGACTGATTCGATATTCTTCTACAGTTGAAGGTTCGGTAAAAACAACTGATGATCTGCTGTCATCTGCAGCATCATCATGTTCGAGTGATTGGAACTCTTGAGATGGAACAATTGATTCTGATGACAGTTCTAGAACTTTATGGCATGGTTCTGGAGATTCCGGTATTCCGACAGATTTGATAGCAGCAGTGGGGCTAACCAAAGGCATGGAACCAGTGAGATCTGATTCTTCTGCTCTGTGTGTTTGCAGGTACTCCAAGTGGCTCAACTGAACCGGATCAGCTGTAACTTGGCTAGGCTCTGGGAAGGTCTTGATTAGATCTGCGGTCACCCCAAATACCTCCGGATCAGTTTCATAGGACAAGGAGAGATCGGTCAGCACTGAGGCCATTAAACTTATTTCACCTGGCTCCCCTGTGATCTGAGTAGGGGATGAGGGACTGAGACTAGAGATCTCTTCCTCACCCTCAGTGGGATTTCCGTCTGATTCAGGAAAGAGTTCCTCAAACTCAACATAAGGTTGTAGATCTTCAAGACCCCCTTCGCTGGATTCCGAAAGAGATGAGTCCAGTGGTTCCAGAGTTTTTGGTCGGAATTCCGCTTTGATTTCTTCAAATTCTGACAGCAGCTGATCAAGCTGGGCGGGTGTCCCTGAATCCAGGGGTGTTTGTAGATTGCTCGCTGACCATTGTGGTTCATCCCCTTGGCTGTCTTTGGAGTTGTGGCTGAGAAGGTCTGGTAACACTGGACTGGTTTCAGAAGAAGAGGACTCCTTGTTCAGATTCAATGGTTTTTCTGGACTTTCTGGCGATACCCTCGTCTTCTCAGTGGGCATTGTCATTTCAGGGGATAACGGACTGAATTCAAAGGCATTTGGAATCTGGAGATCTGGAGTCACAGATTGGGTTTCAGACATGAGTGTTTTGTTTGAGATAGATCTATTAGTAGACGGTTCGTCCAGCTCTAATACATGTTTGGGTTCTGATAGAGACTCCTTGGAGGATCCTGCTGAAACCTGGATGAGAATGATGGAATGGGAGAAACAAATTATAAATGAGTTTGTGATGGAGGTAGAGTCGCAAAAAAACATTATTTCCCCAAATATTCCCATGTGTTCCAGAATCCCGGGTTGGAAGAATTCTAAGAATCATCCAAGAATCCTCCAACCAGGATTTCTGGAAAAACCTGGGAATTTTGGGAAAGTTTACTGGAATTTATCAACCTCAATGATGAATGATTAATGTTGTTGAGGAAACTATAGTATGAAAAAAGGAGCAATGCAGTACATGCAGCAACAAGGTTCCATACATCATGACAATGTATTTCAAAATGAACATTCCAATGAATTAATGAAATTACCAAAAATGATGAGCCAAACCAATAAACCTATAGTATTGTCACACTGTACATACATGACCTGCATGTACTCAGAAGTACCACACTTCTAATAGCAGTACAGAGCACAGAAGCAGTTCAGCAGTACTCATTTGATTAGGACACGACCTCGTTGACACATATAACTCCTTATATCAAAATGCGATGGGTACATTTCTTATAGAAATTCTCCTAAAGCTTTCTCTCCAGGACAACATTCTCTGAAATGCAGGAATACCACAATAGGAAAGAAACAGTCAAGCCAATCAACTGTTAACCCTACTAAGCTCCAAGGCAATCAACTGTTAACCCTACTAAGCTCCAAGGCAATCAACTGTTAACCCTACTAAGCTCCAAGCCAATCAACTGTTAACCCTACTAAGCTCCAAGGCAATCAACTGTCAGCCCTACTAAGCTCCAAGGCAATCAACTGTCAGCCCTACTAAGCTCCAAGGCAATCAACTGTCAGCCCTACTAAGCTCCAAGGCAATCAACTGTCAGCCCTACTAAGCTCCAAGGCAATCAACTGTCAGCCCTACTAAGCTCCAAAGCAATCAACTGTCAGCCCTACTAAGCTCCAAGGCAATCAACTGTCAGCCCTACTAAGCTCCAAGGCAATCAACTGTCAGCCCTACTAAGCTCCAAGGCAATCAACTGTCAGCCCTACTAAGCTCAAAGGCAATCAACTGTCAGCCCTACTAAGCTCCAAGGCAATCAACTGTCAGCCCTACTAAGCTCCAAAACAATCAACTGTCAGCCCTACTAAGCTCCAAGGCAATCAACTGTCAGCCCTACTAAGCTCCAAGGCAATCAACTGTCAGCCCTACTAAGCTCCAAAGCAATCAACTGTTAACCCTACTAAGCTCCAAGGCAATCAACTGTCAGCCCTACTAAGCTACAAAACAATCAACAGTCAGCCCTACTAAGCTCCAAGGCAATCAACTGTCAGCCCTACTAAGCTCCAAGGCAATAAACTGTCAGCCCTACTAAGCTCCAAAGCAATCAACTGTTAACCCTACTAAGCTCCAAGGCAATCAACTGTCAGCCCTACTAAGCTCCAAAGCAATCAACTGTTAACCCTACTAAGCTCCAAGGCAATCAACTGTCAGCCCTACTAAGCTCCAAGGCAATCAACTGTCAGCCCTACTAAGCTCCAAAGCAATCAACTATCATCCCTACTAAGCTCCAAAACAATCAACTGTTAACCCTACTAAACTCCAAGGCAATCAACTGTTAACCCTACTAAGCTACAAAACAATCAACTGTTAACCCTACTAAGCACCAAGGCAATCAACTGTTAACCCTACTAAGCTCCAAGGCAATCAACTGTTAACCCTACTAAGCTACAAAACAATCAACTGTTAACCCTACTAAGCACCAAGGCAATCAACTGTTAACCCTACTAAGCGCCAAGGCAATCAACTGTTAACCCTACTAAGCTCCAAGGCAATCAACTGTTAACCCTACTAAGCTCCAAGGCAATCAACTGTTAACCCTACTAAGCTACAAAACAATCAACTGTTAACCCTACTAAGCACCAAGGCAATCAACTGTTAACCCTACTAAGCTCCAAGGCAATCAACTGTTAACCCTACTAAGCTCCAAGGCAATCAACTGTTAACCCTACTAAGCTCCAAGGCAATCAACTGTTAACCCTACTAAGCTCCAAGGCAATCAACTGTTAACCCTACTAAGCTCCAAGGCAATCAACTGTTAACCCTACTAAGCTCCAAGGCAATCAACTGTTAACCCTACTAAGCTCCAAAGCAATCAACTATCAGCCCTACTAAGCTAGAAAACAATCAACTGTTAACCCTACTAAGCTACAAAACAATCAACTGTTAACCCTACTAAGCTCCAAGGCAATCAACTGTTAACCCTACTAAGCTCCAAGGCAATCAACTGTTAACCCTACTAAGCTCCAAGGCAATCAACTGTTAACCCTACTAAGCTCCAAGGCAATCAACTGTTAACCCTACTAAGCTCCACGGCAATCAACTGTCAGCCCTACTAAGCTCCAAGGCAATCAACTGTTAACCCTACTAAGCTACAAAACAATCAACTGTTAACCCTACTAAGCTCCAAGGCAATCAACTGTCAGCCCTACTAAGCTACAAAACAATCAACTGTTAACCCTACTAAGCTCCAAGGCAATCAACTGTTAACCCTACTAAGCTACAAGGCAATCAACTGTTAACCCTACTAAGCTCCAAGGCAATCAACTGTCAGCCCTACTAAGCTCCAAGGCAATCAACTGTCAGCCCTACTAAGTTCCAAAGCAATTAACTATCATAGCTACTAAGCTACAAAACAATCAACTGTTAACCCTACTAAACTCCAAGGCAATCAACTGTTAACCCTACTAAGCTACAAAACAATCAACTGTTAACCCTACTAAGCACCAAGGCAATCAACTGTTAACCCTACTAAGCTACAAAACAATCAACTGTTAACCCTACTAAGCTCCAAGGCAATCAACTGTTAACCCTACTAAGCTCCAAGGCAATCAACTGTTAACCCTACTAAGCTCCAAGGCAATCAACTGTTAACCCTACTAAGCTCCAAAGCAATCAACTATCAGCCCTACTAAGCTACAAAACAATCAACTGTTAACCCTACTAAGCTACAAAACAATCAACTGTTAACCCTACTAAGCTCCAAGGCAATCAACTGTTAACCCTACTAAGCTCCAAGGCAATCAACTGTTAACCCTACTAAGCTCCAAGGCAATCAACTGTTAACCCTACTAAGCTCCAAGGCAATCAACTGTCAGCCCTACTAAGCTCCAAGGCAATCAACTGTTAACCCTACTAAGCTACAAAACAATCAACTGTTAACCCTACTAAGCTCCAAGGCAATCAACTGTCAGCCCTACTAAGCTACAAAACAATCAACTGTTAACCCTACTAAGCTCCAAGGCAATCAACTGTTAACCCTACTAAGCTACAAGGCAATCAACTGTTAACCCTACTAAGCTCCAAGGCAATTAACTGTTAACCCTACTAAGCTACAAAGAAATCTTTCAATGTAAGACATGACTTCTGATTTTTCTGTGTGAATAAATGCACCATCATGCAGTATTCCAGTCCATTTCTGAGGTTATGTCCCAAATGGCACACTATGACCTTTGTAGTGCACTACTTTTAGCCAGGGCCCTATGGCACCCTATTCCCTTTGTAGTGCACTACTTTTAACCAGGGCCATATGGCACCCTATTCCCTTTATAGTGCACCACTTTTAACCAGGGCCTGCACATCTCTGGTTAAAAGTAGGTCACTGCAGAAGGGAATAAAGTTACATTTAGTCAGCCACATTTAGCTTGAGGACACACCATGTGACAGGAAGGAAGTCCATGGCGTTGAGACTGAACGTGTCTCACTACCGTTCATTAGTTGCCTTTCTGAGACACTTCCTGCATTGCTGATGCAAACATGCCTCAGCAGGAGTGTCAAGCTCCTACAGCTATGCGTCAAAACACATTAGTGAAAGCTTGAGCCCAAAGGGTCCTACGCGACGCATGTGAACTACGCACTACGCAGTACGCACTACCAGCATTAATTGTTTTTAGAAAGCGTCACTGCATTCCCTGCTGACGGAGAACGTGCGTGGTCTTACCGGCGGCGCAGAAACTCGTCTGTCTTCCGCTTTTCTCATCTGCTTTCTTTTCAAGTGCTTGCTTGTCTCGTCAATCTTGGGTTGCGCTTCACATCCTTTCAACGTAGGGACATTACTGTGTTCTTTTCTTTGGATTGACTTACGACTTGCTTGAGGTCTTTCGTGAACTGCCTCCTCCGCCCTGACAGCAGCAACAGGAGATCCCAGATTTTGTTCGTCAGATGGCACGTGACTCGACTGAGAGGACACTTGATGAGGTCTGTGAGTCTCTACATCATCTAACCAATCTATATCTACATCCTCTACGGTGTCTCTGGCGCTGTCTGGGGAGGAGGCCCTACAAAAAAACGCTTCTACTGCTCGGTGGGTTTGGCAAACAACTGGGAAAACTAAACTAAAAGGGTCCCCTATTAGTTTTAAGTGTGCTCTTTCAACTATCACTTCAGGTTCATGTTTAGTGGAAACCTGGTCTGTTGGAAGAGAATGTTGACCGTCACCCTGAGTTAAAACAGCATCTGTGTTGGAGCAGATGGAGTCAGGAGAACAGGCTCTAGTCTCACAGAACAAGTCCTCCAGACCAAACTCATCACAGTCTGATATCACAGATTCAGGTGTCCAACACTTCTCTCTTGCTGACACGGCAAAAACAGACAGACCAGGTCCATATTGGGGGACAGGTGAGTCAGGAGAGAGGTGCCTATACTCCTCTTGTGATGCAACGGATTCAGGGGAGGAATGTCTTAGATTTAACTCTGAAAACCAGTCCTCTAAAAATGACAGGCTCTCTCCTGATGTTGAAACTGGCGTCATTGGTCTGTCTTGGCTCATATCTTTGTCTGACTCATCTACTAATCTCATTCCATCTTCTGATATTAACGATTCAGGTGAATCTGCTCTGTCTTTAGTAAACATTTCCTCAAGACAGAACTCAGAGAATTCAATATCTGAAGTTACTGACTGAGGTGACGAAGATCCATCACCAGTGGGAGCCAAATAATGATCGCAACATTGAGGCATGAAGTGAGGAACTGGAGAGTCAGGAGAGAGGGGCCTGTACTCATCAAATGATGCAACAGATTCAGGTGAAGATGCCCTCATGTCAGTAAAGAAGTGGTTAGGATATAAACGGATTCCATCCCTGTCTGAACTGAGTGACTCAGGAGAAAGAGGTCTGTACACAGGAAGGGACGACAACTGGATCAACTCCAATTCAGCTAAGACAGGGGGAGGGGTTCTGATTTCTGTCTCTACTGGCTGGGATATTGGCAAATGAGGTTCATGCAACGTTTCTGTGACTGTCTGGTCAGTGACATGAGAGACTGTTCGCAAGGAACCCTCTTGTACCGTCTTCTCCTCTGCTGGAGTAGCAGAATGACAAGGTGAGGCTGGTTCTTCAACACTAACTGGCCTCAAGTCTTCACCAGATTGATGCGGTTGATTCAGGACTTTTTTTAAATGTCTGTCTCCTGCATATTCAAAAACACCTGTTTTACTCAAATAGGTTTCACCTTTGTACGCTGGATAAAACGCATGGGCCATTAGCTTGGAAGGAACTGCCTTATAAATCAGTCTATATTCTGGAGTCCATGTTTTTCCTTCAGAGAATTCATAAATAGGCTGAGAATCAGAATCCTCCATTTCTGTGGACGAGCTTGTTTCTGCAGCGTCTAACTCACCTAGTGATGTCATGGGTTCTGCAGAGGACGGCTGTAACTCTGAAAGCCAGTACTGAACGAAAGAACGAGCGTACTCATCTTCAGGTGGCAGAGGACTGGATTTAGTGAGTGTCTCGTCTACATGTTCATATTCACCTTCTGATATAAATGATTCAGGTGAATCTGCTCTGTCCTCAGCAAACGATTCATCAAGACAGAACTCAGAGAATTCAATATCTGATGTTACTGATTCAGGTGATGAAGACCTATCAGCAGGGAATAACACACAATAATCGCAATATTGATGTAAGAACTGAGGAACTGGAGAGTCAGGAGAGAGGGGCCTGTACTCATCAAATGATGCAACAGACTCTGGAGAGGATGGTCTAGACTCTGAAAACAAGAGCTCAAGGAAGGTATAATCACCTTCTGAAGTTTCTGATTCTGGTGACAAGGGTCTGAGTTTCATTAAAAACTGTTCAATTGACTCTCTGAATTCACTATCAGCCAAAAAGGAATCAGGAGAATCCGGTCTGTGTACAGGAATCAGTTCATCGAGATATAATCCACAGTATTCAATGTCTGACGTTACCGACTGAGGGGACGAAGACCTATCACCAGGGAGTTCCAAATAATAATCACAACGTTGACGTAAGAACTGGGGAATAGGAGAGTCTGGAGAGAGAGGCCTATGCTCATCAAGTGATGCAACAGAGGCTGGTGAGTTTGGCCTTAATTCAGTAGACCAATCATTCAAAAATGACTGAATCTCTTCTGATGTTATTGACTCTGGTGTGACTGGCCTGTCCAGGACAATTCCTTTGTCCTTCAGACGCTCCATTATCTCTCGAACCTGTCTGTCTCCTGCATATTCAAAAACACCTGATTTATTCAAGAACGTTTCACCTTTGTACGCTGGGTCAAACGTATGGGCCATTAGCTTGGAAGGAACTGCCTTATAAACCAGTCTATATTCTGGAGTTGATGTTCTTCCTTCAGAGAATTCATAAACAGGCTGAGAATCAGAATCCTGCATTTCTGTGGACGAGCTTGTTTCTGCAGCGTCTAACTCACCTAGTGATGTCATGGGTTCTGCAGAGAACGGCTGTAACTCTGAAAGCCAGTACTGAACGAAAGAACGAGCGTACTCATCTTCAGGTGGCAGAGGACTGGATTTAGTGAGTGTCCCGTCTACATGTTCATATTCACCTTCTGATATAAATGATTCAGGAGAATCTGCTCTGTCCTCAGCAAACGATTCCTCAAGACATAATCCAAACAATTCAATGTCTGAAGTAACTGAATAGAGGGAAGATCTACGCTCTGCGGTCCTGATAACATCTGGGATTCTAGGTCCATAGTGGGGAACTGGAGAGTCAGATGAGAGAGGCCTGTATTCATTCACTGACGCAACAGATTCAGGTGAAGATGGCCTCATGTCAGTAAAGAAGTGGTTAGGATATAAACGGATTCCATCCCTGTCTGAACTGAGTGACTCAGGAGAAAGAGGTCTGTACACAGGAAGGGACGACAACTGGATCAACTCCCATTCAGCTAAGACGGGGGGAGGGGTTCTGATTTCTGTCTCTACTGGCTGGGATATTGGCAAATGAGGTTCTTGCAAAGTTTCTGTGACTGTCTGGTCAGTGATGTTAGAGTGCATTAGTGAGGAGATATCTTGTTTTGAAACCTCAACTGCTGTGATTTCAGAGACACTAGGCATGCCAAGGTTGGATTCATTAAAATGAACTGGCCTGAAATGACCACAAAGTTCCCTCTGACAGTCAAGAACCTGTCTAACCTTGTATCTCTGTCCTGAATGTTCGAAACCACCAGTCTTACTACAGTATGTTTCACCTTTGTTCGCTGGGTCATACATATGGGACATTAGTTTGATGGGAACTGCCTTGTAAACTAGTCTATATTCTGGAGACACAGGCCGCACCTCAGAAAGTTCATATACTGGCTGAGATGAAGATTCATCCGTGTCAAGAGATAAGCCTGTTTGTACAGCTTTAGACACCATGAACTGTGGTATGATAGCCCATCGTACAGTTGGGATGTTCTCTGGAGGATCTGAATCATCATTCGATGTTTTACTACCCTCATCATCATCACCGCCCTCTGACCTGATGGAAATAGGCGAATCTGGTCTGTCCTCAGTAAATAATTCCTCAAGGTAAAGTTCTGAGAATTCAATGTCTGAGGTGACTGATTCTGGTGATGAACATCTACTTCCAGTGAAAGACAAATAACAATCGCAACATTGAGGCATGAAGTGAGGAACTGGAGAGTCAGGAGAGAGGGGCCTGTACTCATCAAATGATGCAACAGACTCTGGAGAGGATGGTCTAGACTCTGAAAACAAGAGCTCAAGGAAGGTATAATCACCTTCTGAAGATGTTGATTCTGGTGACAGGGGTATATACTCAGATAGGCTGCTTTGAACTGTCACTATACACTCACCATCTGACGGGGAAGCTGGTCTGAACAAACCATGATATTCAATGTCTGAAGTTACAGACTGAGGTGACATAGACCTTCTCACATTGTACAACAAGTAATAATCACAATTTCCAGGTCTGAATTGTGAAAGAGGTGAGTCAGGAGAAAGAGGTCTATGAACATCAAATGTTGTTACAGATTCAGATATCGGAGTATTACTCCCATTGTATAACAAATAATAATCACAATGTCCAGGTCTGAATTGTGAAACACTTTCTGAAAAGACTGACTCAGGAGATAAAGGTTTGACTTCAGATTCATCTTGGTGTTTCAAATTGTCTTCATCTACCTCGTCAAGAGAATTTGCTGGCTCCTGCTTTACTGGCATCATTACAGCAGCTGGTAATAAAGACAAAAACTCCTCATCACTCAAGTCAAGCTGTATAAACGCTGTTTCAGCTGCAAATGGTAACGTGGTTTTAGCCACAACAGAGACTTCTGTTGCCATTGTTGTGGTAGACAATATGTCTGGTTTGGTTTCTCTGTGCTCAGATTCAGACTGGACTAAGGCAGGTGAGATTAATGTGTTAATAGATGTTTCAGATTGAGTAGAGTGAAGGATAGAATATACAACTGGAGAAGCTGATTCATGCAAGACTGGAACAAGTTCTGCTTCCAAATGATCCAGAAATTCACTGTCTGAATATATCAATTCAGGAGAATCTGCTCTGTCCTCAGCAAACAATTCCACAAGGTAAAGTTCTGAGAATTCAATGTCTGAAGTTACTGAAATAGGTGACGAAGATCTGCTAAAGAAAGACATTGATGATTCAATTATTGTCGGTCTAAATTGCGGGACTGGGGAATCAGGAGATAGAGCTCGATATTCGTCAGTTGAAGAGATAGAATCAGGTGAAGATAGTCTAGACTCTGAAAACAAGAGCTTTAAGAAAGTATAATCACCTTCTGAAGTTACTGATTCTGGTGACAGGGTTTTGTATTTCATAAAACCTCCTTCAGCTGCTTCTACATATTCACTCTCTGGCACAAAAGATTCTGGAGAATATGGTCTCTCTTCATTGAAAAATTCCTCAAGACAGAAGCCAGATTCTTCAATGTCTGAAGTTACTGAAATAGGTGACAAAGATCTGCTAAAGAAAGACATTGATGATTCAATTAATGTCGGTCTAAATTGTGCGACTGGGGAATCAGGAGATAGAGCTCGATATTCGTCAGTTGAAGAGATAGAATCAGGTGAGGATGGTCTAGACTCTACAAACAAGAGCTCAAGGAAGGTATACTCACCTTCTGAAGTTATTGATTCTGGTGACAAGGATCTGAAACTCATTAGACCTCTTTCAACTGACTCAACAAATTGACTCTCTGATATAAATGATTCAGGTGAATCTGCTCTGTCCTCAGCAAACAGTTCCTCAAGACAGAACTCAGAGAATTCAATATCTGAAGCTACTGATTCTGGTGATGAACATCTACTTCCAGTGAAAGACAAATAACAATCGCAACATTGAGGCATGAAGTGAGGAACTGGAGAGTCAGGAGAGAGGGGCCTGTACTCATCAAATGATGCAACAGACTCTGGAGAGGATGGTCTAGACTCTGCAAACAAGAGCTCAAGGAAGGTATAATCACTTTCTGAAGTTATTGATTCTGGTGACAAGGTTAAATACTCAGATAGGCTGCTTTGAACTGTCACTATACACTCACCATCTGACGGGGAAGCTGGTCTGAACAAACCATGATATTCAAGGTCTGAAGCTACAGACTGAGGTGGCATAGACCTTCTCACATTGTACAAAAAGTAATAATCACAATTTCCAGGTCTGAATTTTGTATTAGCTGAGTCGGGAGAAAGAGGTCTATGAACATCAAATGTTGTTACAGATTCAGGTATCAGAGAAATACTCCCATTGTATAACAAATAATAATCACAATGTCCAGGTCTGAATTGTGAAACACTTTCTGAAAAGACTGACTCAGGAGATAAAGTTTTGACTTCAGATTCATCTTGGTGTTTCAAATTGTCTTCATCTACCTCATCAAGAGAATTTGCTGGCTCCTGCTTTACTGGCATCATTACAGCAGCTGGTAATAAAGACAAAAACTTTTCATCGCTCAAGTCAAGCTGTATAAACGCTGTTTCAGCTGCAAATGGTAACGTGGTTTTAGCCTCAACAGAGACTTCTGTTGCCATTGTTGTGGTAGATAATATGTCTGATTTGGTTTCTCTGTGCTCAGATTCAGACTGGACTAAGGCAGGTGAGATTAATGTGTTAATAGATGTTTCAGATTGAGTAGAGTGAAGGATAGAATCAACAACTGGAGAAGCTGATTCATGCAAGACTGGAACAAGTACTGCTTCCAATTGATCAAGAAATTCACTGTCTGAATATATCGATTCAGGAGAATCAGCTCTGATTTCAGCAAACAGTTCCTCAAGGTAAAGTCCTGAGAATTCAATGTCTGAGGTGACTGATTCTGGTGATGAACATCCACTTCCAGTGAAAGACAAATAATAATCGCAACATTGAGGCATGAAGTGAGGAACTGGAGAGTCAGGAGAGAGGGGCCTGTACTCATCAAATGATGCAACAGACTCTGGAGAGGATGGTCTAGACTCTGCAAACAAGAGCTCAAGGAAGGTAAAGTCCCCTTCTGAAGTTACTGATTCTGGTGACAGAGATCTGTTAGATATTACACCCAATTCAACTGACTCAACAGACTCACCCTCAGACATACAGGACTTAAGAGAATCTGCTCTGATTTCAGCAAACAATTCTTCAAGGCTAAATCCAGAGAATTCAATGTCTGAGGTGACTGATTGTGGTGACGAAGATCTATCTTCTGTGAATAGCAAATAATAATCACAACAATGTGATCTGAAATCAGGAACTGGAGAGTCAGGAGAGAGGGGCCTGTACTCATCAAATGATGCAACAGACTCTGGAGAGGATGGTCTAGACTCTGAAAACAAGAGCTCAAGGAAGGTATAATCACCTTCTGAAGATGTTGATTCTGGTGACAGGGTTAAATACTCAGATAGGCTGCTTTGAACTGTCACTATACACTCACCATCTGACGGGGAAGCTGGTCTGTACAAACCATGATATTCAAGGTCTGAAGTTACAGACTGAGGTGACATAGACCTTCTCACATTGTACAACAAGTAATAATCACAATTTCCAGGTTTGAATTTTGTATTCGGTGAGTCGGGAGAAAGAGGTCTATGAACATCAAATGTTGTTACAGATTCAGGTATCGGAGAAATACTCCCATTGTATAACAAATAATAATCACAATGTCCAGGTCTGAATTGTGAAACACTTTCTGAAAAGACTGACTCAGGAGATAAAGGTTTGACTTCAGATTCATCTTGGTGTTTCAAATTGTCTTCATCTACCTCGTCAAGAGAATTTGCTGGCTCCTGCTTTACTGGCATCATTACAGCAGCTAGTAATAAAGACCAAAACGTCTCATCACTCAAGTCAAGCTGTATAAACGCTGATTTAGCTGCAAATGGTAACGTGGTTTTAGCCTCAACAGAGGCTTCTGTTGCCATTGTTGTGGTAGACAATATGTCTGGTTTGGTTTCTCTGTGCTCAGATTCAGACTGGACTAAGGCAGGTGAGATGAATGTGTTAATAGATGTTTCAGATTGAGTAGAGTGAAGGATAGAATCAACAACTGGAGAAGCTGATTCATGCAAGACTGGAACAAGTTCTGCTTCCAAACGATCCAGAAATTCACTGTCTGAATATATCGACTCAGGAGAATCTGATCTTATTTCAGCAAACAATTCCTCAAGGTAAAGTCCTGAGAATTCAAAGTCTGAGGTGACTGATTCTGGTGATGAAGATCTACTTCCAGTGAAAGACAAATAACAATCGCAACATTGAGGCATGAAGTGAGGAACTGGAGAGTCAGGAGAGAGGGGCCTGTACTCATCAAATGATGTAACAGACTCTGGAGAGGATGGTCTAGACTCTGCAAACAAGAGCTCAAGGAAGGTAAAGTCCCCTTCTGAAGTTACTGATTCTGGTGACAAGGATCTGAAATTCATTACACCTTTTTCAACTGACTCAACAAATACCGTCTCTGATATAAATGATTTAGGTGAATCTGGTCTCTCTTCATTGAATAATTCCTCAAGATAGAAGACAGATTCTTCAATGTCTGAAGTTACTGAAATAGGTGACGAAGATCTGCTGAAGAAAGACATTGATGATTCAATTATTGTCGCTCTAAATTGTGGGACTGGGGAATCAGGAGATAGAGCTCGATATTCGTCAGTTGAAGTGACAGAATCAGGTGAAGATGGTCTAGACTCTACAAACAAGAGCTCAAAGGTATACTCACCTTCTGAAGTTATTGATTCTGGTGACAAGGTTCTAAATTTCATGACACCTTTTTCCACTGACTCCAACAATTCTTTCTCTGATGTAAATGATTCAGGTGAATCTGGTCTCTCTTCATTGAATAATTCCTCAAGATAGAAGCCAGATCCTTCAATGTCTGAAGTTACTGAAATAGGTGATGAAGATCTGCTAAATAAAGACATTGAAGATTCAATTATTGTCGCTCTAAATTGTAGGACTGGGGAATCAGGAGATAGAGCTCGATATTCGTCAGTTGAAGTGACAGAATCAGGTGAAGATGGTCTAGACTCTACAAACAAGAGCTCAAGGAAGTTATACTCACCTTCTGAAGTTATTGATTCTGGTGACAAGGATCTGAAACTCATTAGACCTCTTTCAACTGACTCAACAAATTCACTCTCTGATATAAATGATTCAGGTGAATCTGTTCTGTCTTCAGCAAACAGTTCCTCAAGACAGAACTCAGAGAATTCAATATCTGAAGCTACTGACTCTGGTGATGAACATCTACTTCCAGTGAAAGACAAATAACAATCGCAACATTGAGGCATGAAGTGAGGAACTGGAGAGTCAGGAGAGAGGGGCCTGTACTCATCAAATGATGCAACAGACTCTGGAGAGGATGGTCTAGACTCTGAAAACAAGAGCTCAAGGAAGGTATAATCACCTTCTGAAGTTGTTGTTTCTGGTGACAGGGTTAAATACTCAGATAGGCTGCTTTGAACTGTCACTATACACTCACCATCTGACGGGGAAGCTGGTCTGTACAAACCATGATATTCAAGGTCTGAAGTTACAGACTGAGGTGACATAGACCTTCTCACATTGTACAACAAGTAATAATCACAATTTCCAGGTCTGAATTGTGAAAGAGGTGAGTCAGGAGAAAGAGGTCTATGAACATCAAATGTTGTTACAGATTCAGGTATCGGAGAAATACTCCCATTGTATAACAAATAATAATCACAATGTCCAGGTCTGAATTGTGAAACACTTTCTGAAAAGACTGACTCAGGAGATAAAGGTTTGACTTCAGATTCATCTTGGTGTTTCAAATTGTCTTCATCTATCTCATCAAGAGAATTTGCTGGCACCTGCTTTACTGGCATCATTACAGCAGCTGGTAATAAACACCAAAACGTCTCATCACTCAAGTCAAGCTGTATAAACGCTGTTTTAGCTGCAAATGGTAACGTGGTTTTAGCCTCAACAGAGACTTCTGTTGCCATTGTTGTGGTAGATAATATGTCTGGTTTGGTTTCTCTGTGTTCAGATTCAAACTGGACTAAGGCAGGTGAGATGAATGTGTTAATAGATGTTTCAGATTGAGTAGAGTGAAGGATAGAATCAACAACTAGAGAAGCTGATTCATGCAAGACTGGAACAAGTTCTCCTTCCAATTGATCCAGAAATTCACTGTCTGAATATATCGACTCAGGAGAATCTGATCTGATTTCAGCAAACAGTTCCTCAAGGTAAAGTCCTGAGAATTCAATGTCTGAGGTGACTGATTCTGGTGATGAACATCCACTTCCAGTGAAAGACAAATAATAATCGCAACATTGAGGCATGAAGTGAGGAACTGGAGAGTCAGGAGAGAGGGGCCTGTACTCATCAAATGATGCAACAGACTCTGGAGAGGATGATCTAGACTCTGCAAACAAGAGCTCAAGGAAGGTAAAGTCCCCTTCTGAAGTTACTGATTCTGGTGACAGAGATCTGTTAGATATTACACCCAATTCAACTGACTCAACAGACTCACCCTCAGACATACAGGACTTAGGAGAATCTGCTCTGATTTCAGCAAACAATTCTTCATGGCTAAATCCAGAGAATTCAATGTCTGAGGTGACCGATTGTGGTGACGAAGATCTATCTTCTGTGAATAGCAAATAATAATCACAACAATGTGATCTGAAATCAGGAACTGGAGAGTCAGGAGAGAGGGGCCTGTACTCATCAAATGATGCAACAGACTCTGGAGAGGATGGTCTAGACTCTGAAAACAAGAGCTCAAGGAAGGTATAATCACCTTCTGAAGATGTTGATTCTGGTGACAGGGTTAAATACTCAGATAGGCTGCTTTGAACTGTCACTATACACTCACCATCTGACGGGGAAGCTGGTCTGTACAAACCATGATATTCAAGGTCTGAAGTTACAGACTGAGGTGACATAGACCTTCTCACATTGTACAACAAGTAATAATCACAATTTCCAGGTCTGAATTTTGTATTCGGTGAGTCGGGAGAAAGAGGTCTATGAACATCAAATGTTGTTACAGATTCAGGTATCGGAGAAATACTCCCATTGTATAACAAATAATAATCACAATGTCCAGGTCTGAATTGTGAAACACTTTCTGAAAAAGACTGACTCAGGAGATAAAGGTTTGACTTCAGATTCATCTTGGTGTTTCAAATTGTCTTCATCTACCTCGTCAAGAGAATTTGCTGGCTCCTGCTTTACTGGCATCATTACAGCAGCTGGTAATAAAGACCAAAACGTCTCATCACTCAAGTCAAGCTGTATAAACGCTGATTTAGCTGCAAATGGTAACGTGGTTTTAGCCTCAACAGAGGCTTCTGTTGCCATTGTTGTGGTAGACAATATGTCTGGTTTGGTTTCTCTGTGCTCAGATTCAGACTGGACTAAGGCAGGTGAGATTAATGTGTTAATAGATGTTTCAGATTGAGTAGAGTGAAGGATAGAATCAACAACTGGAGAAGCTGATTCATGCAAGACTGGAACAAGTTCTGCTTCCAAACGATCCAGAAATTCACTGTCTGAATATATCGACTCAGGAGAATCTGATCTTATTTCAGCAAACAATTCCTCAAGGTAAAGTCCTGAGAATTCAAAGTCTGAGGTGACTGATTCTGGTGATGAAGATCTATTTCCAGTGAAAGACAAATAACAATCGCAACATTGAGGCATGAAGTGAGGAACTGGAGAGTCAGGAGAGAGGGGCCTGTACTCATCAAATGATGCAACAGACTCTGGAGAGGATGGTCTAGACTCTGCAAACAAGAGCTCAAGGAAGGTATAATCACCTTCTGAAGTTATTGATTCTGGTGACAGGGTTAAATACTCAGATAGGCTGCTTTGAACTGTCACTATACACTCACCATCTGACGGGGAAGCTGGTCTGAACAAACCATGATATTCAAGGTCTGAAGCTACAGACTGAGGTGACATAGACCTTCTCACATTGTACAACAAGTAATAATCACAATTTCCAGGTCTGAATTTTGTATTAGCTGAGTCGGGAGAAAGAGGTCTATGAACATCAAATGTTGTTACAGATTCAGGTATCGGAGAAATACTCCCATTGTATAACAAATAATAATCACAATGTCCAGGTCTGAATTGTGAAACACTTTCTGAAAAGACTGACTCAGGAGATAAAGGTTTGACTTCAGATTCATCTTGGTGTTTCAAATTGTCTTCATCTACCTCATCAAGAGAATTTGCTGGCTCCTGCTTTACTGGCATCATTACAGCAGCTGGTAATAAAGACCAAAACTTCTCATCACTCAAGTCAAGCTGTATAAACGCTGTTTCAGCTGCAAATGGTAACGTGGTTTTAGCCTCAACAGAGACTTCTGTTGCCATTGTTGTGGTAGACAATATGTCTGGTTTGGTTTCTCTGTGCTCAGATTCAGACTGGACTAAGGCAGGTGAGATGAATGTGTTAATAGATGTTTCAGATTGAGTAGAGTGAAGGATAGAATCAACAACTGGAGAAGCTGATTCATGCAAGACTGGAACAAGTTCTGCTTCCAAACGATCCAGAAATTCACTGTCTGAATATATCGACTCAGGAGAATCTGCTCTGATTTCAGCAAACAATTCCTCAAGGCTAAATCCAGAGAATTCGATGTCTGAGGTGACTGATTCTGGTGATGAAGATCTACTTCCAGTGAAAGACAAATAACAATCGCAACAATGAGGCATGAAGTGAGGAACTGGAGAGTCAAGAGAGAGGGGCCTGTACTCATCAAATGATGCAACAGACTCTGGAGAGGATGGTCTAGACTCTGCAAACAAGAGCTCAAGGAAGGTAAAGTCCCCTTCTGAAGTTACTGATTCTGGTGACAGAGATCTGTTAGATATTACACCCAATTCAACTGACTCAACAGACTCACCCTCAGACATACAGGACTTAGGAGAATCTGCTCTGATTTCAGCAAACAATTCTTCAAGGCTAAATCCAGAGAATTCAATGTCTGAGGTGACCGATTGTGGTGACGAAGATCTATCTTCTGTGAATAGCAAATAATAATCACAACAATGTGATCTGAAATCAGGAACTGGAGAGTCAGGAGAGAGGGGCCTGTACTCATCAAATGATGCAACAGACTCTGGAGAGGATGGTCTAGACTCTGAAAACAAGAGCTCAAGGAAGGAATAATCATCTTCTGAAGTTATTGATTCTGGTGACAAGGATCTGAAACTCATTAGACCTCTTTCAACTGACTCAACAAATTCACTCTCTGATATAAATGATTCAGGTGAATCTGCTCTGTCATCAGCAAACAGTTCCTCAAGACAGAACTCAGAGAAGTCAATATCTGAAGCTACTGATTCTGGTGATGAACATCTACTTCCAGTGAAAGACAAATAACAATCGCAACATTGAGGCATGAAATGAGGAATTGGAGAGTCAGGAGAGAGGGGCCTGTACTCATCAAATGATGCAACAGACTCTGGAGAGGATGATCTAGACTCTGAAAACAAGAGCTCAAGGAAGGTATAATCACCTTCTGAAGATGTTGATTCTGGTGACAGGGTTAAATACTCAGATAGGCTGCTTTGAACTGTCACTATACACTCACCATCTGACGGGGAAGCTGGTCTGTACAAACCATGATATTCAAGGTCTGAAGTTACAGACTGAGGTGACATAGACCTTCTCACATTGTACAACAAGTAATAATCACAATTTCCAGGTCTGAATTTTGTATTCGGTGAGTCGGGAGAAAGAGGTCTATGAACATCAAATGTTGTTACAGATTCAGGTATCGGAGAAATACTCCCATTGTATAACAAATAATAATCACAATGTCCAGGTCTGAATAGTGAAACACTTTCTGAAAAGACTGACTTAGGAGATAAAGGTTTGACTTCAGATTCATCTTGGTGTTTCAAATTGTCTTCATCTACCTCGTCAAGAGAATTTGCTAGCTCCTGCTTTACTGGCATCATTACAGCAGCTGGTAATAAAGACCAAAACTTCTCATCACTCAAGTCAAGCTGTATAAACGCTGTTTTAGCTGCAAATGGTAACGTGGTTTTAGCCTCAACAGAGACTTCTGTTGCCATTGTTGTGGTAGACAATATGTCTGGTTTGGTTTCTCTGTGCTCAGATTCAGACTGGACTAAGGCAGGTGAGATTAATTTGTTAATAGATGTTTCAGATTGAGTAGAGTGAAGGATAGAATCAACAACTGGAGAAGCTGATTCGTGCAAGACTGGAACAAGTACTGCTTCCAATTGATCAAGAAATTCACTGTCTGAATATATCGATTCAGGAGAATCTTCTCTGTCCTCAGCAAACAATTCCTCAAAGTAAAGTCCTGAGAATTCAATGTCTGAGGTGACTGATTCTGGTGACGAAGATCTACTTCCAGTGAAAGACAAATAATAATCGCAACATTGAGGCATGAAGTGAGGAACTGGAGAGTCAGGAGAGAGGGGCCTGTACTCATCAAATGATGCAACAGACTCTGGAGAGGATGGTCTAGACTCTGCAAACAAGAGCTCAAGGAAGGTATAATCACCTTCTGAAGTTATTGATTCTGGTGACAGAGATCCGTGAGATATTACACCCAATTCAACTGACTCAACAGACTCACCCTCAGACATACAGGACTTAGGAGAATAGGCTCTGATTTCAGCAATCAATTCCTCAACGCTAAATCCAGAGAATTCAATGTCTGAGGTGACTGATTCTGGTGATGAACATCTACTTCCAGTGAAAGACAAATAACAATCGCAACATTGAGGTATGAAGTGAGGAACTGGAGAGTCTGGAGAGAGAGGCCTGTTTTCATGTAGTGATGTTACAGATTCAGGTGAAGATGGTCTAGACTCTGAAAACAAGAGCTCAAGGAAGGAATAATCATCTTCTGAAGTTACTGATTCTGGTGACAAGGTTCTGGATTTCATTACACCTTTTTCAACTGACTCAACAAATTCCATCTCTGATATAAATGATTCAGGTGAATCTGGTCTCACTTCAATGAATAACTCCTCAAGATAGAAGCCAGATCCTTCAATGTCTGAAGTTACTGAAATAGGTGACGAAGATCTGCTAAAGAACGACATTGATGATTCAATTAATGTCGGTCTAAATTGTGGGACTGGGGAATCAGGAGATAGAGCTTGATATTCGTCAGTTGAAGAGATAGAATCAGGTGAGGATGGTCTAGACTCTAGAAACAAGAACTCAAGGAAGTTATACTCACCTTCTGAAGTTATTGATTCTGGTGACAAGGATCTGAAACTCATTAGACCTCTTTGAACTGACTCAACAAATTCACTCTCTGAAATAAATGATTCAGGTGAATCTGCTCTGTCTTCAGCAAACCGTTCCTCAAGACAGAACTCAGAGAACTCAATGTCTGAAGCTACTGATTCTGGTGATGAACATCTACTTCCAGTGAAAGACAAATAACAATCGCAACATTGAGGCATGAAATGAGGAACTGGAGAGTCAGGAGAGAGGGGCCTGTACTCATCAAATGATGCAACAGACTCTGGAGAGGATGGTCTAGACTCTGAAAACAAGAGCTCAAGGAAGGTATAATCACTTTCTGAAGTTGTTGATTCTGGTGACAGGGGTATATACTCAGATAGGCTGCTTTGAACTGTCACTATACACTCACCATCTGACGGGGAAGCTGGTCTGTACAAACCATGGTATTCAAGGTCTGAAGCTACAGACTGAGGTGACATAGACCTACTCACATTGTACAACAAATAATAATCACAATGTCCAGGTCTGAATTGTGAAACACTTTCTGAAAAGACTGACTCAGGAGATAAAGGTTTGACTTCAGATTCATCTTGGTGTTTCAAATTGTCTTCATCTACCTCGTCAAGAGAATTTGCTGGCTCCTGCTTTACTGGCATCATTACAGCAGCTGGTAATAAAGACCAAAACGTCTCATCACTCAAGTCAAGCTGTATAAACGCTGTTTTAGCTGCAAATGGTAACGTGGTTTTAGCCTCAACAGAGACTTCTGTTGCCATTGTTGTCGTAGACAAAATGTCTGGTTTGGTTTCTCTGTGCTCAGATTCAGACTGGACTAAGGCAGGTGAGATTAATTTGTTAATAGATGTTTCAGATTGAGTAGAGAGAAGGATAGAATATACAACTGGAGAAGCTGATTCATGCAAGACTGGAACAAGTTCTGCTTCCAAATGATCCAGAAATTCACTGTCTGAATATATCGATTCAGGAGAATCTGCTCTGTCCTGAGCAAACAATTCCACAAGGTAAAGTTCTGAGAATTCAATGTCTGAAGCTACTGATTCTGGTGATGAACATCTACTTCCAGTGAAAGACAAATAACAATCGCAACATTGAGGCATGAAGTGAGGAACTGGAGAGTCAGGAGAGAGGGGCCTGTACTCATCAAATGATGCAACAGACTCTGGAGAGGATGGTCTAGACTCTGAAAACAAGAGCTCAAGGAAGGTAAAGTCCCCTTCTGAAGTTATTGATTCTGGTGACAGAGATCTGTGAGATATTACACCCAATTCAACTGACTCAACAGACTCACCCTCAGACATACAGGACTTAGGAGAATCTGCTCTGATTTCAGCAAACAATTCCTCAATGCTAAATCCAGAGAATTCAATGTCCGAGGTGACTGATTGTGGTGATGAAGATCTATCTTCTCTAAATAGCAAATAATAATCACAACAATGTGATCTGAAATCAGGAATAGGAGAGTCTGGAGAGAGAGGCCTGTTTTCATGTAGTGATGTTACAGATTCAGGTGAAGATGGTCTAGACTCTGCAAACAAGAGCTCAAGGAAGGAATAATCATCTTCTGAAGTTACTGATTCTGGTGACAAGGTTCTGGATTTCATTACACCTTTTTCAACTGACTCAACAAATTCCATCTCTGATATAAATGATTCAGGTGAATCTGGTCTCACTTCATTGAATAACTCCTCAAGATAGAAGCCAGATCCTTCAATGTCTGAAGTTACTGAAATAGGTGAAGAAGATCTGCTAAAGAACGACATTGATGATTCAATTAATGTCGGTCTAAATTGTGGGACTGGGGAATCAGGAGATAGAGCTCGATATTCGTCAGTTGAAGAGATAGAATCAGGTGAGGATGGTCTAGACTCTACAAACAAGAGCTCAAGGAAGTTATACTCACCTTCTGAAGTTATTGATTCTGGTGACAAGGATCTGAAACTCATTAGACCTCTTTCAACTGACTCAACAAATTCACTCTCTGATATAAATGATTCAGGTGAATCTGCTCTGTCATCAGCAAACAGTTCCTCAAGACAGAACTCAGAGAATTCAATATCTGAAGCTACTGATTCTGGTGATGAACATCTACTTCCAGTGAAAGACAAATAATAATCGCAACATTGAGGCATGAAGTGAGGAACTGGAGAGTCAGGAGAGAGAGGCCTGTGCTCATCAAATGATGCAACAGAATCTGGAGAGGATGGTCTAGACTCTGCAAACAAGAGCTCAAGGAAGGTATAATCATCTTCTGAAGTTACTGATTCTGGTGACAGGGGAATATACTCAGATAGGCTGCTTTGAACTGTCACTATACACTCACCATCTGACGGGGAAGCTGGTCTGAACAAACCATGATATTCAAGGTCTGAAGTTACAGACTGAGGTGACATAGACCTTCTCACATTGTACAACAAGTAATAATCACAATTTCCAGGTCTGAATTTTGTATTAGCTGAGTCGGGAGAAAGAGGTCTATGAACATCAAATGTTGTTACAGATTCAGGTATCGGAGAAATACTCCCATTATATAACAAATAATAATCACAATGTCCAGGTCTGAATTGTGAAACACTTTCTGAAAAGACTGACTCAGGAGATAAAGGTCTGACTTCAGATTCATCTTGGTATTTCAAATTGTCTTCATCTACCTCATCAAGAGAATTTGCTGGCTCCTGCTTTACTGGCATCATTACAGCAGCTGGTAATAAAGACCAAAACGTCTCATCACTCAAGTCAAGCTGTATAAACGCTGTTTTAGCTGCAAATGGTAACGTGGTTTTAGCCTCAACAGAGGCTTCTGTTGCCATTGTTGTGGTAGATAATATGTCTGATTTGGTTTCTCTGTGCTCAGATTCAGACAGGAATAAGGCAGGTGAGATTAATTTGTTAATAGATGTTTCAGATTGAGTAGAGTGAAGGACAGAATCAACAACTGGAGAAGCTGATTCATGCAAGACTGGAACAAGTTCTACTTCCAATTGATCCAGAAATTCACTGTCTGAATATATTGACTCAGGAGAATCTGCTCTGATTTCAGCAAACAATTCCTCAACACTAAATCCAGAGAATTCGATGTCTGAGGTGACTGATTCTGGTGATGAACATCTACTTCCAGTGAAAGACAAATAACAATCGCAACATTGAGGCATGAAGTGAGGAACTGGAGAGTCAAGAGAGAGGGGCCTGTACTCATCAAATGATGTAACAGACTCTGGAGAGGATGGTCTAGACTCTGCAAACAAGAGCTCAAGGAAGGTAAAGTCCCCTTCTGAAGTTGCTGATTCTGGTGACAAGGATCTGAAACTCATTACACCTTTTTCAACTGACTCAACAAATACCGTCTCTGATATAAATGATTCAGGTGAATCTGGTCTCTCTTCATTGAATAATTCCTCAAGATAGAAGACAGATTCTTCAATGTCTGAAGTTACTGAAATAGGTGACGAAGATCTGCTGAAGAAAGACATTGATGATTCAATTATTGTCGCTCTAAATTGTGGGACTGGGGAATCAGGAGATAGAGCTCGAAATTCGTCAGTTGATGTGATAGAATCAGGTGAAGATGGTCTAGACTCTACAAACAAGAGCTCAAAGGTAAACTCACCTTCTGAAGTTATTGATTCTGGTGACAAGGATCTGAAACTCATTAGACCTCTTTCAACTGACTCAACAAATTCACTCTCTGATATAAATGATTCAGGTGAATCTGCTCTGTCTTCAGCAAACAGTTCCTCAAGACAGAACTCAGAGAATTCAATATCTGAAGCTACTGATTCTGGTGATGAACATCTACTTCCAGTGAAAGACAAATAACAATAGCAACATTGAGGCATGAAGTGAGGAACTGGAGAGTCAGGAGAGAGGAGCCTGTACTCATCAAATGATGCAACAGAATCTGGAGGGGATGGTCTAGACTCTGAAAACAAGAGCTCAAGGAAGGAATAATCATCTTCTGAAGTTACTGATTCTGGTGACAGGGGAACTACATAATCAAGGAAGTTAGCTCTATACTGAGGAATTTGTAACATCACCGGATCTGGTGAATCTGATCTGTTTTCAGTTAATGATTCTCCATGACTTAAACTAGAGTACTCACATTCTGACGTTACTGAGGCTGGTGAGGAGCATCTACTTTTAGACTGAAACGTTTTATATTCAACTAACGGCACACTGAACTCGGGAAGTGGAGTGTCGGGAGAGAAGGGCCTACAATCATCCAACAGCGTATCAGATTCAGGTGAAGATGGCCTCATGTCAGTAAAGAAATGGTCAAGATATAAAAAGATTCCATCCCTGTCTGAACCGAGTGACTCAGCAGAAATTGGGCTATACTCAGGAAGGGACGACACCTGGATGAACTCCCACTCCATTTCTGTTGCACTGCCTGATCCTGGTGGCGTATGTTTTGCCAAGTCTCTTTCAGCTACTGTATCTACTTCTGACAACGTTGAATTAGGAGAATCTGGTCTTTCCACGGCAAACAATTCCTCAAGACAGAACTCGGAATGGTCTAGGTCTGAAGTAAAGGATTCAGGTGAAACTGATCTATCTACTGAATCACACAGTGAACACTCAAGCACTGAGGGTGTGTGTTGAGGAACTGGCGTGTTAGGAGAAAGCTGCCTATACTCATCCAACGCAGTAACAGACTCTGGGGAGGATGCTCTACAGTCAGTGAACAACAGATCTGCATAGTCCATCTCTGATGTCACAGCTGACCACGACAGGTGACCAGGTGACCATGACCTATAGTCTCCTAGGATCATGATACTATCAGTCTCCGGTACAGGTGTCTCAGGTACAGGTGTGTCAGGTACAGGTGTCTCAGGTACAGGTGTGTCAGGTACAGGTGTGTCAGGTACAGGTGTGTCAGGTATAGGTGTGTCATACTCAGGTACTGGGGAGTTCGGGGACATGGTCTTGCTCTCAGTCACCAATTCATACAACTCTGGCGTCGGGGACCATATGTCATCAGAAAACACCTCAGAGGACACAGGGGATAGGGAACTCAGAACACTGTCTGAATGGTAAGGAGAAAAGGGACTCCGGATGATATCTGGGTGGTAAGGAGAGAGGGGACTCCGGATGCTATCGGTGTGGTAAGGGAAGAGGGTACCAAGAGCGCTATCTGCTATCTCTGAATCACAGGAATCATTTTTACCCTTGAATATTTCTGAAGGAGAAAATGAGGGTTCTCTACTCTCTATAATGTAGGCTTTAACCTCGGATGAAAATCTAGACCCATCCAACCCGGGAGAAAGAGGCCTGCTTTCACGGAATGCCCTGGCAGAATCTGGAGACATTACCCTACGCTCGCGGAGAGGCGAGTCAGGTGAAATTGCCCTGTAGGCACCAACGGACATTACGGACTCAGGGGATGATAGTCTAGCTACGGTAATTAACCCTTCTTCCATGGGCGAGAGACCCCGTAGAGAGTCAGGTGACAGGGACTCGATCTCTGAATCAGGAGTCAGAGGTCTGTAGTTGGTGAGATGTGAATGCAGTGTAGTGTCTTGGCCAGGGGACTGGGGGGTAACTGGCATGAACATGTAGGTAGTTTTTGCCCTCACTATGACGTGATCAGGTTCTGGTCGGACAGTGATGAAGCTAGGGTGCCTGTAAGTTGAGTCACGTGTCATCGGAGTGAACTCGCTGGTTGCCGGACTTTGCTTCAGCCGAACAATGCCCTTTTGGACGTTGGTTTGCTCTGCCATGCTGTAGTGAGCCATGGCACAACCCTCTCCTGGCTCGTCAATAAATGAAAGCTGTGTCTCTATCTGTGATTGGTTCTTTCTGAGAGCTGCCAGCTCCAGGTGTTTCTCTGGCCAGTCTTCGAACCCGTGGGGTTCGGGGACCATCTCAGTGACCTGCAGGATTTCTTCTGAGCCGTACATGGCCCGGTAGAAACGAGCAGTTATCTCTTCTATGTGCTTTTCAGAGATGACTGTTCTCTGGTCAGCCTCCTCAGCCTCTGTTCTCTGGTCAGCCTCCTCAGCCACCGCCAGATTTTCCGGACCATGGCTACAGTCCTGAGGCGAACAAGCCTGGCTACGGTTCTCAGGCGAACACGCGTTGCTACTGTCAGACTCAGTTAAATGACGTTGGTCATATATTTCTGTGCTGGCCTCTCTGGACAACCTGGCTTTGGTTTTAGGGTTCAGGGTGATGGAGGAGGTGGAGGATGAGGTGGAAACACAGGGCCTGTCCAGTGGCATCTCCCTAAACCCAACACAGAGTTCTCTGAAGTCTGTCTCTGCCTGCTCAGACTCTGACAGACTCAGACCAAAGTCTCTGATCACTATGGGCGACGATATCCTGAGCTGTTCCGGCGACAGCCAGCGCTCACGCTCAACCTTGCCTCGCCCCGGTGGGGACATTTGGTCAACACCAGCTGGTAGAGGCCCAGTGGCTCCCACTTGATGGTGGAGCAGGCCACTGCTACTTCTGCTGCGCTGGCCCCGAGGCTGGTCTCTGGTTTGGTACTGGGGGCCATACACCTGAGACGCTAGTCTCCATGTTTCTGCTCCAATCACATTCAGAGGGGGACTTACTTGCTCGCAGGCGGTGCCGGACTCCCTTGTTACAGCATCGTCCGATGTCCACGGGTTGGGGCTCAGGTCCCTGAAACATGAATGACAGAACAATTGGTTATTATTACATTTACAATTACATTATAATACATCATTATAATTATTATATATTATTATTATATATTATTATGTTAATCTGGAATAGTTGTCAATTAGTTGTTGACAATGTACAGTTCTGATGATCTACTGGAATGACATAGATTGATAATGCTTTTATGAATTTACCAATTATTGAGTCTCAAACTTTGCAGAATTCTCCTCTCTTACTATAGCCAACATTTAAATGGAAATATAAAATATTCTCATCCATCCTTGAAGCTGATTGGCTTATTCTCTGACTGACGTACGTTGTGATCTCCAGGTCCTCCAATAGCCCGTGCATGCTCTCTGAGTGGGTGTGGCCCATAGGCTCCGCCCAGGAAGGAATGTCCAGGAGGGAGGCTACTGATAGGTCTTCCTCTGAGACGGCTGGGGGCGGTCTGGGGGAAGAGTCCACCCTCCTCACCAGTCTGAGGCTGTCTACGTCCTCCTGCACTGAGGACAGGGCTACAGACACTGGCAGACAGAGACACATATACACAAAGAGAGATGGAGAGACAGACAGACAAAGACAGAAAGAGAAAGAGAGAGAGAGAGAGAGAGAGAGAGAGAGAGAGAGAGAGAGAGAGAGAGAGAGACAGACAGACAGACAGACAGACAGACAGACAGACAGACAGACAGACAGACAGACAGACAGACAGACAGAGAGAGAGAGAGAGAGAGAGAGAGAGAGAGAGAGAGACACATATACACAGAGAGAGAGAGAGAGAGAGAGAGAGAGAGAGAGACAGACAGACAGACAGACAGACAGACAGACAGACAGACAGACAGACAGACAGACAGACAGAGAGAGAGAGAGAGAGAGAGAGAGAGAGAGAGAGAGAGACACATATACACAGAGAGAGAGAGAGAGAGAGAGAGAGAGAGAGAGAGAGAGAGAGAGAGACAGACAGACAGACAGAGAGAGAGACACATATACACAGAGAGAGAGAGAGAGAGAGAGAGAGAGAGAGAGAGAGAGAGAGAGAGAGAGAGACACACACACAGACAGACTCAGGATCAGAACATGGTCAGATTATATCATCCTATACCAACATCACTGGCAGAACCCTCTGAATTAACCCTTACACTAAAGTCAAATTACACTGACATTTGGGGGAACTATAAAACAAAAATATGGGCCTAATAATAAAGACGTAATTTAACAGTTAAAAGGACCTTTTAATGTGGCAAGAAAACACAACCAGTCATGATGCTCTCATCTGATTGTCAAACAAATCACTCGTTAGTATCGTAGCAAGGAAACAAATCACTTAGCGGATTTAAAACAGCCCTAATGTTGGAAACAAACATCATTATGTTGGAAACAAACATCATTATGTTGGAAACAAACATTGTTATGTTGGAAAACAGCCCTGATGTTGGAAACAAACACCATTATGTTGGAAAACAGCCCTGATGTTGGAAACAAACATCATTATGTTGGAAAACAGCCCTAATGTTGGAAACAAACATCATTATGTTGGAAAACAGCCCTGATGTTGGAAACAAACATCATTATGTTGGAAAACAGCCCTGATGTTGGAAACAAACATCATTATGTTGGAAAATTATAAATATTATGTTATACTGCCCATTTAACATTTTTAGACAGTGCCAGACTGACTGACTGGGTTACCATAATACCCATGGCCTGTCCAGAAACAACCCCCAGCCCCTACTGCCCAGAGTCTAGACACTGAGAGGGACTGATGACAGAGCCAGACTGACTGGGTTACCATAATACCCATGGCCTGTCCAGAAACAACCCCCAGCCCCTACTGCCCAGAGTCTAGACACTGAGAGGGACTGATGACAGAGCCAGACTGACTGGGTTACCATAATACCCATGGCCTGTCCAGAAACAACCCCCAGCCCTTACTGCCCAGAGTCTAGACACTGAGAGGGACTGATGACAGAGCCAGACTGACTGGGTTACCATAATACCCATGGCCTGTCCAGAAACAACCCCCAGCGCCTACTGCCCAGAGTCTAGACACTGAGAGGGACTGATGACAGAGCCAGACTGACTGGGTTACCATAATACCCATGGCCTGTCCAGAAACAACCCCCAGCCCCTACTGCCCAGAGTCTAGACACTGAGAGGGACTGATGACAGAGCCAGACTGACTGGGTTACCATAATACCCATGGCCTGTCCAGAAACAACCCCAGCGCCTACTGCCCAGAGTCTAGACACTGAGAGGGACTGATGACAGAGCCAGACTGACTGGGTTACCATAATACCCATGGCCTGTCCAGAAACAACCCCCAGCCCCTACTGCCCAGAGTCTAGACACTGAGAGGGGCTGATGACAGAGCCAGACTGACTGGGTTACCATAATACCCATGGCCTGTCCAGAAACAACCCCCAGCCCCTACTGCCCAGAGTCTAGACACTGAGAGGGACTGATGACAGAGCCAGACTGACTGGGTTACCATAATACCCATGGCCTGTCCAGAAACAACCCCCAGCCCCTACTGCCCAGAGTCTAGACACTGAGAGGGACTGATGACAGAGCCAGACTGACTGACTGGGTTACCATAATACCCATGGCCTGTCCAGAAACAACCCCCAGCCCCTACTGCCCAGAGTCTAGACACTGAGAGGGACTGTTGACAGAGCCAGACTGACTGGGTTACCATAATACCCATGGCCTGTCCAGAAACAACCCCCAGCCCCTACTGCCCAGAGTCTAGACACTGAGAGGGACTGATGACAGAGCCAGACTGACTGGGTTACCATAATACCCATGGCCTGTCCAGAAACAACCCCAGCCCCTACTGCCCAGAGTCTAGACACTGAGAGGGACTGATGACAGAGCCAGACTGACTGGGTTACCATAATACCCATGGCCTGTCCAGAAACAACCCCCAGCCCCTACTGCCCAGAGTCTAGACACTGAGAGGGACTGATGACAGAGCCAGACTGACTGGGTTACCATAATACCCATGGCCTGTCCAGAAACAACCCCAGCGCCTACTGCCCAGAGTCTAGACACTGAGAGGGACTGATGACAGAGCCAGACTGACTGGGTTACCATAATACCCATGGCCTGTCCAGAAACAACCCCAGCCCCTACTGCCCAGAGTCTAGACACTGAGAGGGACTGATGACAGAGCCAGACTGACTGGGTTACCATAATACCCATGGCCTGTCCAGAAACAACCCCCAGCCCCTACTGCCCAGAGTCTAGACACTGAGAGGACTGATGACAGAGCCAGACTGACTGGGTTACCATAATACCCATGGCCTGTCCAGAAACAACCCCAGCCCCTACTGCCCAGAGTCTAGACACTGAGAGGGACTGATGACAGAGCCAGACTGACTGGGTTACCATAATACCCATGGCCTGTCCAGAAACAACCCCCAGCGCCTACTGCCCAGAGTCTAGACACTGAGAGGGACTGATGACAGAGCCAGACTGACTGGGTTACCATAATACCCATGGCCTGTCCAGAAACAACCCCCAGCGCCTACTGCCCAGAGTCTAGACACTGAGAGGGACTGATGACAGAGCCAGACTGACTGGGTTACCATAATACCCATGGCCTGTCCAGAAACAACCCCCAGCCCCTACTGCCCAGAGTCTAGACACTTGTGGAGATCTGAGAGGGATTAATGGGTGGTGACATGGTGTAGAGATCCACCTTACCCTCTTGGTGGAATTTTGGTGGTATTGCTTACACCTCTCCAATCCTCTCAGATCTCCACAAGTGTCTAGAGGTAGGGGATAGGGGTTTCTACTGGACAGGACCCCACAACCCTCCAGGTGTGTGGTGGACCTATAACACGACTCGAGCCATTGGTTGGATATTTTCATTTCATTGCTTTATACACACACACACACGGATTTGCACAGGTGTTAGCTGGACCACACCCACGGCACCCTAATCAGACAAGGTCTGGGTAGCTGGAGACCTGCTCTAAACAGTGAAAGGATATATTTAAATGTGTACTATTCACACCCTTGCTGCTTCATTCCAGCTAGTTAGATGGGCAACCACTGACTAACTATAGCTAGGGAATATCTCTAAGTCTAGCAATAGATACTGTTGTTTTGGCTGTTTATCATCATTTAATAAGACGGCCAAAGGTTAGCTGGGTAGCTAGGATACATCAGCCAGCTAACCAATTACAGTAACAGCAGTTCATTCATTAGGTCAATGCACACTAAATCTTATGCAGAAATCATACTTTATTTTGGCACTGTGGCACGGTATGGTCAGCTATTGATCAATTCATTCATAGATAAGAGATTAGACGGGTTAGAAGGGTGAACTCTTACTTTGAAAGGACAGTAAATCTTAGCTGTGCACGTAACCTATGACAAGCATTCCACAATTACCTGACCCACATGTGAAAATAGAAATATCAAGTTGTTATTTTTTTGATTCAAAAACAAATAAACAAGCCGTTTTCACGATCCAGGACTTCTCTATCTCTGTAATGTAATGTAACTGGTCCAGAGTCTCCTCTAGCTCTGTAATGTAATGTAACTGGTCCAGAGTCTCCTCTAGCTCTGTAATGTAATGTAACTGGTCCAGAGTCTCCTCTAGCTCTGTAATGTAATGTAACTGGTCCAGAGTCTCCTCTATCTCTGTAATGTAATGTAACTGGTCCAGAGTCTCCTCTATCTCTGTAATGTAATGTAACTGGTCCAGAGTCTCCTCTATCTCTGTAATGTAATGTAACTGGTCCAGAGTCTTCTCTATCTCTGAATGTAATGTAATGTAACTGGTCCAGAGTCTCCTCTATCACTGTAATGTAATGTATCTGGTCCAGTCTTCTCTATCTCTGTAATGTAATGTAACTGGTCCAGAGTCTCCTCTATCTCTGTAATGTAATGTAACTGGTCCAGAGTCTCCTCTAGCTCTGTAATGTAATGTAACTGGTCCAGAGTCTCCTCTATCTCTGTAATGTAATGTAACTGGTCCAGAGTCTCCTCTATCTCTGTAATGTAATGTAATGTAACTGGTCCAGAGTCTCCTCTATCTCTGTAATGTAATGTAATGTAACTGGTCCAGAGTCTCCTCTATCTCTGTAATGTAATGTAATGTAACTGGTCCAGAGTCTCCTCTATCTCTGTAATGTAATGTAACTGGTCCAGAGTCTCCTCTATCTCTGTAATGTAACTGGTCCAGAGTCTCCTCTATCACTGTAATGTAATGTAACTGGTCCAGAGTCTCCTCTATCTCTGTAATGTAATGTAACTGGTCCAGAGTCTCCTCTATCTCTGTAATGTAACTGGTCCAGAGTCTCCTCTATCACTGTAATGTAATGTAACTGGTCCAGAGTCGCCTCTATCTCTGTAATGTAATATAACTGGTCCAGAGTCTCCTCTATCTCTGTAATGTAATATAACTGGTCCAGAGTCTCCTCTATCTCTGTAATGTAATGTAACTGGTCCAGAGTCTTCTCTATCTCTGTAATGTAATGTAACTGGTCCAGAGTCTCCTCTATCTCTGTAATGTAATGTAATGTAACTGGTCCAGAGTCTCCTCTATCTCTGTAATGTAACTGGTCCAGAGTCTCCTCTATCTCTGTAATGTAATGTAACTGGTCCAGAGTCTTCTCTATCTCTGAATGTAATGTAACTGGTCCAGAGTCTTCTCTATCTCTGAATGTAATGTAACTGGTCCAGAGTCTCCTCTATCTCTGAATGTAATGTAATGTATCTGGTCCAGAGTTTCCTCTATCTCTGCAATGTAATGTAATGTAACTGGTCCAGAGTCTCCTCTATCTCTGAATGTAATGTAACTGGTCCAGAGTCTCCTCTATCTCTGAATGTAATGTAATGTAACTGGTCCAGAGTCTCCTCTATCTCTGAATGTAATGTAACTGGTCCAGAGTCTCCTCTATCTCTGTAATGTAATGTAATGTAACTGGTCCAGAGTCTTCTCTATCTCTGCAATGTAATGTAATGTAACTGGTCCAGAGTCTCCTCTATCTCTGAATGTAATGTAACTGGTCCAGTACCTTCACTCTGGTCCAGAGTCTTCTTTATCTCTGTAATGCAATGTATCTGTTCCAGTACCTTCACTCTGGTCCAGTCTTCTCTATCTCTGTAATGTAATGTAACTGCTCCAGTTCCTTCACTCTGGTCCAGTCTTCTTTATCTCTGTAATGCAATGTATCTGTTCCAGTACCTTCACTCTGGTCCAGTCTTCTCTATCTCTGTAATGTAATGGAACTGCTCCAGTTCCTTCACTCTGGTCCAGTCTTCTCTATCTCTGTAATGTAATGTAACTGGTCCAGTACCTTCACTCTAGTGTCTTCTCTATCTCTGTAATGTAATGTACCTGGTCCAGTACCTTCACTCTAGTGTCTTCTCTATCTCTGTAATGTAATGTAACTGGTCCAGTACCTTCACTCTGGTCCAGAGTCTTCTCTATCTCTGTAATGTAATGTAACTGGTCCAGTACCTTCACTCTGGTCCAGAGTCTTCTCTATCTCTGCATAGGTCCTGGACGTCTGCTCCTGCGTTGACTTGTTCATCTGGGTCTCTATCAGGTGGACGATGTCCATCCGGTTGATCTTGGTCAGCCTCTTTATCAGGCTGTCCTCTGCTGGACAAAATATAAGACATTATTAGTTCAGTAATAATAATAATAATAATAAATAATAATGACTTATTTCACTTCTAAAGCACTTTTCATTAAACTAAATAATCTTGCTTTAAACCAACAATAAAAGACAATCAATTTAAGAAGACATATTTATCATTCACAAATAGCAAACATAAAAACAAAACTGTTTTTGCTTTGTCATTAGGGGGTATTGTGATGTCATTATGGGGTATTGTGATGTCATTATGGGGTATTGTGATGTCATTATGGGGTATTGTGATGTCATTAGGGGGTATTATGTTTAGATTAATGAGAATACATTTTAGAATAAGGCTGTAGCATATATTTAGCATTCATAAATTAAAGGATGGATGCCATGCATGAGTCCACAGCTGAGTGCCAAAATGGCATCCTTTCCCTACATAGTGCACTACTTTAGACCAGAGCCCTATGGCACCCTATTCCCTATATAGTGCACTACTTTAGACCAGAGCCCTATGGTACCCTATTCCCTACATAGTGCACCACTTTAGACCAGAGCCCTATGGCACCCTATTCCCTACATAGTGCACTACTTTAGACCAGGGCAGTGCACTATATAGGGAATAGGGTGCCATTTTGGAGACACCCCAGTGAGGCCCAGTAGAAGTGATGGCGTCAGGACAGACATACCAGTGGCGTGTTTTCCCTCTCTCTCAGCCCAGCACTGCAGCAGGGCGTGGCTCTGCTCCTGTAAAGAGTTAGGGTTCTCTGTCCTCACTTCCTGGATCTCATCCTCGTTGAACTCCAGCTCCTCGCCAGCTCTGAGACACAAGGGGGTGGGGGGGACGACACACACACAATGAGGTGGCGCCCCAAACAGTACCCTTATTCCCTACATAGTGGATGACATTTGACCAGTGTTCCACAGCTTTTTACTCCTATATCATACACTCCTTCTACACCAGGTAAACACCACCTGGATAACTTACCTGTCCAGCTGAACCCCAGCAGGTCTGCAATGATAGCCAACATCTCCTCTTTCCTGTCCGCATCGTCGTGCCAATCCACTACAAACACCACCACGGCCAGAGGTTACACACAGGTCATCACGGCTCAACAGCAGCACAGTAACAACATCATGGCTACATCCCAAATGGCATCATATTCCCTATAGGGTGCACTACTTTCAACCATAGGGCCCATAGGGAATAGGGTGCACTACTTTTGACCATAGGGCCCACATGGAATAGGGATGCACTACTTTAGACCACAGGGCCCATAGGGAATAGGGTGCACTACTTTAGACCACAGGACCCATAGGGAATAGGGTGCACTACTTTTGACCAGGGCCCATAGGGAATAGGGATGCACTACTTTAGACCACAGGGCCCATAGGGAATAGGGTGCACTACTTTAGACCACAGGGCCCATAGGGAATAGGGATGCACTACTTTAGACCACAGGGCCCATAGGGAATAGGGGGTGCCACTTTGGGCCGCAGGCCGTAACTCCTCTGAAAATATAACAGTTTAAAACTCTCCAGAGATCATGTTGATTGTGGGATGTTTTCTAGGTCTTGGAAGGTACACATACATTTCAGTAGGTAATTTAACCGGCCGATGTGTTATAGGCTGGGGAGATAATGGTGCTGATGATGGGTGAAGTACGGAGCAAGGCTGATGTTGTGATCCATTACTGTCGATGACAATACCTGCTCTACTCGGACCACCGTGACAGTGTATTTGTAGTCGATTAGTACTTAAACAATGGAAAGTATGTGGCATTCCTAACTCAGTGTGGGGATTAGTATAAGGAGTTTCAGTAATGCAGTAGTCTATTAGATGTGGTGATTAGTATAAGGAGTTTCAGTAATGCAGTAGTCTATTAGATGTCCCTGAAGTTCATCACGATGGGCATCCAAGAGTTTTCTCCTAACACATCTAGGTCAGTCAATCTTGAGATTTCATGTACACATACATAGACAATAGACACTAGACAATCGTCAGTAGACAATAGTCAATAGACAAAGACATTTATATGGAAAAGAAACAACACAACACAAGACAACACAGCACAGGACAAGACAACACAGCACAGGACAAGACAGCACAGCACAGGACAAGACAACAAAGCACAGGACAAGACAACACAGCACAGGACACGACAGCACGGCACGAAATGACAAAAACAAGACACACAACAGAAAAGTGACTAATGATTGGTCTTGAATAAGACAAAGAAAGGTCTTCCACGTAGCAGAGAAAGAGAGGAAAGGAAGTGGCAGATATTTGGTACCTTGCTGCCGCTCCGGGGTCCGATCATCCCAGATTCGCTGCATCTGAGTCTCCACTGAGTCTTCCCAGATGGGTCTCGACTCAAACACCTCCCCCGTCACCGAGGAAGCTCGAACCCGTGCCTGAGTCGGCAAAGCCCTCGTGTCTGGGGCAGATCTGCGAGGCGCTAGTCTGTCATACTTGAAGATAACAGAATCGGGACTGTTGTGATCACCGCTGCCGCTGCTGCTGATGTCGTCGACATCCAGAGAGGATCGGAGGGAAGGCTCTCGTATGTCAGAGCCCTGGTCTCTGTCGGGCTGGGAAGAGGAGGAGGAGTGGGCTGTGGGTTTGTGTTTGCCCATGACAGGGAGTCTGGAGGTGAGAGGTTTGGATTTAGTTGTAGGATGGTCGCTGTCGGAGTGACTCCTTCTGTCTTTGTCAGTTAAGATTTTCTTCCCGGCACCAAAATCCTCCTCGGACCTCGTCCTCCGATCTTGATCAAGAGATTCCTCCACTGTTGATTTTTGCTCATGGCCCAGGTCTGATTTCACTGAACCAGCTTTGATTGGTATCTTTGATTTGAAACTGCTTTCATCCTTAGCCACAGTGTCTGCTGAGGTGTAGGACATTGCCAGGACACTAGGGTGTGCCATTGAGATGTCAGACCCTTCCAGGACACTAGAGGTGTCAGACCCTGCCAGGACACAAGTGTGCACCACTGAGGTGGCAGACCCTGCTGAGGTGTCATGACCTTGCAAGACACTAGGAGGCGCAACTGAGTGATAATAGCCAGCGGGCATCTCAATGACAGAGCACTGCTCGTCTTCCTCTTCTTCTTCATCCTCAAGGGATGAGTCAGATGACTGGTGGATCTGTTCAGAGTACACAGAGCGGGTGACAGCAGTAGTGGTGGTAAACATCTGTAGGTCAGCTATAGTCGGGTCTGGAGAACCTACCTCTAAGAAGCTTCCCATTTTAGCTTCCAGCAGGGGGAATGTTTCAGCTTTTGGCTCCATTTTGATGGAGGTCCTGGGTTTGGTCACCGGTTTCCCACTCTGATCAGCCTCGACTAATGGTATAGTCTGGAAGGAGGAGTCAGAATCATCTTTGGTTTGGTCCTCATCCTCCTGGACGTGTAGATCAGCAACGGCAATAGGCTGTTCTGTTCTGAGAACATTGGGGCCAGCGTAATCTCCAGTGTCCTCGAACAGGACCTGGTCAACTGGGTGTTCTCCTATGTGAAAGAAGGCATAGCCCTCACCCTCCTCTTCAACGCTCCTCCTTGTCATGTCGATAGCGCCCCCTCTGGTCATCTCAAAGAACTTCCCTTCCTGGAACTGGAAGGGATTGGGTGTGCCCCCTTCGGTTGGTGTGCGACCCGGTGTGGTGTCAGGGGTACGGCGGTCTTCCACGAGACCCATAATCCTTTTTTCCTCCGCCTCCACACGTGCGTCGAAGGCTTCGTCGTCATAGTCATCCTCGTTGTCGTCGGGCATGGCACTCCATGGGACCAGCTCTCCCTGAACAGGCATGTCCTCGAGATGCATTTCCGACATGGCTGCCTTACCATCCGCATCCTCCACCTCCTTGAAGCTTCCATCGTCAGTGCATAACATCTCTGGTTTGACTGACAGACTTTCACCAGTCTGACTGATACTCAACGGTGACTGATCCATCTCCTCCTCGTATGCTTGCATAGCTGGTATTAAATCTATCTCCTCTTTCTGTTCAGTACGTTCACTGATATACTCTGTGGTATATTGATCTTTTTCAGTGCTTAGTGAACGATATTCGAGGTGCTCAGAGACCTGTCTTCCTGACGGTGAATGTCCTGAGGCACTGTATGGTAAGTGAGCTTCACAGTGAACTGTGATCAACTGACATTCTTCATAATCCTCAGAATCAGATAACACAGAGCCGTCTGAGGGTTTCCCGTCCGTCTTCGTTTTGACGTCCTGCTCCATCTCCTCAAAGGTTTTGATCTTGGCGGCCATTTTGAACATCTCCTCCTCTGGGGTGAACTGTCTCTGGTCGGTCTCGCTACCCTCTGCATCCGCGTCGTCCATATCATCCTCAGGGTTTGAGCTCAGATTTATGGGCATGGAGAGACACTCAGGGTCTCCCCCCTTCAATGGGAGGGGACACTCGCGCTCACTATCCATTTGATTGGTCCGTTTGGAGTAATCCTCATTCTCCATGTTGCTGACGTGCTCCTCACCGAGACAGGCTCTAAGCTGAGAGAAGTAGTCTTCATACACAGCTGTCTTCTTCGTCACCTGGAAGCCTGTGTCTTGTTTCGTTTCAGTGGGGCTGCTCTCCAGTGAGTCAAGGCAGGGAGAGTCCCCGGTTGGGCTTGGCTCTATAGAGTCAGGGGACTTCCTGGAGGAACCTTCCTCCATGATAGGACTGGTCTCCAGAGAATCCCCATGGGAGAGTCGTCTCTCTGGGTGGCCCAGGGCCAACGGAAAGAGGACCTCTAAGTCTGCAGGTCTGAGGGCCTGACCCACACCGTCTGGGCTGTGCACTGCTCCGTGATCAGCTGAATCTCTTCCATGGAGCTCTGGTGCGACCCAACTAGAATCAGGAGCAATTCTGTCTCCTGAAATTGGGTCTTGCATGTTATGGTTTGAGAATGAAAGTTCTGTAGTTTTGTGGTACGATGGTTTTATCTCTAAGTCATCCCAGTCCTCTAAGATCGGTCTTGTCCCAACAGGGACCTGGTCGTCCTCTTCAGAAGCTTGAGTAGGGAGCACTGAATCAAATGTCATTTGAAGGTCAAAGGTCACCTTCTTTGAGTCTCTTGAACGCATCCCTGTAGTAGCTGAACTTTCTGATGCTTCCACCCCAGCTGAACAACCCTGCATGAAGTCTTTATCACCGTAGATGACATCATCCTCCATGGCTCCTACTTGCACTACATTCACAACATCTCGTTCTGTCACTTTATCTACTGCGGACCGGTCTACCTGCTCAGTGGAGAACGTGTGGGTTTCCCGTTTGCTCTCCCGTGTAATCACAATCTGTTCAAATCTTTCTTGTACGATGTCGTCCTTCAGCGCACCACTGAGATCCACAAGTCTGTCTTCTAGGTACTGTTCTAAATCTCCACTTAGGAGTGCCTCCATGTCTGACGTATCTCTAACTCCTACAGCTGGTCTGGGGGATGTCTTCCTTTTGACCATGACTTCTTGCAACATCGGTTCCTGAACTGGGTTCAAGATTATCGCTTCGGCACCCCGAGCACCACCATCATCCATGTCTTGCACTTTCCACCAGTCTTCTTTTTCTGTCTCTGTATCTTCTGTAGACACGTCTACGTCCTTCGTGGAGAAAATAAGTGAGTGTTGCTTGTCATCCCTGGTCAGGATAGCCTGTTTGAAACTCTGTTGTTGGACGATGTCATCCCTTGGTGAACCACTGATTACCATACATCTCTGTTCTAGGTAGTGATCCATATCTCCCCTGAGGAGTGACTCCATCCCTGACATATCTCTCACCACTGTAACCGGTCTGGGGGAGGTTTTCCTTTCCATCCTGACTTCTTGTAACATTGGTTCCTGAATTGTCATCACTTCAGCGCCACGGACAGGTGATGGTCTCTGTTCTAGGTAGTGACTCATATCTCCCCTGAGGAGTGACTCCATCCCTGACATATCTCTCACCACTGTAACCGGTCTGGTAGAGGTCTTCCGTTGGATCATGACTTCTTGTAACAGCGGTTCCTGAACAGGGGACGGAGTCACTGACTTGGTTTCTACAACTAAATCTTCAGTTTCTGGAAATATTTCTTCATCACCATGAATCACGTCTCCTATCACTTTCCTCCCATCCATTCTCTCTGTCTCTTTATAAACTGTTGGCAGGTCAACCTCCTGAGTGGGGAATGTGAGTGGGCTCATCTGTGGGGTGTCTGCTAATCCTTCGTGTTTCTCACTCTCTCCCGTGCTTGAATGGGGAGTCCTGGTTCCTATGCTAGTCCCGGGAGAGTCTGCTAAGCCTTCGTGCTTCAGACTCACAGGGCTTTCATTCCCCACCAGGTGCTCAGCCTTAGTGAATAACTCATCCCGCCTGTCGTCATTCATACAGGGGCTGAACATGAAGGTTGGGGTGTCGTTTAGGTGGTCTGCTGGGAGCTCCTCCTCGGCTGCTTCAGCCTGGGGGTGGTTGTCGTCCCCTGTGAACGAGGTCTGTCTGAACAGCTGGTACTCTGGACTGTCCTCCAGCTCGGCCTTGATGTCAGCGCTAAAGTCCTCAGAGGGTTTCCTGTCCGGGCTGATCTGCATCTCTATAGAATACTTCCTGTCTGGTCCCATCTCTGGTTCCTCTAGCTGCGTCATCTCTACAGAAGACCTCCTGTCTGGTCCCATCTCTGGTTTCTCCAGCTGCATCATCTCTATAGAAGACCTCCTGTCTGGTCCCATCTCTGGTTCCTCCAGCTGCATCATCTCTATAGAAGGCCTCCTGTCTGGTCCCATCTCTGGTTCCTCCAGCTGCATCATCTCTATAGAAGACCTCCTGTCTGGTCCCATCTCTGGTTCCTCCAGCTGCATCATCTCTATAGAAGACCTCCTGTCTGGTCCCATCTCTGGTTCCTCCAGGTGCATCATCTCTGGGCTGCTCCACCCATCCTCTGGTAGAGCCCTGTCTAGGTGGATCCCTCCATCCTCTGGTAGAGACCTGTCTAGGAGGATCCCTCCATCCTCTGGTTGAGCCCTGTCTAGGAGGATCCCTCCATCCTCTGGTTGAGCCCTGTCGATGAGGATCACTTCGTCCTTTGGTTGAGCCCTGTCTAGGAGGATCCCTCCGTCCTCTGGTAGAGCCCTGTCTAGAAGGATCCCGCCGTCCTCTGGTAGAGCCCTGTCTAGGAGGATCCCTCCGTCCTCTGGTAGAGCCCTGTCTAGGAGGATACCTCCGTCCTCTGGTAGAGCCCTGTCTAGGAGAATCCCTCCGTCCTCTGGTAGAGGCCTGTCTAGGAGAATCCCTACGTCCTCTGGTAGAGCCCTGTCTAGGAGGATACCTCCGTCCTCTGGTAGAGCCCTGTCTAGGAGAATCCCTCCGTCCTCTGGTAGAGGCCTGTCTAGGAGAATCCCTACGTCCTCTGGTAGAGCCCTGTCTAGAGGGATCCGTCCTTCCTCTGGTAGAGCCCTATCTAGGAGAATCCCTCCTTCCTCTGGTAGAGCCGTGTCTAGGAGGATCCCTCCATCCTCTGGTAGAGCCCTGTCTAGAAGGATCCCTCTGTCCTCTGGTAGCGCCCTGTCTAGGAGGATCCCTCTGTCCTCTGGTAGAGCTCTGTCTAGGAGGATCTCTCTATCCTCTGCTAGAGCCCTGTCTAGGAGGATCCCTCCATCCTCTGGTAGAGCTCTGTATGGAGGGATCCCGCCATCCTCTGGTAGAGCCCTGTCTAGGATGATCCCTCCATCCTCTGGTAGATCCCTGTCTAGAGGGATCCCTCCGTCCTCTGGTAGAGAATTGTCTAGGAGGATCCCTCCATCCTCTGGTAGAGCCCTGTCTATGAGGATCACTCCGTCCTTAGGTAGAGCCCTGTCTAGGATGATCCCTCCATCCTCTGGTAGAGCCCTGTCTAGAGGGATCCCTGCGTCCTCTGGTAGAGCCCTGTCTAGGAGTATCCCTGCGTCCTCTAGTAGTACCCTGTCTAGAGGAATCCCGCCGTCCTCTGGTAGAGCCCTGTCTAGGAGGATCTCTCTTTCGTCTGCTAGAGCCCTGTCTAGGAGGATCCCTCCATCCTCTGGTAGAGCCCTGTCTAGAGGGATCCCGCCGTCCTCTGGTAGAGCCCTGTCAAGGAGAATCCCTCCATCCTCTGGTAGAGCTCTGTCTAGAGGGATCCCGCCATCCTCTGGCACAGCCCTGTCTAGGAGGATCCCTCCATCCTCTGGTAGAGGCCTGTCTAGGAGGATCCCTCCGTCCTCTGGTAGAGCCCTGTCTATGAGGATCCCTCCGTCCTCTGGTAGAGCCCTGTCTAGGAGGATCCCACTGTCTTCTGGTTGAGCCCTGTCTAGGAGGATCCCTCCGTCCTCTGGTAGAGCCCTGTCTAGGAGGATCCCTCCGTCTTCTGATAGAGCCCTGTCTAGAGGGATCCGTCCTTCCTCTGGTAGAGCCCTATCTAGGATGATCCCTCCATCCTCTGGTAGAGGCCTGTCTAGAGGGATCCCGCCGTCTTCTGGTAGAGCCCTGTCTAGAGGGATCCGTCCTTCCTCTGGTAGAGCCCTGTCTAGGAGAATCCCTCCATCCTCTGGTAGAGCTCTGTCTAGAGGGATCCCTCCATCCTTTGGTAGAGCCCTGTCTAGGTGTATCCCTCGATCCTCTGGTAGAGGCCTGTCTAGGAGGATCCCTCCGTCCTCTGGTAGAGCCCTGTCTAGGAGGATCCCTCCATCCTCAGGTAGAGCCCTGTCTAGGAGGATCCCTCCGTCCTCTGGTAGAGGCCTGTCTAGAGGGATCCGTCCTTCCTCTGGTAGAGCCCTATCTAGGATGATCCCTCCATCCTCTGGTAGAGCCCTGTCTAGAGGGATCCCTCCGTCCTCTGGTAGAGCCCTGTCTAGAGGGATCCCGCCGTCCTCTGGTAGAGGCCTGTCTAGGAGAATCCCTCCATCCTCTGGTAGAGCCCTGTCTATAGGGATCCCGCTGTCTTCTGGTAGAGCCCTGTCTAGGAGAATCCCTCCATCCTCTTGTAGAGGCCTGTCTAGAGGGATCCCACCGTCCTCTGGTAGAGCCCTGTCTAGGAGAATCCCTCCATCCTCTGGTAGAGCTCTGTCTAGAGGGATCCCGCCATCCTTTGGTAGAGCCCTGTCTAGGAGGATCGCTCCATCCTCTGGTAGAGCCCTGTCTAGGAGGATCCCACAGTCCTCTGGTTGAGCCCTGTCTGGGAGGATCTCTCTATCCTCTGCTAGAGCCCTGTCTAGGAGGATCCCTCCATCCTCTGGTAGAGCCCTGTCTAGGAGGATCCCTCCGTCCTCTGGTAGAGCCCTGTCTAGGAGGATCCCTCCGTCCTCTGGTAGAGCCCTGTCTAGGAGAATCCCTCCATCCTCTGGTAGAGCCCTGTCTAGGAGGATCCCACTGTCCTCTGGTTGAGCCCTGTCTAGGAGGATCCCTCTGTCCTCTGGTAGAGCCCTGTCTAGGAGGATCCCTCCATCTTCTGATAGAGCCCTGTCTAGAGGGATCCGTCCTTCCTCTGGTAGAGCCCTATCTAGGATGATCCCTCCATCCTCTGGTAGAGCCCTGTCTAGAGGGATCCCTCCGTCCTCTGGTAGAGGCCTGTCTAGAGGGATCCCGCCGTCTTCTGGTAGAGCCCTGTCTAGAGGGATCCCGCCGTCCTCTGGTAGAGCCCTGTCTAGGAGAATCCCTACATCCTCTGGTAGAGCTCTGTCTAGGAGGATCGCTCCATCCTCTGGTAGAGGCCTGTCTAGGAGGATCCCTCCGTCCTCTGGTAGAGCCCTGTATAGGAGGATCCCTCCGTCCTTAGGTAGAGCCCTGTCTAGGAGGATCCCTCCGTCCTCTGGTAGCGCCCTGTCTAGGAGGATCCCTCCATCCTCTGGTAGAGCCCTGTCTAGGAGGATCCCACTGTCCTCTGGTAGAGCCCTGTCTAGGAGGATCCCTCCATCCTCTGGTAGAGCCCTGTCTAGGAGGATCCCTCCATCCTCTGATAGAGCCCTGTCTAGAGGGATCCCTCCGTCTTCTGGTAGAGCCCTGTCTAGAGGGATCCCGCCGTCCTCTGGTAGAGCCCTGTCTAGGAGAATCCCTCCATCCTCTAGTAGAGCTCTGTCTAGAGGGATCCCGCCATCCTTTGGTAGAGCCCTGTCTAGGAGGATCGCTCCATCCTCTGGTAGAGGCCTGTCTAGGAGGATCCCTCCGTCCTTAGGTAGAGCCCTGTCTAGGAGAATCCCTCCATCCTCTGGTAGAGCTCTGTCTAGAGGGATCCCGCCATCCTTTGGTAGAGCCCTGTCTAGGAGGATCGCTCCATCCTCTGGTAGAGGCCTGTCTAGGAGGATCCCTCCGTCCTTAGGTAGAGCCCTGTCTAGGAGAATCCCTCCATCCTCTGGTAGAGCTCTGTCTAGAGGGATCCCGCCATTCTTTGGTAGAGCCCTGTCTAGGAGGATCGCTCCATCCTCTGGTAGAGCCCTGTCTAGGAGGATCCCTCCGTCCTCTGGTTGAGCCCTGTCTAGGAGGATCCCTCTGTCTTCTGGTAGAGCCCTGTCTAGGAGGATCCCTCCATCCTCTGCTAGAGCCCTGTCTCCGGGGATCCCTCTGTCCTCTGGTAGAGCCCTGTCAAGGAGGATCCCTCCGTCCTCTGGTTGAGCCCTGTCTAGGAGGATCCCTCTGTCCTCTGGTAGAGCCCTGTCTAGGAGGATCCCTACGTCCTCTGGTAGAGCGCTGTGTAGAGGGTTCCCTCCATCCTCTGGTAGAGCCCTGTCCAGGAGGATCCCTCTGTACTCTGGTAGAGCCCTGTCTAGAGGGATCCCTCTGTCCTCTGGTTGTATTCTGTTAATTTTAGACGCTGACTCCTGCAACTGAACCGTAACATTAGTTAACTCAGAGTTTTCAGAGTGGTCTCTTACTAAGATCAGGTGTGTTTCATCATCCGCCCCTTTGTAGTCGAGGGCCAGGACATCACTCTGCGAGCAGAGGATTGTGGAAGTTGGAGTTTCTGATGGCGGATGCTCTGTGGGAGTGGGTTCAGCTCTGTAGGTCTCACTGTAGATCACTGCCTCGTTGCCCGATGTGGAGGTTGTGGATGACGTCATGGCTTTGTGCTCGAAGAGCCCCGTTTTGTTCTTGGAAGGATCCTGGCCAGTTTGGAATGCCTTCATCAGCTCCCGGACAGACATCGTCTCCTCCAGCCTCTCCGTCTGAGACCGGGGGGATTTCGGAGATCTGGGAAGCTTGGGAAGATCTGGCATCTGGGGCTCAGCTGTCTCCTTAGTGATGGTGATGAAAGTTGTGTTCTGAGGGACTGGCGCCTGCGCAGGCTTTCGCCTACGGCCATCCTCCCCCTCTTCCTCTTCCTCAACCTTCTTTTGCAGAGCTCTCACTCTGTCCTTTATGGACCCGATTGGGGTTTCCACGACCAGGGGCGACACTGGTGGCTCCATGGCTGGGGTTGGTCCAGAAGGCCCAAACCAAGTCTCAGACCCAGATCCGAGACCAGACTTCCCCAGTACGAAATCCTTATCCAGGGTTTCAGTCGGTTTTAACTCAGTCCCGGGACCCACTCCAGGTCCAGACCCAGACACCACTCCAGGCATAGACCTGGGAACCACTACAGGCTCAGACCCGGGAACCACTCCCGGCCTCAGCTCTCCCAGAACAACATCCCCATCAAGGGACTCCTCAGAGCTCATCCTCTCCAGCTCTCCTTCGGAACTGCTGCATCCAGAACGTTCCCTGTCCCTCAACTTCTTCCTGATCGGCTTTTTGATCTCAGGAGGATGGCGTTTTCCTTCCCGCTTCAGAACGACCTGATCTAATCTCTCCTGGACTATGCTGTCCTGTAGTGGGAAACTGGTTACACCAGATCTCTCTTCTAGGTGCTGGTTCATGCCCCCACTGGGGTGAGATACCACACCTGACATATCTCTAACCTCTTTGGTCATTGTGGAAGAGGTCTTCCTCTGAATGCTGACTCCTTGTAGTACCGGCTCCTGAACATCAGAGGGAGTCATGGCTTTGGTTTTAGTCTGAGAATGAAGAACCCCCTCATCGTCCTCCATTTTGGACATCTGCAGTACTTTCTCTTTGTTGTTTGTGAATCTAGTATCTCCCCCTCGTAAAATATCTCCAACCTTCTCCAGATCCTCTTTCACCTGTTCCATGATCTCAAACGGCTCCCCGGGTTCCTCCTCCATCCCTGTCCTTCCTCCTCCTCCTCCTCTTCCTCTATCCGAAGAGCTTTGGTGTTCAGTTTGCTCTGTAGTCAAGATGGCAGACATCTTGATTAGGTCGTGTTTCATGTCGGAGACCTCTGAAAGGAGGTCAGGGCTGGCCAGCATGGCTGGGTCTAGCACCTGATTGGTCGGCAGCGTGTAAGTCTCTGTCGACTCCGTCTCGTCGTCTTCCATTTTGAAGAAAAAGGAGGAGACCAAACCAAAGGTGTAAAGAACATAAGGGGAGGATGGAGTGAAGGGGGAAGAGAAGACATCGGAAAACCGTGGTCAGGGCAGAACATATCACAGTATATCTTCTGTTCAAAAACAGGGAAAAGGGAAAGCAGCTTGACAACGGAAGAGGAGCGGTGAGTTCTCCAGAGGAGAGGGAGAAGGGGAGAGGGGGAGGAAGGCAGCAACAGCATGAAGCGAAGCAAACAGAAGAGAAACAGAAGAGGACGGAGGAAAAATATGGGCCAAAAATAACTGGTCGATACATATTGGTGTGTTTGACTGCACATTCATACACATGACACAGGAAGTAGTCTAAACACAACAGGGAAGTAGTCTAAACACAACAGGAAGGTATAAAAATAAAAAAATGGTGAGAGACCTGAATACCAGGGTTGGGGTCAATTCCATTTAAATTCTAGTCAATTCAGGAAGTATTCTGAAACTCCAGTTCCAAATTCCAATTCTCTTCAATGCTTTTCAATTAGGAAAAAAATTGAAATTTGGGAAGATCTGGCATTCTGTATTTTGCTTTACTTTCTGAATTGACTGAATTGAAATGGAATTGACCCCAACCCTGCTGATTATGGAACAAATGGAGGAAGAAAAAAAACAGACTGGTTTCACACAAACAAAGATCTCAAGATTGTTCTCAACATGAAGGGTTCATGTCCACTGACAAAAGCAAACAGAGAGAAAAGAGCAGGTTTTCCGCGCCATGTAAACCATTTCCCGCGCCATAGAAACAAATGGGGAGTAAAACTATATATAAGTACATAAACCTCAGTTAATCCTAATATATATCAATACATTAAACCATAGTTAATGTTTAAAATCAAATCTTATCAGTAAAACTATATATAAATACTTAAACCTCAGTTAATTTGTTAAATAAATATCTTATCAGTAAAACTATATATAAATACATAAACCATAGTTAATGTTGTAAATAAATATCTTATCAGTAAAACTATATATAAATACTATATATAAATATAAATGAATTGATAACTGAAAAGATACCAGTGATATAACATGCCAGTGAATTGATAACAGAAAGGATACCAGTGATATAACAGGCTAGTGAATTGATAACAGAAAGGATACCAGTGATATAACAGGCTAGTGAATTGATAACAGAACGGATACCAGTGATATAACAGGCTAGTGAATTGATAACAGAACGGATACCAGTGATATAACAGGCTAGTGAATTGATAACAGAACGGATACCAGTGATATAACAGGCTAGTGAATTGATAACAGAAAAGGAGAACGAGTGGTAACAAAGATAACTGTGATCAAACTTATACACAAGGACACACACACACACACACACAAGTACGCACGCTCGCACGCACATACACAGACTAACAAACATATACCATATGTATGTGTGAGTCAAGTTATTTTCATGCAGAGCAAAGAAAGTGTTTAAGCAACCATGAAAGTAAAACAAGGGAGTGATCGGAGACAAAAAATAAACTGAAAATTCACATTATATGAATTCTTTCTTTGAATTAATTCCAGGCAAGCAAAAATCTGGAATGAAATGACGTTTGTTTTAACATATTGTCAGAGTACAGTGTGTTTCGTCAGCCATCCAAATACATTTAAATAACCGGATGTTATATATTGACATTGGAAGTGCCATGGCATATATATGTATTCTCAAGCATTCATACAGTATCTCAAGCATTCATTCCCTTTGACTTCTATAGCGTGATGATGATGATGATGACGATGATGATGATGATGGATGAATGGATGAAGGAGGGAGAAACTGAATGGGTATTGGAGAGGAAGGGACGCAACGCATACCAGCCATAGCATAGCGGTCAGGTGTTAGTAATATTATATTACTATAGTATAGCGGCCAGGGACCCACAGGTAACTGGGACAAGGTGTTAGTGATATTATATTACTATAGTATAGCGGCCAGGGACCCACATGTAACTGGGACAAGGTGATATTATATTACTATAGTATAGCGGCCAGGGACCCACAGGTAACTGGGACAAGGTGTTAGTGATATTATATTACTATAGTATAGCGGCCAGGGACCCACATGTAACTGGGACAAGGTGATATTATATTACTATAGTATAGCGGCCAGGGACCCACAGGTAACTGGGACAAGGTGTTAGTGATATTATATTACTATAGTATAGCGGCCAGGGACCCACAGGTAACTGGGACAAGGTGGTAGTGATATTATATTACTATAGTATAGCGGCCAGGGACCCACAGGTAACTGGACAAGGTGTTAGTGATATTATATTACTATAGTATAGCGGCCAGGGACCCACAGGTAACTGGGACAAGGTGATATTATATTACTATAGTATAGCGGCCAGGGACCCACAGGTAACTGGGACAAGGTGGTAGTGATATTATATTACTATAGTATAGCGGCCAGGGACCCACATGTAACTGGGACAAGGTGGTAGTGATATTATATTACTATAGTATAGCGGCCAGGGACCCACAGGTAACTGGACAAGGTGTTAGTGATATTATATTACTATAATATAGCGGCCAGGGACCCACAGGTAACTGGGACAAGGTGTTCGTGATATTATAATACTATAGTATAGCGGCCAGGGACCCACAGGTAACTGGGACAAGGTGTTTGTGATATTATATTACTATAGTATAGCGGCCAGGGACCCACAGGTAACTGGGACAAGGTGTTCGTGATATTATATTACTATAGTATAGCGGCCAGGTGTTAGTGATATTATATTACTATAGTATAGCGGCCAGGGACCCACAGGTAACTGGGACAAGGTGTTCGTGATATTATATTACTATAGTATAGCGGCCAGGGACCCACAGGTAACTGGGACAAGGTGTTCGTGATATTATATTACTATAGTATAGCGGCCAGGGACCCACAGGTAACTGGGACAAGGTGTTCGTGATATTATATTACTATAGTATAGCGGCCAGGGACCCACAGGTAACTGGGACAAGGTGTTCGTGATATTATATTACTATAGTATAGCGGCCAGGGACCCACAGGTAACTGGGACAAGGTGTTCGTGATATTATATTACTATAGTATAGCGGCCAGGGACCCACAGGTAACTGGGACAAGGTGTTCGTGATATTATATTACTATAGTATAGCGGCCAGGTGTTAGTGATATTATATTACTCTAGTATAGCGGCCAGGGACCCACAGGTAACTGGGACAAGGTGGTAGTGATATTATATTACTATAGTATAGCGGCCAGGGACCCACAGGTAACTGGGACAAGGTGGTAGTGATATTATATTACACATAACACGGCTAGTCAAACGGCCATTATTGTATGATAAGCCATGCAAATCATTGGCCTGCGTACTGCATTAAAGAAAACGACAATGTAATTTAATATGTTCTTCGTGGACTACAGGTAGTTACGAAGGTTAGTTAATGCGGAGGCTATATTTGTCACTACCAACAAACGTAATAATTACAAAAAACGAATAGCTCAGCTTACATTTCTTGTCACTCTTGTCGCTCTGTAAGAAAGAAGGGTTCAATACAACATGTTGAATACATTCAGCTAATACACATAAATCAGGTAAAAGTGTTTGAACAACTTTTAACAAATTTTAACAAGAATGTTCTGAAAAGGTGTAGTTGGTTTACCTCGTCATCTGCGTCTAGCTCTGAATCAGACTCCTGAATAGGACACCAAGGAGAGAAATAAAGAAGGCATTCAGCCCGATCTGTTTTGGGACAGCATTATTCACATTGAGACAGATCTGTTTTGGGACAGCATTATTCACATTGAGCCAGATCTGCTTTAGGACAGCGTTATTCACATTGAGCTAGATCTGTTTTGGGACAGCGTTATTCACATTGAGACAGATCTGTTTTGGGTCAGCATTATTCACATTGAGACAGATCTGTTTTGGGACAGCATTATTCACATTGAGCCAGATCTGCTTTGGGACAGCATTATTTACATTGAGACAGATCTGTTTTGGGTCAGCATTATTCCAATTGAGCCAGATCTGTTTTGGGACAGCATTATTCACATTGAGCCAGATCTGCTTTGGGACAGCATTATTCACATTGAGCCAGATCTGCTTTGGGACAGCATTATTTACATTAAGCCAGATCTGTTTTGGGTCAGCATTATTCCAATTGAGCCAGATCTGTTTTGGGACAGCATTATTCACATTGAGCCTGATCTGTTTTGGGACAGCATTATTCACATTGAGCCAGATCTGCTTTAGGACAGCGTTATTCACATTGAGCCAGATCTGCTTTGGGACAGCATTATTCAGTATGAGCCAGATCTGTTGTGGGACAGCGTTATTCACATTGAGACAGATCTGCTTTTGGACAGCGTTATTCACATTGAGACAGATCTGTTTTGGGACAACATTATTCAGTATGAGCCAGATCTGCTTTGGGACAGCGTTATTCACATTGAGCCAGATCTGTTTTGGAACAGCATTATTCACATTGAGCCAGATCTGCTTGGGACAACATTATTCACATTGAGCCAGATCTGTTTTGGGACAGCGTTATTCACTTTGAGACAGAACTGCTTTTGGACAGCATTATTCACATTGAGCCAGATCTGCTTGGGACAGCATTATTCACATTGAGCCAGATCTGTTTTGGGACAGCGTCATTCACTTTGAGACAGATCTGCTTTTGGACAGCGTTATTCACATTGATCTAGATCTGTTTTGGGACAGCGTTATTCACCGAGACAGATCTGCTTTTGGACAGTGTTATTCACTTTGAGACAGATCTGCTTTTGGACAGCATTATTCACATTGAGGCAGATCTGCTTTAGGAAAGCATTATTCACATTCAGACAGATTTGCTTTGGGACAGCATTATTCAAATTGAGCTGATCTGCTTTGGGACAGCGTTATTCACATTGAGACAGATCTGCTTTTGGGACAGCATTACTCACTTTATGTTGCTGCACATCATGCCTGCGTCCCAAATGGCTACTTATTCCATATATAGTGCACAACCTTTGACCCGGCCACAATATAGGGAATAGGGTGCCATTTAAGGGATGTACATCATAATATTGTGATATCCAGGTGTGTTCAGCATTATTTCATGTTATTACACACTGTGTCCGGTCCAGGTGTGTTCAGCATTACTTCATGTTAATACACATTGTGTCCAGTCCAGGTGTGTTCAGGTGTCTTACCTTGCAGTAGGTGGGCAGCGTGATGTTCAGGTTGCAGATTGCCTTGTGGGTAAGACTACGGTAGGTGCGGGGCTCCTTGGTGAAGGACAGTCTGCCACACGGCTCCTGGGCGCTGTCACGAATCTGTAAAAATAAAATCAAGCAACCAATCACTGGAAACAATCAGGTAAGTGTTGGGAATATTAGTTAGGAAAGAGAAAAACATTTTCTGGTATACACTTTTATTATACTGTATAATCAAACTTAAAATACATATTAAATTATATACCAGTGTCTGATGTATTCTAATCTCCTTACAATACATGTTAAACTATATACCAGTGTCTGATGTATTCTAAACTTACTTAAATATATACTAAATTATATACCAGTGTCTGATGTATTCTAAATTTATTAAAATACATATTAAATTATATACCAGAGTCTGATGTATTCTAAACTTACTAAAATATATACTAAATTATATACCAGTGTCTGATGTATTCTAAACTAATTAAAAAACATACTAAATGATATACCAGTGTCTATGTTGTATTCTATACTCATTAAAATACATACTAAATTATATACCAGTGTCTGATGTATTCTAAACTTATTAAAATACATACTAAATGATAAACCAGTGTCTATGTTGTATTCTATACTCATTAAAATACATACTAAATGATATACCAGTGTCTATGAAGTATTCTACTGTCTTTTAAAGTGGACAACTACGTCACAGTTTCCCAGTGTAGAAGAAGTCCATTCAGAACTAAAACAAAGTGGACAACTACGTCACAGTTTCCCAGCGTAGAAGAAGTCCATTCAGAACTAAAACAAAGTGGACAACTACGTCACAGTTTCCCAGCGTAGAAGAAGTCCATTCAGAACTAAAACAAAGTAGACAACTACGTCACAGTTTCCCAGCGTAGAAGAAGTCCGTTCAGAACGAAAACAAAGTGGACAACTACGTCACACTTTCCCAGCGTGAAGAAGTCCCTTCAGAACTAAAACAAAGTGGACAACTACGTCACAGTTTCCCAGCGTAGAAGAAGTCCATTCAGAACTAAAACAAAGTAGACAACTACGTCACAGTTTCCCAGCGTAGAAGAAGTCCGTTCAGAACGAAAACAAAGTGGACAACTACGTCACACTTTCCCAGCGTAGAAGAAGTCCCTTCAGAACTAAAACAAAGTGGACAACTACGTCACAGTTTCCCAGCGTAGAAGAAGTCCATTCAGAACTAAAACAAAGTAGACAACTACGTCACAGTTTCCCAGCGTAGAAGAAGTCCATTCAGAACTAAAACAAAGTGGACAACTAAGTCACACTTTCCCAGCGTAGAAGAAGTCCATTCAGAACTAAAACAAAGTGGACAACTACGTCACAGTTTCCCAGCGTAGAAGAAGTCCATTCAGAACTAAAACAAAGTAGACAACTACGTCACACTTTCCCAGCGTAGAAGAAGTCCAGTAATGGCGTGTTACCTTGATGAAGAGTGCGAGACGGTTCTCTTTGAATGCGTAGAAGCTGAAGACGTGATGCTGTCCACTCTTGGTCAGAGGAACCAGGTTCCCAAAACAGTCTGCAAAGATAGGCTTCCCTTCCAATACCTGTAGTAGGGGCAGACAGACAGACAGACAGACAGATAGACAGTAGAGAGCTCAGGTCAAATCAGTCTGCAAAGATAGGCTTGCCTTCCAACACCTGTAGTAGGGACAGACAGACAGACAGACAGACAGACAGACAGACAGATAGACAGTAGAGAGCTAGGGTCAAATCAGTCTGTAAAGATAAGCTTCCCTTCCAATACCTGCAGTAGGGACAGACAGACAGACATACAGACAGACAGACAGAGAGAGAGAGAGAGAGACAGACAGACAGACAGACAGACAGTAGAGAGCTAGGGTCAAATCAGTCTGTAAAGATAAGCTTCCCTTCCAACACCTGTAGTAGGGACAGACAGACAGACAGACAGATAGACAGTAGAGAGCTAGGGTCAAATCAGTCTGTAAAGATAAGCTTCCCTTCCAATACCTGCAGTAGGGACAGACAGACAGACAGACAGACAGACAGACAGACAGACAGAGAGAGAGAGAGAGACAGACAGACAGACAGTAGAGAGCTAGGGTCAAATCAGTCTGTAAAGATAAGCTTCCCTTCCAACACCTGTAGTAGGGACAGACAGACAGACAGACAGAGAGAGAGCTCGGGTCAAATCAGTCTGCAAAGATAGGCTTCCCTTCCAATACCTGCAGTAGGGACAGACAGACAGACAGACAGACAGACAGAGAGAGAGAGAGACAGACAGATAGACAGTAGAGAGCTCGGGTCAAATCAGTCTGCAAAGATAGGCTTCCCTTCCAACACCTGTAGTAGGGACAGACAGACAGACAGACAGACAGATAGACAGTAGAGAGCTAGGGTCAAATCAGTCTGTAAAGTTAGGCTTCCCTTCCAACACCTGTAGTAGGGACAGACAGACAGACAGACAGAAGAGAGCTAGGGTCAGATACCAATACCACCCCCTCACCTCCACATCTCTGCTCTGGATCACCTTTGTGAATTTCTCTTGTTGTTCCAGGGTTTCTCACCCCTCACCACCTCTTCCCCATTCTCCTCTGCTCCTTCCCCCTCTCACCTCTACATCTCTACTCCGGGCCACCTCTGTGAAGTTCTCCTGCTGCTCCAGTGTCTTGTCCATCTTGTCGTCCGTCATGCAGAAGCAGCGGAGGCGGGCCTCGATGGGGTCCAGCGTCTTGGCGAAGACGACGAACTTGGCCATGTAAGGAACACAGATAATCTCTCTGTACAGCTGGGTAGAGAAACTCACAGCCTCCTGGGTCTGACGACAGTCTATCAGCCAGAACCTACAGCGCACCGGAGAGGGATGGGATGATCAATAATTAATCAATTGATAGATTCACCAATCAGTCAATAGATCAACCAATCTGTCAGTCAGTCTATATGCCAGAGCCTACAAGAGGCTAGATAATCAATAAACCAACCTTTTCAAGGATGTAATAGATGAATCAATCCTATCCAATGACGAATCAATCATTCCAGCAGTTTATTCATCAAAAGGAGGAGGATGTTTTCACGAGAATGTCAAAAAACAACAGACAGATGGAAACACACCAGTTCCACTGGAGCCATTACCTTGCTGACACGTTGGTGGTGAAGGACACACATTGGTTGATGAAGGTGAGGGGGGTGGAGCCAGTGATGTCCTCCCATTGGGCAGGAGTGGTACCACCTAGAACACAGATCAGGATGGAACGCTCCGGTAAATATATTCAACATATTAATGCGGGTTGACTGAAACCAGGCTTTGATCAATATCAAGAAGGTAAACATGACTACTCAAAATCAATCATTCAGTCAGTTAGTTAATCAACCAGCCAGCCAATCAACCAATCAATGGGCCAGTCGAACAGCCAATCAACCAACCAACAGTAATTTCCAACGTACCAGTGATACTGCAGAGCAGACGCAGAGTGGGCGTGTCCCCTCCAAACACGTTGGTTGTCCCGTCATTGGTCGAGCTCTTGGGGACAGGGATCGTCATGGTGATTGGCTTGTGGAACTTCCGCCTCCTGGGTTCCAAGGTAACGATGGGGCTAAAAGTAGCCTTGTTACCCAGAATCCTCTTCACCAAGTCTATGCTGATTGGCTGGGCCTAGGAGGAAGTGGACGAGAGTCGGGAAGTAGAAACAACAAAGACTAACTTGAAAAAGCTACACACAGACGCCCCCCCTACCTGTAGTCCCACCCTGATCTTCTTAGTGAGAGCTCCCTCCGGGAACACAGCCTGGACCTGAGGTACCAGCGTACTGCTCAACACCCCTCCCTCAGGACCAATCAGTTGGCTGTCCTGCTTGATGCGCGACACCACTGCAAAGTATTGTGGGAAGTCCCTGGTGATGATACGGCAAATCCTCTTCTTCTCCAGCTCCTCAGGAGAGTCCAGCTCTGGAGGACGAACCAATGGGAGGACCGGGAAACATGGTCAGATGATACACAAGGACCAATCAGAATGAGCAGTCGGACCTAACTGTTTCCTAATCTTTGGTGAAAGAATAAGGTAGAACGATAGGTGGCTTGGTACTAACATGGCAGTCTGGTCCTGCCGTGTCCCTCATGCCTCCTCCCTCCACACTCCCTCCCCCTTTCTCACTCATCTCATCCTCCCGTCCACTCCCTGTCCTCCCTCCCCTCCCCTTCTCCCTCCCCCATCCAGCTCTCCCCCCCGTCCCACTCGTTCCCCTGTCCCTCCTCCGTCTCCCCTCACCCTCGTCCATGCCGTTCAGTATTTGGTTGAGTTCCTCCTCAGTGTATTCACAGTGATGTTCCCTCCAGCTCTCCCCCATCTCACTCCTCAGGATCACCAGCTCCCGCTCCGTCCCCCGCAGGGCCTCGAAGTGAGGGATCTCCACAATCACCGGCCTGGAAGGGTCAGGGGTTAGAGGGTAAAGGTTGTGATGACAGGAGGACCCATTCCATGAAAGAACACAAAGCATCACAAGATGAGGGACAAAGAAATCCTGGAGAAAATCCTGGAGGAGATTCAAGCAAACAGAAGGATATAATATTTTGATGATGATGATGATAAAGATGATGGTGATGATGGTGGTGATGAGGAGGAGGAGGAGGAGGAGGAGGGTCAGGTGACATACTATTCTGAACATAGAAAAATCACAACATTACAATATAAGGAGGAAAAATCATTGGGGAGTAATGGGACAGAACTGGAACTGATTCAGACTGTAATTCTCAACAACAAAACAACAACACTAACTCAAATGTGGAGAGGACTGGGGAGTATAAATGATGAGACCAGGGTATATATGGGCTGGGTGGCTGGGGAGTATATATGATGAGACCAGGGTATATATGGGCTGGCTGGGGAGTATATATGATGAGACCAGGGTATATATGGGCTGGCTGGCTGGGGAGCCGGGGTCTATATGGTGTCCCCTCTCTATCTTCGTGGTCTTTCCTACCCCAGGAACTTGGTGCCAGGAGGCCCCAGCTGTAGTGTGTGAGTTAACCCAGGAACTTGGTGCCAGGAGGCCCCAGCTGTAGTGTGTGAGTTAACCCAGGAACTTGGTGCCAGGAGGCCCCAGCTGTAGTGTGTGAGTTACCCCAGGAACTTGGTGCCAGGAGGCCCCAGCTGTAGTGTGTGAGTTACCCCAGGGACTTGGTGCCAGGAGGCCCCAGCTGTAGTGTGTGAGTTAACCCAGGAACTTGGTGCCAGGAGGCCCCAGCTGTAGTGTGTGAGTTACCCCAGGAACTTGGTGCCAGGAGGCCCCAGCTGTAGTGTGTGAGTTACCCCAGGAACTTGGTGCCAGGAGGCCCCAGCTGTAGTATCCTGCTGACCAGACTCTCTCCCTCGTTGAGAGGGGGCGGGGCCGTGGGGAGGTGGAGCTTACTGATCCATTACGCAGCACGGGGGGAGAAGAGAACGTCAACACACACACACCCGCGAGGACGTACACACATTACACACACACACGCACAAGCACACGTACACACAGACACATTCTCTCTCTCGCCCACACTCCTCCCTCTCTCCATCTTACCCGAGGAACTGTGCCCCGGTGGGGCCGACCTCTATGATGCGTCCTGCCAGCCCCTCTCCCTCCACCATGGGGGGCATGGACGCCAGGCGGTGCCTCTTCACCAGGCGGCACGTCACCCGCGTCGGAGCAGAACACTTCCTGGGCGGCACGATGATGCGCAGCCCGTTGTGACGGCAACCACGCATGGCCCCGCCCCTGGCGTCCACCATGAAACTGACCAGGAAGCTGAGGGGAGAGGAGGAGAGGAGGGAGAGGGGTAAGGAGAATGTGGGAGGGAAAGGGCGGGGGGGTAGTGAGTGGAGGGGAGGGAAGGGGAGAGATGGAGAGGGATTAGGGAGAGGAGAGGGATTAGGGAGAGGAGAGGGAGTAGGGGAAACAGGGGAGAAGGGGTTAAATGATTGATCTGTGAAAGTGTGTGTTTCCATCACCATGTCTTGCATAATTTTACAGGCATTTATACAACAATACCAACACTTTCCATCGCAGCTGTCGTGAGTTTTTTTTTTTTTATATTCGGTATGACTTTACTCGCATAAAAACTGTGGTTGGAAACGTGGTTAGTGACATTGTTGCGAAGTGAGAAACAGGCCGTTTACAAAGTCCGAGCGCTGTGTCATGTTTCTCAATTAATTCAGCGCATTTCAGCAGTAGGGCTCGACTGCTGTTATCTCGACACAGAGCGCGCTCAGGAAGCACCGACTCGGTAACCGCAGTCAAACAAAAGTCAAATGACCAAAGTCGCTAGATAACCTCCTTCAACGAGTGACAGAATATCTCCGATATTTGGAAAAATCGAGTTAATGATTATACAGGTAGTAGATCAGCTCATGAGTAACGGGCAGTTGAAGACTGGAAATAGTTTAAATATCAAGGTATCTTAACAGGGACCAACTCTGTTTTAAAAATATCCATATCTACTCTCATACCGTTTGTTGATCATACATTCTCTACCGAAGCTCTCATACGGGACGGCAATACGAGACAGCACAGGGAAGTGGGGTGAATGCCATAGCGGTATTTTGACATGCATTAGGCAAAGATGTGCTTTGACAATGCAACCTATGGGATTACAGAATAACATTAGGAATTTTCATGCGAGGCAGGAGTCAGGATTTTGGGTTTCAGTGGGATTGGGACTGGATAGGATTATAGCCTAGGTTCCAGTGGACAGGAGAACACTAGATAGGATAATAGCCTAGGTTCCAGAGGACAGGAGGAGACTGGATAGGATTATAGCCTAGGTTCCAGTGGACAGGTGGGGACTGGATAGGATTATAGCCTAGGTTCCAGTGGACAGGAGAACACTAGATAGGATAATAGCCTAGGTTCCAGAGGACAGGAGGGGACTGGATAGGATTAAAGCCTAGGTTCCAGTGGACAGGAGAGGACTGGATAGGATAATAGCCTAGGTTCCAGAGGACAGGAGAGGACTGGATAGGATAATAGCCTGGGTTCTAGAGGACAGGAGAGGACTGGATAGGATTATAGCCTAGGTTCCAGAGGACAGGAGGGGACTGGATAGGATAATAGCCTAGGTTCCAGTGGACAGGTGGGGACTGGATAGGATAATAGCCTAGGTTCCAGAACACAGGTGGGGACTGGATAGGATAATAGCCTAGGTTCCAGAACACAGGTGGGGACTGGATAGGATAATAGCCTAGGTTCCAGAGGACAGGAGGGGACTGGATATGATTATAGCCTAGGTTCCAGAGGACAGGAGGGGACTGGATAGGATAATAGCCTAGGTCCCAGAACACAGGTGGGGACTGGATAGGATAATAGCCTAGGTTCCAGAACACAGGTGGGGACTGGATAGGATAATAGCCTAGGTTCCAGAGGACAGGTGGGAACTGGATAGGATTATAGCCTAGGTTCCAGTGGACAGGTGGGGACAGGATAGGATAATAGCCTAGGTTCCAGTGGACAGGTGGGGACTGGATAGGATAATAGCCTAGGTTCCAGTGGACAGGTGGGAACTGGATAGGATTATAGCCTAGGTTCCAGTGGACAGGTGGGGACTGGATAGGATAATAGCCTAGGTTCCAGTGGACAGGTGGGGACTGGATAGGATAAAAGCCTAGGTTCCAGAGGACAGGAGGGAACTGGATAGGATTATAGCCTAGGTTCCAGTGGACAGGTGGGGACTGGATAGGATAATAGCCTAGGTTCCAGTGGACAGGAGGGGACTGGATAGGATAACAGCCTAGGTTCCAGAGGACAGGTGGGGACTGGATAGGATTATAGCCTAGGTTCCAGTGGACAGGTGGGGACTGGATAGGATAATAGCCTAGGTTCCAGTGGACAGGAGGGGACTGGATAGGATAACAGCCTAGGTTCCAGAGGACAGGTGGGGACTGGATAGGATTATAGCCTAGGTTCCAGTGGACAGGTGGGGACTGGATAGGATAATAGCCTAGGTTCCAGAGGACAGGAGGGGACTGGATAGGATAATAGCCTAGGTTCCAGAGGACAGGAGGGGACTGGATTATAGCCTAGGTTCCAGAGGACAGGTGGGACTGGATAGGATTATAGCCTAGGTTCCAGTGGACAGGTGGGACTGGATAGGATTATAGCCTAGGTTCCAGTGGACAGGTGGGACTGGATAGGATTATAGCCTAGGTTCCAGTGGACAGGTGGGGGCTGGATAGGACAATAGCCTAGGTTCCAGAGGACAGGTGGGGACTGGATAGGATAATAGCCTAGGTTCCAGAACACAGGTGGGGACTGGATAGGATAATAGCCTAGGTTCCAGAGGACAGGAGGGGACTGGATATGATTATAGCCTAGGTTCCAGAGGACAGGAGGGGACTGGATAGGATAATAGCCTAGGTCCCAGAACACAGGTGGGGACTGGATAGGATAATAGCCTAGGTTCCAGAACACAGGTGGGGACTGGATAGGATAATAGCCTAGGTTCCAGAGGACAGGTGGGAACTGGATAGGATTATAGCCTAGGTTCCAGTGGACAGGTGGGGACTGGATAGGATAATAGCCTAGGTTCCAGTGGACAGGTGGGGACTGGATAGGATAAAAGCCTAGGTTCCAGAGGACAGGAGGGAACTGGATAGGATTATAGCCTAGGTTCCAGTGGACAGGTGGGGACTGGATAGGATAATAGCCTAGGTTCCAGTGGACAGGAGGGGACTGGATAGGATAACAGCCTAGGTTCCAGAGGACAGGTGGGGACTGGATAGGATTATAGCCCAGGTTCCAGTGGACAGGTGGGGACTGGATAGGATAATAGCCTAGGTTCCAGAGGACAGGAGGGGACTGTATAGGATAATAGCCTAGGTTCCAGAGGACAGGAGGGGACTGGATTATAGCCTAGGTTCCAGAGGACAGGTGGGACTGGATAGGATTATAGCCTAGGTTCCAGTGGACAGGTGGGACTGGATAGGATTATAGCCTAGGTTCCAGTGGACAGGTGGGACTGGATAGGATTATAGCCTAGGTTCCAGTGGACAGGTGGGACTGGATAGGATTATAGCCTAGGTTCCAGTGGACAGGTGGGGACTGGATAGGATAATAGCCTAGGTTCCAGAGGACAGGAGAGGACTGGATAGGATAATAGCCTAGGTTCCAGAGGACAGGAGAGGACTGGATAGGATAATAGCCTAGGTTCCAGTGGACAGGTGGGGACTGGATAGGATAATAGCCTAGGTTCCAGTGGACAGGTGGGGACTGGATAGGATAATAGCCTAGGTTCCAGTGGACAGGTGGGGACTGGATATGATTATAGCCTGGGTTCTAGAGGACAGGAGAAGACTGGATAGGATAATAGCCTAGGTTCCAGTGGACAGGAGAAGACTGGATAGGATAATAGCCTAGGTTCCAGAACACAGGTGGGGACTGGATAGGATAATAGCCTAGGTTCCAGAGGACAGGAGGGGACTGGATATGATTATAGCCTAGGTTCCAGAGGACAGGAGGGGACTGGATAGGATAATAGCCTAGGTCCCAGAACACAGGTGGGGACTGGATAGGATAATAGCCTAGGTTCCAGAACACAGGTGGGGACTGGATAGGATAATAGCCTAGGTTCCAGAGGACAGGTGGGAACTGGATAGGATTATAGCCTAGGTTCCAGTGGACAGGTGGGGACTGGATAGGATAATAGCCTAGGTTCCAGTGGACAGGTGGGGACTGGATAGGATAATAGCCTAGGTTCCAGTGGACAGGTGGGAACTGGATAGGATTATAGCCTAGGTTCCAGTGGACAGGTGGGGACTGGATAGGATAATAGCCTAGGTTCCAGTGGACAGGTGGGGACTGGATAGGATAAAAGCCTAGGTTCCAGAGGACAGGAGGGAACTGGATAGGATTATAGCCTAGGTTCCAGTGGACAGGTGGGGACTGGATAGGATAATAGCCTAGGTTCCAGTGGACAGGAGGGGACTGGATAGGATAACAGCCTAGGTTCCAGAGGACAGGTGGGGACTGGATAGGATTATAGCCTAGGTTCCAGTGGACAGGTGGGGACTGGATAGGACAATAGCCTAGGTTCCAGAGGACAGGAGGGGACTGGATAGGATAATAGCCTAGGTTCCAGAGGACAGGAGGGGACTGGATTATAGCCTAGGTTCCAGAGGACAGGTGGGACTGGATAGGATTATAGCCTAGGTTCCAGTGGACAGGTGGGACTGGATAGGATTATAGCCTAGGTTCCAGTGGACAGGTGGGACTGGATTATAGCCTAGGTTCCAGAGGACAGGTGGGACTGGATAGGATTATAGCCTAGGTTCCAGTGGACAGGTGGGACTGGATAGGATTATAGCCTAGGTTCCAGTGGACAGGTGGGACTGGATAGGATTATAGCCTAGGTTCCAGTGGACAGGTGGGGGCTGGATAGGACAATAGCCTAGGTTCCAGAGGACAGGTGGGGACTGGATAGGATAATAGCCTAGGTTCCAGAACACAGGTGGGGACTGGATAGGATAATAGCCTAGGTTCCAGAGGACAGGAGGGGACTGGATATGATTATAGCCTAGGTTCCAGAGGACAGGAGGGGACTGGATAGGATAATAGCCTAGGTCCCAGAACACAGGTGGGGACTGGATAGGATAATAGCCTAGGTTCCAGAACACAGGTGGGGACTGGATAGGATAATAGCCTAGGTTCCAGAGGACAGGTGGGAACTGGATAGGATTATAGCCTAGGTTCCAGTGGACAGGTGGGGACTGGATAGGATAATAGCCTAGGTTCCAGTGGACAGGTGGGGACTGGATTGGATAATAGCCTAGGTTCCAGAGGACAGGTGGGGACTGGATAGGATTATAGCCCAGGTTCCAGTGGACAGGTGGGGACTGGATAGGATAATAGCCTAGGTTCCAGAGGACAGGAGGGGACTGGATAGGATAATAGCCTAGGTTCCAGAGGACAGGAGGGGACTGGATTATAGCCTAGGTTCCAGAGGACAGGTGGGACTGGATAGGATTATAGCCTAGGTTCCAGTGGACAGGTGGGACTGGATAGGATTATAGCCTAGGTTCCAGTGGACAGGTGGGACTGGATAGGATTATAGCCTAGGTTCCAGTGGACAGGTGGGACTGGATAGGATTATAGCCTAGGTTCCAGTGGACAGGTGGGGACTGGATAGGATAATAGCCTAGGTTCCAGAGGACAGGAGAGGACTGGATAGGATAATAGCCTAGGTTCCAGTGGACAGGTGGGGACTGGATAGGATAATAGCCTAGGTTCCAGTGGGCAGGTGGGGACTGGATAGGATAATAGCCTAGGTTCCAGTGGACAGGTGGGGACTGGATATGATTATAGCCTGGGTTCTAGAGGACAGGAGAAGACTGGATAGGATAATAGCCTAGGTTCCAGTGGACAGGAGAGGACTGGATATGATTATAGCCTGGGTTCTAGAGGACAGGAGAAGACTGGATAGGATAATAGCCTAGGTTCCAGTGGACAGGAGAGGACTGGATAGGATAATAGCCTAGGTTCCAGAGGACAGGTGGGGACTGGATAGGATAATAGCCTAGGTTCCAGTGGACAGGTGGGGACTGGATAGGATTATAGCCTAGGTTCCAGAGGACAGGAGAAGATAGAACTGTCCCTCTTGCCTCTCTGAATTGTCAACAGACTTCATGTCTGTGACAGAGATGCCTATGTAGTGAATTGTGCAATAGGCCTGTCTGAAGAGTTACAGCGACTGCTCAAAGAGGCACACATTACTTTCCAGGTCATACTGTAGGGGGTTCCTGTTTCCTGCAGTGTCAATTATACGTGTGGTTTGAATTCATGCCGGCTCAGTGTGACGTAAACACACCAGGCTAAAGGCTTCCGTGACAACCTGTATGGATAACAGGCTGCTTTATTTGTTGCTAATCCGCAGCTCTGCATGTTGGGTATTAAGTGGAATTGCATTAGTGTCACATTGGGGGGAAATGTTGTCATTTCCAGGGTCTTGTCATAAACAAAAGTTCTTAAGAAATGTAAAGTGTTCCTGGGACAGTCCTGGGATCCCAGTTACCCATGTTAATCCCTACTCTGGATTCATGCAGACAACACATCAGTGTTGGTGTCTGTGTTGGGTAGCAAACTGAAACAGGGACAGAACAACAGTTGTGTGACATCATTCTGAGATGACATGACGTGGTGACAGATGAGGAGAGAACACTGTGAGACCCAGTTCCATTCCATTCTACCCAGTTCCATTCCATTCTATTCACTTCCATTCCATTCTATTCACTTCCATTCCATTCTATTCACTTCCATTCCATTGTATTCACTTCCATTACATTCTATTCACTTCCATTCCATTCTATTCACTTCCATTCCATTCTATTCACTTCCATTACATTCTATTCACTTCCATTACATTCTATTCACTTCCATTCCATTCTATTCACTTCCATTCCATTCTATTCACTTCCATTCCATTCTATTCACTTCACTTTACTTCCATTCCATTCTACCCACTTCTATTCCATTCAACCCACTTCTATTCCATACTAGTCAGTATCACTCTATTCCCATTCCAATATTCCATTCCAGGTAAGTTCTGAGTTACCAGACAGGCGGAAGAGAGGCATCAGAAGCTATTGTATCGCTCCATCTTTAAGATGGATGAACTTCAAGTAATGATGTGTTAGTACCTACAGTATATCCAACTTACCTTGGATATCTATAGCATTACTATAGCATCTATAGTCTTATTACATGCATATAACTGAAAGATTAGATACTTTAGGATGTACCCCTGGGAGAAGAAGGGGACAGCATGCATGGAGAGGTGAAGGTGAAGAACAGGAGGAGGAGGAAAGAAACAGACAGAGAGAGAGAAAAATGAAACAGAGAGAGAAAATCACCTGCTGTTGTCATGGTCTAGGCACGGGGAGGATTGGCTAGAAGCAGACAAAACACACACCATCAGAGAGAGAAAGAGAGAGATAGAGAAACAGAGAGTGAGAGGGAAAGAGAGAGTGAGAGGGAAAGGGGAGAGAGGGAGAGAGAGGGAGAGAGAGACAGAGAGAAAAAGAGAGAGAGAGAGAGAGAGAGAGAGAGAGAGAAACAGGGAGACAGAGAGAAACAGGGAGACAGAGAGACAGAGAGAAAGAGTCAGAGAGAGACACAGAGACACAGAGAAAGCGACCCGAAAGAAAGACAGAAAATGAAATACAGCACAGAGATAGAGAGAGACACATAGAAAGAAAGACAGCACATAGATAGAGGGAGACACAGAGAAAGAAAGACAGCACAGAGATAGAGGGAGACACAGAGAAAGAAAGACAGCACAGAGATAGAGGGAGACACAGAGAAAGAAACACAGCACAGAGATAGAGGGAGAAAACATAATAGAAAGTGAAGGAGTGAAATAGAAGTGTAAGGGGAAATTAACGTTGATTTAGGAGGTGAATCAAACTCTATCGTGTAACACAGGGAATATTATTAAACATGTGCGCCTGCATTTGTGTGCGTGCGTGTGTTTGTGTGTGTGTGCATGTGCGTGCTTGCATGCGTGTGTGTGTGTGCATGTGTCTGTGTGTGTGCATGTGCGTGCTTGCATGCATGTGTGTGTGTGTGTGCATGTGCGTGCATGTGTGTGTGTGTCTGTCTGTGTGTGTGTGTGTGTGTGTGTGCACCATACTAACCCAGAGTGCAGCAGGCTAGACGACAGCACTACGTTGTCCAGGTGCTCGGCTCCCCAGCTCAGCCTGAAGGAGTCCTTCTCATTCTCTCTGGACAGAGACGACACCTGCTGACCAACACAACTACATCTGGAGGTGGACTTGAATAGAAACATCAACAGGTGTATTTATATAGGTGAGTATACAGGTGTGTTGAGGTTTCTACAGGTGTGTGTAAAGGTGTGTACATGTGTGTAAAGGTGTGTAAAGGTGTGTAAAGGTGGGTAAAGGTGTGTAAAGGTGGGTAAAGTTGTGTAAAGGTGTGTAAAGTTGTGTAGAGGTGTAATGACCTGGTGGCTGGTGATCATGTCTTCTATCAGGACTGCATCTCTCTGGTGGACAGGGGTCTGATGAGATCTGGGGACATGGACAGTATTATACACATCAACACAGAGACAGAAGGTCTGATGAGATCTGGGGACATGGACAGTATTATACACATCAACACAGAGACAGGTCTGATGAGATCTGGGGACATGGACAGTATTATACACATCAACACAGTGTGTCTGTGTGTCTGTCCATCTGTCAGTGTGAGTGTGTACCACAGGAGGCTGGTGGCACCTTAACTGGGGAGGACAGGCTCGTGGTAATGGCTGGAGCAGAATTTGTGGATTGGTATCAGATGTCGATGCCGTTCCATTTGCACCGTTCCAGACATTATTTTGAGCCGTCCTCCCCTCAGCAGCCTCCACTGGTGACTGGGGCGGGGCGGGGTCACCTGTCCAGGTTGTGGCTCATGTAGTTGAATCCGTCCAGGTATTGTCCAGGTAGGGAGTCGTCTCCCAGCTCCCTCAGGTCCTCAGCTCTCAGGTACTCCCCTCCGTCACCAGTCATAGTGTCCTCACCTGGGCGGATGGAGGGGGAGGAGGAGAGAGGAGTGGGAGGAGGGGGAGGAGGGGGGGTAGAATTAGAAAGAGTCTGGCATCATTGTGAAGTCAGTCATCTCTGGCATCATTCTGGTAGACATCAATCACAACCATTCACCTCAGGCTGTTAATAAATATCTACTGTAAAGTTTACTACAAGCTCTACACAGAAGCAAGACTGTTACAATATTGTCAAAAGGGGCGACTCCTTGTAATACACTCCGGCAAGCGACTTACTTATTTACTACCTGGATGTTTAGACACTATCATTCCTTCTGCTGCCGCACGGGCAGTGCTGTCGCTCGGCTCCTTGATCTGATCTATAGGCTATTAAGGCTATTCGTCAAAGTAGCCTATTTTGCATCGATAAGCAAATATAATCTCACGGACTGTTCAAACCAAGAACCAAACAACAGTGTAGCACTATAGAATCCCCCCAGAATATATTTTAGAAGTGATAATGTTATTCTAGAACACATAGCTATAGAATCCCCCCAGAATGTATTTTAGAAGTGATAATGTTATTCTAGAACACATAGCTATAGAATCCCCCCAGAATGTATTTTAGAAGTGATAATGTTATTCTAGAACACATAGCTATAGAATCCCCGCAGAATGTATTTTAGAAGTGATAATGTTATTCTAGAACACATAGCTATAGAATCCCCCCAGAATATATTTTAGAAGTGATAATGTTATTCTAGAACACATAGCTATAGAATCCCCCCCAGAATGTATTATAGAAGTGATAATGTTATTCTAGAACACATAGCTATAGAATCCCCCCAGAATGTATTATAGAAGTGATAATGTTATTCTAGAACACATAGCTATAGAATCCCCCCAGAATATATTTTAGAAGTGATAATGTTATTCTAGAATACATAGCTATAGAATCCCCCCAGAATATATTTTAGAAGTGATAATGTTATTCTAGAACACATAGCTATAGAATCCCCCCCAGAATGTATTTTAGAAGTGATAATGTTATTCTAGAACACATAGCTATAGAATCCCCCCAGAATGTATTTTAGAAGTGATAATGTTATTCTAGAACACATAGCTATAGAATCCCCCCAGAATATATTTTAGAAGTGATAATGTTATTCTAGAACACATAGCTATAGAATCCCCCCAGAATGTATTTTAGAAGTGATAATGTTATTCTAGAACACATAGCTATAGAATCCCCCCAGAATATATTTTAGAAGTGATAATGTTATTCTAGAACACATAGCTATAGAATCCCCCCAGAATGTATTTTAGAAGTGATAATGTTATTCTAGAACACATAGCTATGTGCTTTTTGATCTCTGTGACCCAAAAAAATGATGACATTCTACATTTAGCTGATATGGGAGAGAATACATTGAAGCAGCATATCGAACCTGGATAAGGTTGTAGGTTACACTAGCAACTAACACAAATATTTACCAGGGCATATTATTGAATTATAAATGATGATTATTTAACTTGGAGATGTTGGCTAGCTTGCAGCGTTTAGCGAACTTGGAGATTAGGGAAGCTAAACGGATTGCTTACAGTAGAATAGTATAGAATACAGTATATACATATGAGATGAGTAATGCCAGATATGTAAACATTATGTGAGTGACTGGTGTTCCATTCCCATTAGGGAATAGGGTGCCAATTGGGACAATGTATGAGTATCCAAATGGCTGTGGTTATTCAAACCAACTCAACCATGTTCAAATATTTAACTTGTTTGTTTGTTTGTTTGTTTTGAGCACCACTTTACACTTCACACCAGACGTAGGGTGTTAGGGTCTCAGTATAATTCAACACCAGACGTAGGGTGTTAGGGTCTGTCTCAGTATAATTCAACACCAGACGTAGGGTGTTAGGCAGTATAATTCAAACTGTAATCTGTAGGTAGTGTTAGGGTCTCAGTATAATTCAACACCAGGCGTAGGGTGTTAGGGTCTGTCTCAGTATAATTCACACCAGACGTAGGGTGTTAGGGTCTGTCTCAGTATAATTCAACACCAGACGTAGGGTGTTAGGGTCTGTCTCAGTATAATTCAACACCAGACGTAGGGTGTTAGGGTCTGTCTCAGTATAATTCAACACCAGACGTAGGGTGTTAGGGTCTGTCTCAGTATAATTCAACACCAGACGTAGGGTGTTAGGGTCTCAGTATAATTCAACACCAGACGTAGGGTGTTAGGGTCTGTCTCAGTATAATTCACACCAGACGTAGGGTGTTAGGGTCTGTCTCAGTATAATTCAACACCAGGCGTAGGGTGTTAGGGTCTCAGTATAATTCAACACCAGACGTAGGGTGTTAGGGTCTGTCTCAGTATAATTCAACACCAGGCGTAGGGTGTTAGGGTCTCAGTATAATTCAACACCAGACGTAGGGTGTTAGGGTCTGTCTCAGTATAATTCAACACCAGACGTAGGGTGTTAGGGTCTGTCTCAGTATAATTCACACCAGACGTAGGGTGTTAGGGTCTCAGTATAATTCAACACCAGACGTAGGGTGTTAGGGTCTCAGTATAATTCACACCAGACGTAGGGTGTTAGGGTCTGTCTCAGTATAATTCAACACCAGACGTAGGGTGTTAGGGTCTGTCTCAGTATAATTCACACCAGACGTAGGGTGTTAGGGTCTGTCTCAGTATAATTCAACACCAGACGTAGGGTGTTAGGGTCTCAGTATAATTCAACACCAGACGTAGGGGTGTTAGGTCTCTGTAGACGAGGGTGTTAGGTCTCAGTATAATCTACAGGGTCTGTCTCAGTATAATTCAACACCAGACGTAGGGTGTTAGGGTCTCAGTATAATTCAACACCAGACGTAGGGTGTTAGGGTCTGTCTCAGTATAATTCAACACCAGACGTAGGGTGTTAGGGTCTCAGTATAATTCAACACCAGACGTAGGGTGTTAGGGTCTGTCTCAGTATAATTCAACACCAGACGTAGGGTGTTAGGGTCTCAGTATAATTCAACACCAGACGTAGGGTGTTAGGGTCTGTCTCAGTATAATTCAACACCAGACGTAGGGTGTTAGGGTCTCAGTATAATTCAACACCAGACGTAGGGTGTTAGGGTCTGTCTCAGTACCTTCTATATCCATAGACACCTCAGTATACGGCTCGTCCTCCATTTGCCTCAGAGCTACAAAACACACTTCTGTCAGAGCTCCGTTACCCACAACACCCTGCTGTCAGAACTACATTACCCACAACACACTTCTGTAAGCACCAGAACAACATTACCCACAACGCACTGCTGTCATAGCTAGAGCTGCAGAACTACATTACCCACAACACACTGCTGTAAGCACCAGAACAACATTACCCACAACGCACTGCTGTCATAGCTAGAGCTACAGGACTACAATTACCCGCGCATTATATTATTGTCCGTAAAGCCTATTGTCTGTCTTAATCACAGTATTTATTTCTAAGTAATAAAATCAAAAGGAAACTCACCCTCCTCGTCGGACACGTCCAGCATCTCCGTCATGGTCTCTGGAACATTCATCTTGTGTTTCTCTGATGTCACCGTCTGTCAGGATTCCAGACCAATCACAACCAAGGGAAAAAAAAAAAAAGAGAACATTAGAACCCAGAGGTTTTGTAACCATAGAAACATAAATTATATTCTTGTGTTGTGGGAAGTAAATGGACGGAACAAAACTGCTACCGTGGTGACAGACGGAGGGACCGCGTTGATCACTACACGCTGATCTAACGTCAGTTTGACATTTTCCCTGCTGAACGGTTAAGGTTAGGACATGACGAAAGGGGTTGAAGCCGATCTGTGGTTAAGGGGGAAACTTCTACCTGTAGCGCCACGGGGGGGTCACATACCGTTGTCGTGGTGATGACCTCTTCTGTGACGACCTTCAGAGTGTCAACGACAGATATGTAACCCAGACGCCTGGCAATGGACAGAGCAGTGTTCCCATTCTGACAGAGAGAGAGAGAGAGAGAGAGAGAGAGAGAGAGAGAGAGAGAGAGAGAGAGGAAGGATAGAGAGTGCAAGAGAGTGTGAAAAAGCAGGAGAGGGAGAGTGTGACAGAAAGAGAGGGGGGAGGGAGAGAATCAAACATCTAATCAGACAATGTGTGTGTGTGTGTAATGTGTGTAATGTGTGTGTGTGTAATGTGTGTAATGTGTGTGTGTGTATATGTGTAATGTGTGTGTATGCATGTGTGTGTAATTTGTGTAATGTGTGTGTGTGTGTGTAATGTGTGTAATGTGTGTGTGTGTGTGTGTATGTATGTGTGTGTGTGTGTGTGTGTGTGTGTGTAATGTGTGTAATGTGTGTGTGTAATGTGTGTAATGTGTGTGTGTGTGTGTGTGTGTAATGTGTGTAATGTGTGTGTGTGTATATGTGTAATGTGTGTGTATGTATGTGTGTGTGTGTGTGTGTAATGTGTGTAATGTGTGTAATGTGTGTAATGTGTGTAATGTGTGTGTGTGTGTATATGTGTAATGTGTGTCTATGTATGTGTGTGTGTGTGTGTGTAATGTGTGTAATGTGTGTGTGTAATGTGTGTAATGTGTGTGTGTGTATATGTGTAATGTGTGTGTATATGTGTAATGTGTGTGTAATGTGTGTGTGTGTGTAATGTGTGTGTGTGTGTGTGTGTGTGTGTAT
>CM059810.1:29964949-29969949 GCA_030435695.1 Brachymystax lenok tsinlingensis
CAGCGCCACCTGCTGGTTGTCATAGTGAGCTGCCACGTGCAGCGGAGTCAGACCGTTCTGGAGGAGAGAAACACATACACTTCATTACTCATCCCTTCATCTCTCCCTCTCTCTTCTTCTCTCTCTATCTATTGTCTTCCCTCTCTTCTTCTCTCCTTTTCTCTCTCTATTCCGTCTTCCCTCTCTTCTTCTCTCCTTTTCTCTCTCTATCTATTCTGTCTTCCCTCTCTTCTTCTCTCCTTTTCTCTCTCTATCTATTCTGTCTTCCCTCTCTTCTTCTCTCCATTTCTCTCTCTATCTATTCTGTCTTCCCTCTCTTCTTCTCTCTCCTTTTTTACTTTATTCTTTCTCTCTTTGTGCCCGCCCTCTCTCCTTCTATAATCGATTTCTATGCTAACACTTGTTCTAGTTATTGTATTTCTGTAATAACAACAGTTGTATTTACTGTATTTCTATAATAACACCAGTTCTACTTGCTGTATTTCTATAATAACACCAGTTCTACTTGCTGTATTTCTGGAATAGCACCAGTTCTACATGCTGTATTTCTGTAATAGCACCAGTTCTACTTGCTGTATTTCTGTGATAACACCAGTTCTACTTGCTGTATGTCTATAATAACACCAGTTCTATTTGCTGTATTTCTGTAATAGCACCAGCTCTACTTGCTGTATTTCTGTGATAACACCAGTTGTTGTCACTGTATTTCTATAATAGCACCAGTTCTACTTGCTGTATTTCTGTGATAACACCAGTTCTACTTGCTGTATTTCTGTGATAACACCAGTTGTTGTCACTGTATTTCTATAATAGCACCAGTTCTACTTGCTGTATTTCTATAATAGCACCAGTTCTACTTGCTGTATGTCTATAATAACACCAGTTCTACTTGCTGTATTTCTGTGATAACACCAGTTCTACTTGCTGTATTTCTGTAATAGCACCAGTTCTACTTGCTGTATTTCTGTAATAGCACCAGTTCTACTTGCTGTATTTCTGTGATAACACCAGTTGTTGTCACTGTATTTCTATAATAAAACCAGCTCTAGTTGCTGTATGATAATACCTTGCCGGCATCGTCAGGCATAGCTTTGCGCTGCAGGAGGAGTTTTGCCACCTCCAGGCTTCCATACTTGGCTGATACGTGTAGAGGAGTGAATCCTTTCTGTTAGGGGGGAGAATACATGTAGAGGAGGTAGGTACAGCTGTGTGTATGTGTGTGTGTGTGTGTGTAGAGTTATGTGTGTGTATGTGTGTGTAGAGTTATGCGTGTGTATGTGTGTGTGTGTGTGTGTGTGTGTGTAGAGTTATGTGTGTGTGTCTGTGTAGAGCTGTGTGTGTGTGTGTGCATATGTGTGTGTATGTGTGTGTGTGTGTAGAGTTATGTGTGTGTGTGTGTGTGTGTGTAGAGTAGTGTGTGTATGTGTGTGTGTATGTGTGTGTGTGTATGTGTATGTATGTGTGTGTGTGTGTGTAGAGTTATGTGTGTGTGTGTGTGTGTGTGTAGAGTTGTGTGTGTGTGTGTGTGTGTGTGTGTGTGTGTGTGTGTGTGTGTAGAGTTGTGTGTGTATGTGTGTGTGTGTGTGTGTGTATATGTGTGTGTGTATATGTGTGTGTGTATATGTGTGTGTGTATATGTGTGTGTGTGTGTGTGTGTGTGTGTGTGTGTGTGTGTGTGTGTGTGTGTGTGTGTGTGAGTGAGTGAGTGAGTGAGTGAGTGTGTGTGTGTGTGTGTGTGTGTGTGTGTGTGTGTGTGTGTGTGTGTATCCTACCTTTGTAGCCAGTGAGTGTGAAGCCCCAGCCTCCAACAACACAGCGGTGGTGTCTACCTGTCCCTCCCTGGCAGCGATGTGTAGAGGACTATATCCATTAGTAGTGGAGGCGTCAGGATGAGCCATGTGCTGCAGTAACAGCTGGGCGATCTCTGTCTTCCCCAGACGGGACGCGATGTGGAGGGGCGTCTGGTCCTCCTACACGGATGGGATTGAAGGCTTTAGGGTGACTAGGGGGATCTATGAGTTCTCTGGAAAATAATGCAACTGTGGAAGGTCAGTCCGCTGGAACACACCTTCCACATCATTCATTATTTTCCATACAACGCACAGGCCCTCGTTGATGACCTACTATATATATATATTCAATGCAACTTATTATACAGCAAGAAACCAATTAATGACAGCGGTATAATCTACATCCACTAAAACATTCAAATTGATTTGACCTAACATCATGAGATTATATTAACATCTGTGTGCATGTATTTACATCAGAGAGAGAGAGACTTCAGGTTCAACACCAAACACGCTGGTTAACCACCATGTATACTAGCCCGGGTGACGTTCTGTGGCATGCCATGTTTGAAAATAAAAAATGTCACTAGCCATCGGGAGAGTTTGGCAAATGTTCAACTAGCCGGTCTAAAAATGACTGGCCTCGAGAAACCGGGCTAAGATTCATTTCCTTCCCTAGTTATAAACGTAATGCTTCACCTGTAAATAGAGCCAAATGTCAATTACACACCAGTACTACTGAAGGAATAAAAATCCACAAGAGAAATAAAATATAATTTGAATGCGGCACGGCGCTGCAGTCTGTCTGGCCAAATGTTACTGTGACTGGTCTGTCTGGCCAGATGTTACTGTGACTGGTCTGTCTGGCCAGATGTTACTGTGACTGGTCTGTCTGGCCAGTTGTTACTGTGACTGGTCTGTCTGGCCAGATGTTACTGTGACTGGTCTGTCTGGCCAGATGTTACTGTGACTGGTCCGTCTGGCCAGTTGTTACTGTGACTGGTCTGTCTGGCCAGTTGTTATCAGTTGTGACTGGTCTGTCTGGCCAGTTGTTATCAGTTGTGTGTACAACTCCCTGTATTATGATTGGTTGTCATTCGCACGTAGACCCCCCCACTCCCACACACACACACTAAATGACTCACTCTTGCCATGGCGTCGACCAGAGCTCCGTTCCTCAGGAGACATCGAACCACCTCTATCTGACCAGCACGGGCAGCCATGTGTAACGCTGTCTCGCCACGCTGCACACACACACGCACGCGCACGCACACACACACAGAAACACACACACACGCACACACACACACAAACAACATTAGAACACACTCTGTTTTACTCATCTCATATGTATATACTGTATTCTATTCTACGGTATTTTACTCAATGCCACATTGCTCGTCCTAATATTTCTATATTTCTTAATTCCATTCTTCTACGTTCAGATGTGTGTGTATTGTTGTGTATTGTTAGATATTACTGCACTGTTGAAGCTAGGAACACAAGCATTTCACTGCACCCGCAATAACATCTGTTAAATATGTCTATGGACCAATAACATCTGATAAATATGTGTATGGACCAATAACATCTGATCAATATGTGTATGGACCAATAACATCTGTTAAATATGTGTATGAACCAATAACATCTGTTAAATATGTGTATGGACCAATAACATCTGATCAATATGTGTATGGACCAATAACATCTGTTAAATATGTGTATGGACCAATAACATCTGATCAATATGTGTATGGACCAAAAACATCTGTTAAATATGTGTATGGACCAATAACATCTGATCAATATGTGTATGGACCAATAACATCTGTTAAATATGTGTATGGACCAATAACATCTGTTCAATATGTGTATGGACCAATAACATCTGTTCAATATGTGTATGGACCAATAACATCTGTTCAATATGTGTATGGACCAATAACATCTGTTCAATATGTGTATGGACCAATAACATCTGTTCAATATGTGTATGGACCAATAACATCTGATCAATATGTGTACGTGACCGATGACATTTGATGTGATTGGATGGGTACTGACGATGTTGCAGACGTCAGGCGAGGCTCCGTTCTGCAGCAGCAGCAGCACCATGTTGAGATGACCCATGAAGGCTGATACATGGATGGGGGTCAGGCCAGACTCTGTGATGGCCTGGATAGAGGCTCCGTATTTCACCAGCAGCTCCATCACCTTCACCCTGTTCTTCTTGCAGGCGATGTGCAGCGGAGTGAACCCATTCTGAACACACAGAAACACACACACAGAAACACACACACACAGAAACACACACATACACACACAGAGAAACACACACACACACAGCAACACACACACAGAAACACAACAGCAACGTTGTGAAAACATTCAAAACAACTTAACTGTGTATTAGGTCTGTACCAGTATGTGTGTGTGTGTGTGTGTGTGTGTGTGTATTAGGTCTGTACCAGTATGTGTGTGTGTGTGTGTGTGTGTGTGTGTGATTAGGTCTGTACCAGTATGTGTGTGTGTGTGTGTGTGTGTGTGTATTAGGTCTGTACCAGTATGTGTGTGTGTGTGTGTGTGTGTGTGTATTAGGTCTGTACCAGTATGTGTGTGTGTGTGTGTGTATTAGGTCTGTACCAGTGTGTGTGTGTGTTAGGTCTGCACCAGTGTGTGTGTGTGTATTAGATCCGTACCAGAGCCCTAACGTTGGGGTTGGCCCTCTTGTCCAGCAGCAGCTTGGTGACTCTGTAGTGACCACAGTGGGCGGCGACATGCAGCGCCGTCAGGTAGTCCAGGGTGACATCATCAACAGGCGCCTTGTGCTGCAGCAGGTGTTTGACACACTCCACATGGTCTCCCTGGGCCGACATGTGGAGGGGGGAGAGACCGTTCTATAGGGGGGAGGGGAGAGGAGGGGGAGAGAGGGGGAGAGGGAGGGGGAGGGAGAGGGAGGGGGAGAGAGAGGGGAGAGGGAGGGGGAGGGAGAGGGAGGGAGAGAGGGAGAGAGGGGGAGAGAGGGGGAGAGAGAGGGAGGAGAGAGGGAGGGGGGAGAGATCATATATGAATTGTTTTGTGTGTGTGTTTGTTTGTATTTCCTGTGTGTGTGTGTGTGTGTGTGTGTGTGTGTGTGTGTGTGTGTGTGTGTGTGTGTGTGTGTGTGTGTGTGTGTGTGTGTGTGTGTGTGTGATGTATATTTCCTGT
>CM059810.1:29979949-30004949 GCA_030435695.1 Brachymystax lenok tsinlingensis
TGACACTGCTGCAAGGCTATGGCCAGGGGGGTGAACCCATCCTACAGGAGGAGGAGAGGAAAGGGGAGAGAGAGAGAGTTAGAGAGAGCAAGAGAGTTAAACAGACAGACAGAAACACAAAGATATCCAAATTCACAAATCTTGACACACACACAGACCTCAGTAGCAGTGCTCTGGTTCCCTCCATTCTCCAGCAGGTATCTGACCACCTCGAGGTGATTCTCCTGGGCTGCCATGTAGAGAGGAGTGAAGCCATTCTGGAGGACACACACACACGGTTACTGAGGACACTAGGTCATTTAGCAGACATTGATCCAAAGAGTGTTCAAAGATACACTTTAATGGAGACTGGAGGTATTATACATTGGAGACTGGTGGTATTATACAGTGGAGACTGGTGGTATTATACAGTGGAGACTGGTGGTATTATACAGTGGAGACTGGTGGTATTATACAGTGGAGACTGGTGGTATTATACATTGGGGACTGGTGGTATTATACAGTGGAGACTGGTGGTATTATACAGTGGTGACTGGTGGTATTATACAGTGGAGACTGGTGGTATTATACAGTGGAGACTGGTGGTATTATACAGTGGAGACTGGTGGTATTATACAGTGGAGACTGGTGGTATTATACATTGGGGACTGGTGGTATTATACAGTGGAGACTGGTGGTATTATACAGTGGAGACTGGTGGTATTATACAGTGGAGACTGGTGGTATTATACAGTGGAGACTGGTGGTATTATACAGTGGAGACTGGTGGTATTATACAGTGGAGACTGGTGGTATTATACAGTGGAGACTGGTGGTATTATACAGTGGAGACTGGAGGTATTATACAGTGGAGACTGGTGGTATTATACAGTGGAGACTGGTGGTATTATACAGTGGAGACTGGTGGTATTATACAGTGGAGACTGGTGGTATTATACAGTGGAGACTGGTGGTATTATACAGTGGAGACTGGTGGTATTATACAGTGGAGACTGGTGGTATTATACAGTGGAGACTGGTGGTATTATACAGTGGAGACTGGTGGTATTATACAGTGGAGACTGGAGGTATTATACAGTGGAGACTGGTGGTATTATACAGTGGAGACTGGTGGTATTATACAGTGGAGACTGGTGGTATTATACAGTGGAGACTGGAGGTATTATACAGTGGAGACTGGTGGTATTATACAGTGGAGACTGGTGGTATTATACAGTGGAGACTGGTGGTATTATACAGTGGAGACTGGTGGTATTATACATTGGGGACTGGTGGTATTATACAGTGGAGACTGGTGGTATTATACAGTGGAGACTGGTGGTATTATACAGTGGAGACTGGTGGTATTATACAGTGGAGACTGGTGGTATTATACAGTGGAGACTGGTGGTATTATACATTGGAGACTGGTGGTATTATACAGTGGAGACTGGTGGTATTATACAGTGGAGACTGGTGGTATTATACAGTGGAGACTGGTGGTATTATACATTGGAGACTGGTGGTATTATACAGTGGAGACTGGTGGTATTATACAGTGGAGACTGGTGGTATTATACAGTGGAGACTGGTGGTATTATACAGTGGAGACTGGTGGTATTATACATTGGGGACTGGTGGTATTATACAGTGGAGACTGGTGGTATTATACAGTGGAGACTGGTGGTATTATACAGTGGAGACTGGTGGTATTATACAGTGGAGACTGGTGGTATTATACATTGGGGACTGGTGGTATTATACAGTGGAGACTGGTGGTATTATACAGTGGAGACTGGTGGTATTATACAGTGGAGACTGGTGGTATTATACAGTGGAGACTGGTGGTATTATACAGTGGAGACTGGTGGTATTATACAGTGGAGACTGGTGGTATTATACATTGGGGACTGGTGGTATTATACAGTGGAGACTGGTGGTATTATACAGTGGAGACTGGTGGTATTATACAGTGGAGACTGGTGGTATTATACAGTGGAGACTGGTGGTATTATACAGTGGAGACTGGTGGTATTATACATTGGAGACTGGTGGTATTATACAGTGGAGACTGGTGGTATTATACAGTGGAGACTGGTGGTATTATACAGTGGAGACTGGTGGTATTATACAGTGGAGACTGGTGGTATTATACATTGGAGACTGGTGGTATTATACAGTGGAGACTGGTGGTATTATACAGTGGAGACTGGTGGTATTATACAGTGGAGACTGGTGGTATTATACAGTGGAGACTGGTGGTATTATACATTGGGGACTGGTGGTATTATACAGTGGAGACTGGTGGTATTATACAGTGGAGACTGGTGGTATTATACAGTGGAGACTGGTGGTATTATACAGTGGAGACTGGTGGTATTATACAGTGGTGACTGGTGGTATTATACAGTGGAGACTGGTGGTATTATACAGTGGAGACTGGAGGTATTATACATTGGGGACTGGTGGTATTATACAGTGGAGACTGGTGGTATTATACAGTGGAGACTGGTGGTATTATACAGTGGAGACTGGTGGTATTATACAGTGGAGACTGGTGGTATTATACAGTGGAGACTGGTGGTATTATACAGTGGAGACTGGTGGTATTATACATTGGGGACTGGTGGTATTATACAGTAGAGACTGGTGGTATTATACAGTGGAGACTGGAGGTATTATACATTGGAGACTGGTGGTATTATACAGTGGAGACTGGTGGTATTATACAGTGGAGACTGGTGGTATTATACAGTGGAGACTGGTGGTATTATACAGTGGAGACTGGTGGTATTATACAGTGGAGACTGGTGGTATTATACAGTGGAGACTGGTGGTATTATACAGTGGAGACTGGTGGTATTATACAGTGGTGACTGGTGGTATTATACAGTGGAGACTGGTGGTATTATACAGTGGAGACTGGTGGTATTATACAGTGGAGACTGGTGGTATTATACAGTGGAGACTGGTGGTATTATACAGTGGTGACTGGTGGTATTATACAGTGGAGACTGGTGGTATTATACAGTGGAGACTGGTGGTATTATACAGTGGAGACTGGTGGTATTATACAGTGGAGACTGGTGGTATTATACATTGGAGACTGGTGGTATTATACAGTGGAGACTGGTGGTATTATACAGTGGAGACTGGTGGTATTATACATTGGAGACTGGTGGTATTATACATTGGAGACTGGTGGTATTATACAGTGGAGACTGGTGGTATTATACAGTGGAGACTGGTGGTATTATACAGTGGAGACTGGTGGTATTATACAGTGGAGACTGGTGGTATTATACAGTGGAGACTGGTATTATTATACAGTGGAGACTGGTGGTATTATACAGTGGAGACTGGTGGTATTATACAGTGGAGACTGGTATTATTATACAGTGGAGACTGGTGGTATTATACATTGGGGACTGGTGGTATTATACAGTGGAGACTGGTGGTATTATACAGTGGAGACTGGTGGTATTATACAGTGGAGACTGGTGGTATTATACAGTGTCACATGGCACTGGGGTCACAGCCTACATGAGCATCATGAAGTCTGACTGTCTGACCTGTGATTGGGCGTTGATGTCGGCTCCTCTCTTCAGCAGCAGTCTAGCTACTTCCTTCTGTCCGGCCAGTGAGGCGATGTGGAGAGCTGTGTTCCCTTTCTGCAAGGAGAGGAGCATTAGGATAGGATGGTTCAGTGTGTGTGTGTGTGCGTGTGTGTGTGTGTGTGTGTGTGCATGTAGCAGTAGGTGTGTGTGGGTGTGAACAGCGTAGCCTCTATGCTAACACCTTTACCAGTCACCAGTTTAAAGGTCAGACAGCAGCCCAGCTGTCTATCAACTCTAGGTTAACATCTTCTCCTCAGATAACTCCTCAATAACATGTCAGACAACTCCTCAATAACATGTCAGATAACTCCTCAGTAATATGTCAGATAACTCCTCAGTAACATGTCAGATAACTCCTCAGTAACATATCAGATAACTCCTCAATAACATGTCAGATAACTCCTCAGTAATATGTCAGATAACTCCTCAATAACATGTCAGATAACTCCTCAGTAACATGTCAGATAACTCCTCAGTAATATGTCAGATAACTCCTCAATAACATGTCAGATAACTCCTCAATAACATGTTAGATAACTCCTCAGTAACATGTCAGATAACTCCTCAACAACATGTCAGATAACTCCTCAATAACATGTCAGATAACTCCTCAATAACATGTCAGATAACTCCTCAATAACATGTCAGATAACTCCTCAGTAACATGTCAGATAACTCCTCAATGACATGTCAAATAACATTTCAGATAACTCCTTAATAACATGTCAGATAACTCCTCAATAACTTCTCAATAACATGTCAGATAACTCCTCAATAACATGTTGTTTGTGCTCCCCTGGTTGCCCTTTTGTCATGGCAATGAGCCACAAATCTTGCTGCTGTGATTGCTCACTGCGATAGTATTGCCTAACATACAGTATACGGGAGTTTATCAATGCTTGAATTGTTTTCAAATTCCTCGCTCGCTCCCTACCTCTCTTTCCACCCCCCTCTCTCTATCCACCTCTCTCTTCCTCTCCCCCTCTCTCTCCCCCCTCTCCCTCCACTTCTCCCTCTCTCTCCCCTTCCCCCTCCACTCAGTATAAGGTCTCAGAACCTTTAGCAGCAGTGTCAAATGTTGAATTTATGTCTTAACTCCTCAGTAACGTATCAGATAACTCCTCAATAACATGTCAGATAACTCCTCAGTAATATGTCAGATAACTCCTCAATAACATGTCAGATAACTCCTCAGTAACATGTCAGATAACTCCTCAGTAATATGTCAGATAACTCCTCAATAACATGTCAGTTATCTCCTCAACAACATGTCAGATAACTCTTCAGTAACATGTCAGATAACTCCTCAACAACATGTCAGATAACTCCTCAACAACATGTCAGATAACTCCTCAATAACATGTCAGATAACTCCTCAATAACATGTCAGATAACTCCTCAATAACATGTCAGATAACTCCTCAGTAACATGTCAGATAACTCCTCAATAACATGTCAGATAACTCCTCAGTAACATGTCAGATAACTCCTCGATGACATGGCAAATAACATTTCAGATAACTCCTTAATAACATGTCAGATAACTCCTCAATAACATGTCAGATAACTCCTCAGTAACATTTTTATTTTATTTATTTCACCTTTATTTAACCAGGTAGGCAAGTTGAGAACAAGTTCTCATTTACAACTGCGACCTGGCCAAGATAAAGCAAAGCAGTTCGACACACAACAACACAGAGTTACACATGGAATAAAACAAACATACAGTCAATAATACAGTAGGAAAAAAAGAAATCTATATACAAAGAGTGCAAATGAGGTAGGATAAGGAAGGTAAGACAATAAATAGGCCATGGTGGCAGAGTAATTACAATATAGCAATTTAACACTGGAATGGTAAAAGAAAACTGTGCAGTAGATGAATGTGCAATGTAGAAAAACTGGGGTGCAAAGGAACAAGATAAATAAATAAATACGGTAGGGGATGAGGTAGTTGGTTGGGCTATTTACAGATGGGCTATAAACAGGTACAGTGGTCTGTACACTGCTCTGACAGCTGGTGCTTAAAGCTGTTGAGGGAGATAAGTGTCTCCAGTTTCAGAGATTTTTGAAGTTCGTTCCAGTCATTGGCAGCAGAGAACTGGAAGGAGAGTCGGCCAAAGGAGGAATTGGCTTTGGGGGTGACCAGTGAGATATACCTGCTGGAGCGTGTGCTACGGGTTGGTGCTGCTAAGGTGACCAGCGAGCTGAGATAAGGCGGGACTTTACCTAGCAGGGACTTGTAAATGACCAGGAGCCAGTGGATATGGCGGCGAGTGTGAAGTGAAGACCAGCCTCACGAGAGCGTACAGGTCGCAGTGGTGGGTGGTATATGGGGCTTTGGTAACAAAGCGGATGGCACTGTGATAGACTGCATCCAGTTTGTTGAGTAGAGTATTGGAGGCTATTTTGTAAATTACATCACCGAAGTCGAGGATCGGTAGGATGGTCAGTTTTACGAGGGTAAGTTTGGCAGCATGAGTGAAGGAAGCTTTGTTGCGAAATAGGAAGCCAATTCTAGATTTAATTTTAGATTGGAGATGTTTGATGTGAGTCTGGAAGGAGAGTTTACAGTCTAACCAGACACCTAGGTATTTGTAGTTTTCCACGTAATCTAAGACAGAACCGTCCAGAGTAGTGATGCTGGGCGGGGGGACAGGTGCGGTAGCGATCGGTTGAAGAGCATGCATTTAGTTTTACTTGCGTTTAAGAGCAGTTGTAGGCCACGGAAGGAGAGTTGTATGGCATTGAAGCTCGTCTGGAGGGTAGTTAACACAGTGTCCAAAGAGGGCCAGAAGTATACAGAATGGTGTCGTCTGCATAGAGGTGAATCAGAGACTCACCTGCAGCAAGAGCGACATCATTGATGTATACAGAGAAAAGAGTCGGCCCAAGAATTGAACCCTGTGGCACCCCCATGGAGACTGCCAGAGGCCCGGACAACAGGCCCTCTGATTTGACACACTGAACTCTGTCAGAGAAGTAATTGGTGAACCATGCGAGGCAGTCATTTGAGAAACCAATGCTGTCGAGTCTGCCGATAAGGATGCGGTGATTGACAGAGTCGAAAGCCTTGGCCAGATCAATGAAAACAGCTGCACAATAATGTCTCTTGTCGATGGCGGTTATGATGTCATTTAGGACCTTGAGCGTGGCTGAGGTGCACCCATGACCAGCCCTGAAACCAGATTGCATAAGCGGAGAAGGTACGGTGGGATTCAAATGGTCGGTAATTTGTTTGTTAACTTGGCTTTCAAAGACCTTAGAAAGGCAGGGAAGGATGGATATAGGCCTATAACAGTTTGGGTCAAGAGTGTCTCCCCTTTGAAGAGGGGATGACCGCAGCTGCTTTCCAGTCTTTGGGAATCTCAGGCGTCACGAAAGAGAGGTTAAACAGGCTAGTAATAGGGGTTGCAACAATTTCGGCAGATAATTTTAAAAAGAAAGGGTCCAGATTGTCTAGCCGGCTGATTTGTAAGGGTCCAGATTTCGCAGCTCTTTAGAACATCAGCTGACTGGATTTGGGAGAAGGAGAAGTGGGGAGGCTTTGGCGAGTTGCTGAGGGGGTGCAGGGCTGTTGACCGGGTAGGGGTAGCCAGGTGGAAAGCATGGCCAGCCATAGAAAAGTGCTTATTGAAATTCTCAATTATTGTGGGTTTATCGGTGGTGACAGTATTTCCTATCCTCAGTGCAGTGGGCAGTTGGGAGGAGGTGCTCTTATTCTCCATGGACTTAACAGTGTCCCAGAACTTTTTGGAGTTTGTGTTACAGGAGGCAAATTTCTGCTTGAAAAAGCTAGCCTTGGCTTTCCTAACTGCCAGCGTATATTGGTTCCTGACTTCCCTGAAAAGTTGCATATCACGGGGGCTGTTCGATGCTAATGCAGAACGCCACAGGATGTTTTTGCGCTGGTCAAGGGCAGTCAGGTCTGGAGAGAACCAAGGGCTATATCTATTCCTGGTTCTAAATTTCTTGAATGGGGCATGCTTATTTAAGATGGTGAGGAAGGCACTTTTAAAGAATAACCAGGCATCCTCTACTGACGGGATGAGGTCAATATCCTTCCAGGATACCCTGGCCAGGTCAATTAGAAAGGCCTGCTCGCTGAAGTGTTTTAGGGAACGTTTAACAGTAATGAGAGGAGATCGTTTGACTGCAAACCCATTACAGATGCAGGCAATGAGGCAGTGATCACTGAGATCTTGGTTGAAAACAGCAGGGGTGTATTTGGAGGGTAAGTTAGTTAGGATGACATCTATGAGGGTTCCCGTGTTTACGGCTTTGGGATTGTACCTAGTAGGTTCAAATATGATTTGTGTGAGGTTGAGGGCATCAAGCTTAGATTGTAGGATGGCCGGGGTGTTAAGCATGTCCCAATTTAGGTCACCTAGCAGCACGAACTCTGAAGATAGATGGGGGGCAATCAGTTCACATATGGTGTCCAGAGCACAGCTGGGGGCAGAGGGTGGTCTATAGCAAGCGGCAACAATGAGAGACTTGTTTTTAGAAAGGCAGATTTTTAAAAGTAAAAGTTCAAATTGTTTGGGTACAGACCTGGAAAGCAAGACAGAACTCTGCAGGCTATCTCTGCAATAGATAGCAACGCCGCCCCCTTTGGCCGTTCTATCTTGTCTGAAGATGTTATAGTTAGGGATGGAAATTTCAGTGTTATTGGTGGTCTTCCTAAGCCAGGATTCAGACACGGCTAGGACATCCGGGTTGGCAGAGTGTGCTAGGGCAGTGAATAAAACAAACTTAGGGAGGAGGCTTCTAATGTTGACATGCATGAAACCAAGGCTTTACGGTTGCAGAAGTCAACAAATGAGAGGGCCTGTGGAATAGGAGTGGAGCTAGGCACTGCAGGGCCTGGATTAACCTCTATATCACCAGAGGAACAGAGGAGGAGTAAGATAAGGATACGGCTAAAGGCTATAATGACTGGTCGTCTAGGACGTTCGGAACAGAGAGTAAAAATAACAGGTTTCAGGGGGTGATAAAATAGATTAAAGGCATAATGTACAGACAATGGTATGGTAGGACGTAAATACAGTGGAGGTAAACCTAGGCATTGAGTGGTGATGAAAGAGATATTGTCTCTAGAAACATTTAAACCAGGTGATGTCATCGCATGTGTGGGTGGTGGAAATGATAGGTTGGATAAGGCAAATTGAGCAGGGCTAGAGGCTCTACTGTGAAATAAGGCAATAAACACTAACCAGAACAGCAATGGACAAGGCATACTGACAATGAGGAGAGGCATGCTTAGCCTAGTGAACATAAGGGTCAAGTTAGTAGTGAGGCTGGTTGGGGACACGGCGATTCAGACAGCTAGCCGGGGGTAACAAGCTAGCAACGTCTACATGTCAGATAACTCCTCAATGACATGTCAAATAACATTTCAGATAACTCCTTAATAACATGTCAGATAACTCCTCAATAACATGTCAGATAACTCCTCAATAACATGTCAGATAACTCCTCAATAACATGTCAGATAACTCCTCAATAACATGTCAGATAACTCCTCAGTAACATGTCAGATAACTCCTCAGTAACATGTCAGATAACTCCTCAATAACATGTCAGATAACTCCTCAGTAACATGTCAGATAACACCTCAATAACATGTCAGATAACTCCTCAATAACATGTCAAATAACTCCTTAATAACATGTCAGATAACTCCTCAATAACATGTCAGATAACTCCTCAGTAACATGTCAGATAACTCCTCAGTAACATGTCAGATAACTCCTCAATAACATGTCAGATAACTCATAACATTTTAGATCACTAGAAGTGTCAGTAAAGATATGGCTGCTAACTTATTGAGGGGTGAGAGGTGTGGGAATCAGAGGCGTGGAATAATAAAATAATAATTATAAGCCTACATGCCATTTAGCAGACGTTTTGTATCCAAAGTGACTTACAGTAGTGTGTGCATACATTTTCGTTCGGGTGGCCCCAGTGGGGATCGAACCGAGTGCAGGGTAAGGAGTGAGGGGGGTGAGAGACGAGGGGGCGAGGGGGTAAGGAGGGCGAGAGGCAAAGGGTGGTGAGAGATTCCCTGGAGGTTGTTTACTGTAGTTCGAGGCTAAAGAGCACGCCCCGTCACCTGAGAACCCCACTGGATCAGATAACACACACCCTGCCAGGGGGACTGGTATTCCTGTCTGACACTAATATACTGTACCTCTCTCTCTCTCTCTCTCTCTCTCTCTCTCTCTCTCTCTCTCTCTCTCTCTCTCTCTCTCTCTCTCTCTCTCTCTCTCTACACCCAGAAGGATTGGGATTCCTAGCAGTGATTTAGACTTTAGAGACACTGATATTCTGCTTTCATCCTCTCTCTCCCTCCCTACCTCCCTCTTAGTACTAGAGAGTATAAATGGCCTCACTCCGCCGCGCCGTTCTCTCTCTCTCCAACCCCCTTTCTATTCAATTCAAAGGGCTTTATTGGAATGGGAAACATATGTTTACATTTCCAAATCAAATGGAATAGACAATAAACAACAGTGAAATTAACAAGGGAAACATCAGTAAATATTACACTCACAAAAGTAAAATAATATAGACATTTAAAATGTCTATATTATTGGCTATGTACAGTGTTGCAACAATGTGCAAGTAGTTGAAGTACGAACGGGAAAATAAACAGACAGCTAAATATAGGTTGAATTCAGAATGTTGTTTGTGCTCCCCTGGTTGCCCTTTTGTCATGGCAACGGGCCACACATCTTGCTGCTGTGATTGCTCACTGCGATAGTATTGCCTAACATACAGTATACGGGAGTTTATCAATGCTTGAATTGTTTTTCAAATTCCTCGCTCGCTCCCTACCTCTCTTTCCACCCCCCTCTCTCTATCCACCTCTCTCTTCCTCTCCCCCTCTCCCTCCCCCTCTCTCTCCCCCTCCCCTCAGTATAATCTAAAGGTCTCAGAACCTTTAGTAGCAGTGTCAACAGTTGAATTTATGTCTTAACTGCTAATGTATAAGGGATGGGGTCAATTCAAACTACTACTAAATGTACGAGGGATGGGGTCAATTCAAACTACTACTAAATGTATAAGGGATGGGGTCAATTCAAACTACTACTAAATGTACGAGGGATGGGGTCAATTCAAACTACTACTAAATGTATAAGGGATGGGGTCAATTCAAACTACTACTAAATGAATAAGGGATGGGGTCAATTCAAACTACTACTAAATGTACGAGGGATGGGGTCAATTCAAACTACGACTAAATGTACGAGGGATGGGGTCAATTCAAACTACTACTAAATGTACGAGGGATGGGGTCAATTCAAACTACTACTAAATGTATGAGGGATGGGGTCAATTCAAACTACTACTAAATGTACGAGGGATGGGGTCAATTCAAACTACGACTAAATGTACGAGGGATGGGGTCAATTCAAACTACTACTAAATGTACGAGGGATGGGGTCAATTCAAACTATGACTAAATGTACGAGGGATGGGGTCAATTCAAACTACTACTAAATGTACGAGGGATGGGGTCAATTCAAACTACTACTAAATGTATAAGGGATGGGGTCAATTCAAACTACTACTAAATGTATAAGGGATGGGGTCAATTCAAACTACTACTAAATGTACGAGGGATGGGGTCAATTCAAACTACTACTAAATGTATGAGGGATGGGGTCAATTCAAACTACTACTAAATGTACGAGGGATGGGGTCAATTCAAACTATGACTAAATGTATAAAGGATGGGGTCAATTCAAACTACTACTAAATGTATAAGGGATGGGGTCAATTGAAACTACTACTAAATGTACGAGGGATGGGGTCAATTCAAACTACTACTAAATGTATAAAGGATGGGGTCAATTCAAACTACTACTAAATGTATAAGGGATGGGGTCAATTCAAACTACTACTAAATGTATGAGGGATGGGGTCAATTCAAACTACTACTAAATGTACGAGGGATGGGGTCAATTCAAACTACTACTAAATGTACGAGGGATGGGGTCAATTCAAACTACTACTAAATGTATGAGGGATGGGGTCAATTCAAACTACTACTAAATGTATAAGGGATGGGGTCAATTCAAACTACTACTAAATCTACGAGGGATGGGGTCAATTCAAACTACTACTAAATGTATGAGGGATGGGGTCAATTCAAACTACTACTAAATGTATAAGGGATGGGGTCAATTCAAACTACTACTAAATGTATAAGGGATGGGGTCAATTCAAACTACTACTAACTGTATTAAGGTTGGGGTCAATGTTCCTTCTAATTGTTTTAAGCACTGAGCAAATTTCAGGTCTGCTGAGTGAAAACTTGAACGTTGTGAAAGTTCTGTGCAACATCCGACACACTTTTACTGTGAACACTGAGGCTGTAACTGAGGCTGTAACTGAGCCTGTACCCGCTTTAAGTTACAGTTTTACTGTGAACACTGAGGCTGTAACTGAGGCTGTACCTGAGTCTGTACCTGCTTTAAGGTACTGTTTTACTGTGAACACTGAGGCTGTAACTGAAGCTATACCTGCTTTAAGTTACAGTTTTACTGTGAACACTGAGGCTGTACCTGAGTCTGTACCTGCTTTAAGTTGCAGTTTAACAGTGACCAAGTAGGCTACTGTGACTATTTGATGATATTGTAGGCCTACCAGAGAGGCCTAATATCAAAAACATTTTGACATGGAAATAGCTGTTCTATCATTCAGCCTACAGTAGTGGCCAATGTGGGGTGTTCAATGTAGGCCTACATTCCATGAGACCTTTGGGAAAAAATATTCATGGCTTGACATTAACCTGTTTATCCACTTGTCCATAAAGGCAAGGAGATGACTGAAAATGCTGTTGGTGTTGTTTGATGCAAAAAAAAACACTTTAGAAAATAAAATGTATCATTAATCCCATGCCATTATTACAAAGAATCAGACAAATTATGCTACCTTCTGCCTATTGGCTACTTAGCTTATTCAAGCCTGTCTCAAAATACAACACTGCCACTTTAAGACAAAAAAAACCTCTTTACCTGACTCACTTTTCAAAGATTGCTAAAAATGTACACGTTTTGTACTCTTGTAGAAAGCAATCACTCCCCCATCGTTGACTACAAATGATCTATAACTAGCAAAGGACATGAACAAATGTTCACACGTGGCTACATGCAGCTCTCGCTTCGATCTCAAGACAAGCGCATCTACTCATGACCGCTCATGCTGTAAACACAGTCCAGTTAAAAGTGAATGGCACAGATCCATATATGACAACGGTCTATTTGCATATAGGCCTACTGCAGCTCTGATTGGTTATAGCACACCGGTCTGCGTAGAGTATGGACATGAGTTGTACCTGTCGACGCAAGAGAATCCTACTCCGTGTTCAGCCTACAACAAAATCTCTTGCATAGTTTTGCATACTAAGTCTTGCATAGTTTGTTTTGTTTTTCGGTATGTTGCATTGAAAGTGGCTAATATTGCCTTGATTCAATCATAATTTTCCCACAGTAAAGGGAACCGTTAATAGCGTTAACTAACAGGGAAAACTCTAGAACAGTTAGGTGAAGTTCAATCTCGTGCTTCTCTGCGCAGCCTGATACTTATTCTGCGTGGCAGTCCCGGGGGAGCTTCGAGGGAACGTCCCCCAAAAATAAAAAATAAATGTCATAAATAGCTTCAGGTTATTGAGAAGTTATTGAAAATATATATTTTTTCAATTATTCAATTGGAATTTCGGGTTTACTTCCTGACATGTATGGTAGCTAGCTACTGTACCTTAGTAGCAGAGTCCACGGCGGAGCCTCTCTCCAGTAGTTCTTCCACCAGGCCCTCATGGCCTTCCTTAGCTGCCAGGTGCAGCGCATTCAGACCATTCTGGAACAGAGAAACACAGGTCTCAGGTCAGCTTATTAAACATAATAATTAAGGCATTCATATCATTCTATAACAGAGAGAGACAGGTCTGGAGTCAGTTTATGAATTTAAAACTAAGGCATTCAAACCGTTAACAAGAAACACAGGTCTCAGGACAGTGATATAAACATAAGAACTAATGCCAAAAATGTCACCTTATTCCCTTTATAGTGCACTACTTTTAACCAGGGCCCAGAGGGTTCCATTTGGGAGTCATCCTGAGTCTTTTGACCAGGGTCCAGAGGGTTCCATATGGGAGACATCCTGAGTATTTTGACCAGGGCCCATAGGGTTCCATTTGGGAGTCATCCTGATTCAGTTAGATGGTAACACGAGAACCAAGACATTCAGCCCGTTCTACAACAACACACACAGGTCATTTCTATTCATTTTATCATGAAGATTAATGACTGTGTTATCGTTTTAATGCTTTTTTGCGCTTGAAGGCAAATCAAAAACCTTAAAAAGTTGGATCATTGGACTTTTGGACTTTTGGCTATCCCATTCAACCAGAGCAAAAAATGTGATGTCCGTTACCTAGCAACGGTACGTCTTAAAATATGTCCGACATACAACATAAACAGTCCCGAAAAGAACAGTCTAGGGTTTTAAAACCAGTACCAACACTCAAACCAGACGGAGAAATCAGGTGTAAACATAACCCGTGAGCGATTCAGCCCACTAAACAGCAAGGGAAACATTCTCTGGTCAGCTTAGATTCAACAGCTAATACGTTCATTAGCAACACAAGGGAGAGATGACTCATTTCAGATCAGTATTTCTTACACAACAGGCATTCGGACAGACCAATGAGACAACAGGAAACACTTATCTGAGTTCAGTTACAAACATAAGAACCAAGGCAGCCAGATCAATGTTCAGAGGGAACACAGGGCGGGCCATGAAATTAGATAGAGCATCAATACTGGGCTCCCGAGTGGCGCAGCAGTCTAAGGCACTGCATCTCAGGGCTAGAGGTGTCACAATAGACACCCTGGTTCGATTCCAGGCCCATTTTTTGGAAGCAAACCACTCGATTTCATCTCTGCGTTATATTGGCATTGAACATGTCACCCTCCCTAGGAGAGGGGGTGACCTCGACAATTTATTGTTAAAACGAGAGGCTGCCTGGATCTTTAATTTAAAGACCCTCGCTCCCTTCGGTCTCAACATAGACTTTGATCTGAAACCATTCTTGTGATTATGACTTTGCCATTGTGATTGTTTGTAGGCTTATGTAGCCTTAATCTATGATCGTATGCTATCCATTTGTTTTTTGTATGTAATTTTAATATCTCAGAATTAACCAATGATATTAGGCCACATTTGGCCGTGATTACAGACACCTGTGTGTGTGTCCTTTGACACTATATAAACGAGTCATCCCGCAGTGTTTGTGATTTATACCCTGATGAAGACAGCTTGCCTGTCGAAACGTTGGACATAAAATATTTTTTGCATCTGAGCTCCTAGAGTGTGCGGCTCTTCTTTATTTTTAAGTTTTCCACTCCGCTAGCCAGCACCTCGCCTACATAGATGTGCGTTTCTTTTTCTTCTAGATCGATTCCAGGCTGATTGGGAGTCCCATAGGGCTGTGCCAAACCTGTCGTACGGGTTTGGCCGGTGTAGGCCGTCATTGTAAATATGCATTTGTTCTTAACTGACTTGCCTAGTTAAATAAAAGTTAACATAAAACATACATATATAATGATATAATCTATCTCTATGGGACTGGCTACAGATCAGTTTGAAATACAACCTAACTTGTGACCCCGTTCTACTAAACTTTAAATTAACCATCTTTAAAAGCCTTTTTTAAATTTATTTTTTAGGCAATTTCTTATTTACAATGACGCCCTACATCGGCCAAACCCGGACGACGCTGGGCCAATTGTGCGCCACCCTATGGGACTCCCAATCACGGCCGGATGTGATACAGCCTGGAATCGAGCCAGGGACTGTAGTGACACCTCTTGCATAGGGTCGACTACAGGCTTATTGTTCAGTTTTGGTTTAAATCTCTACGTCGTCACATTTAGCAGCTGTGTTGCTGCGGCGTGAGTCTTTGTAGTAATACCACACAGATCCTGGATCAGATTTAAACTATGTAGTGTGAGTCTTTGTAGTAATACCACACAGATCCTGGATCAGTTGTTAACTCTGCAGTGTGAGTCTTTGTAGTAATACCACACAGATCCTGGATCAGATGTAAACTCTGCAGGGTGAGTCTTTGTAGTAATACCACACAGATCCTGGATCAGATTTAAACTCTGCAGTGTGAGTCTTTGTAGTAATACCACACAGATCCTGGATCAGATTTAAACTCTGCAGTGTGAGTCTTTGTAGGAATACCATACAGATCTTGGATAAGTTGTAAACTCAACATGTTTTTAACAGGGTGCCGTTTGGGATACACACATGATGTCAACATGGCTTAGGTAGCTAGCTACATCCACTGATAACTGAAGACAAGGATAATATACGGCCGTTGTAAAGGATGACACACATACACACACACACACATTACCTCGTCCTCTTCTTCCTCCATCCTGTCGTGTGTAGCCAGAGGAGCGAGAGGAATCCCAGCCCTCTCCTCCTTCTCCTCCTCCTACACCAGACTATCCCTCCTCCTCCACCATACTATCTCTCTTCTATTCTCTTTTCCCCTATTCTTTATCTTATTTTCTCTCTTCTTCTGGTGGTCTGATACTCTCTTCTTCTTCTGGTCTGCTACTCTCTTCTTCTTCTGGTCTGCTACTCTCTTCTTCTTCTGGTCTGATACTCTCTTCTTCTTCTGGTCTGGTACTCTCTTCTTCTTCTGGTTTTATACTCTCTTCTTCTTCTGGTCTGGTACTCTCTTCTTCTTCTGGTCTGCTACTCTCTTCTTCTTCTGGTCTGCTACTCTCTTCTTCTTCTGGTCTGGTACTCTCTTCTTCTTCTGGTCTGCTACTCTCTTCTTCTTCTGGTCTGCTACTCTCTTCTTCTTCTGGTCTGCTACTCTCTTCTTCTTCTGGTCTGCTACTCTCTTTTTCTTCTGGTCTGGTACTCTCTTCTTCTTCTGGTCTGGTACTCTCTTCTTCTTCTGGTCTGGTACTCTGTTCCTCTGGTCTGGTACTCTCTTCTTCTTCTGGTCTGCTACTCTCTTCTTCTTCTGGTCTGGTACTCTCTTCTTCTTCTGGTCTGATACTCTCTTCTTCTTCTGGTCTGATACTCTGTTCCTCTGGTCTGGTACTCTCTTCTTCTTCTGGTCTGCTACTCTCTTCTTCTTCTGGTCTGCTACTCTCTTCTTCTTCTGGTCTGATACTCTCTTCTTCTTCTGGTCTGGTACTCTCTTCTTCTTCTGGTCTGCTACTCTCTTCTTCTTCTGGTCTGACACTCTCTTCTTCTTCTGGTCTGATACTCTCTTTTTCTTCTGGTCTGCTACTCTCTTCTTCTTCTGGTCTGGTATTCCAAGAAAGATGAATCAGGCCCAGAAGACGAAGCACCACAGGGTAGGCTCCCCCCTTGCTCCCCCTTTCACCTCCTGCCTGGCTCCAGAGGTTTGGATGTTAAGGGTCCTGTCTGCCTCCTCCTGCCCCCCTGCGTGCTCTCTCAGTCGGGTTGAGAGAGGAGCTACTGTCCCTCCTGGCTGGTCCTGGAGCCTTCTTTGGCACTGTAGTAGAGGTGTTCCTATCCCCTTGTCCCTTCCTCTGTTCATCCACCCCCACCAATTCCAAAGCCCCCCTCAACTTGGCCGTGGCTCGTACACACACACCACACACACACACACACACACACACACAAACAGAAATACACACGCACGTACACACACAGTGAGTTGTCCAAATGCCAAAGAGCCATGGGGTACGGACTTTCTGCACTGTCACAGAGACTTTCAAGGACACACATACTTAGAAGCTTCTGAAAATGTCAACCCTTTAAAAAAAAGGGAAAAGTTGAGCCGTAGAGTTTGATAGAGCACACACAGTGTGTTAGAGTCGCCTGGAGGAGGAGGTGTGTCTCAGAAAGGAGGGCACGGACCGTAGAGTTTGATAGAGCACATACTTAGAAGGCTTCAAAGAGCAAAGATGAACCTCAGCTGATAACACTCTGTCAGGTCAACTCGGTCATGATCATGTGACACACCGTGCCCTTTCATTGGCCAGAAGTTCAAATATCAGGTTTCAAATACCTGGTCATTTCTGTACCTAGAAATGGATTGCAACCAAATATATCTCTGGAGTTTCCAGGGACGGACCTGGCGGTCCCCATTGACATAGACTGCAGACTGCAGAACTGTTGTGGACAGTCCTGGGTTCAAATACCAGTTCAAATCTTCCAAATACTTTGGGGACGGTTCCCAGACAAAGATGAAGCCTAGACCTGGACTAAAAAGCATTGTTCATTAGAGATTCTCTACTGAAACTGCTTTTAAGGACAGGACTATGCGTAATATGTGTCTGGGAAACTGGCCCCAAGTCTTAAAAGGACTAGGACTAATCTGTGTCTGGGAAACTGGACCCAAGCGTTAAGAACAGGACTATGACTAATCTGTGTCTGGGAAACTGGCCCCAAGTCTTAAAAGGACTATGACTAATCTGTGTCTGGGAAACTGGACCCAAGCGTTAAGAACAGGACTAGGACTAATCTGTGTCTGGGAAACTGGCCCCAGCGTTAAGAACAGGACTAGGACTAATCTGTGTCTGGGAAACTGGATCCAAGCGTTAAGAACAGGACTAGGACTAATCTGTGTCTGGGAAACTGGCCCCAGTATTAAGAACAGGACTAGGACTGCTCTGTGTCTGGGAATCTGGCCCCAGCGTTAAGAACAGGACTAGGACTAATCTGTGTCTGGGAATCTGGCCCCAGCGTTAAGAACAGGACTAGGACTAATCTGTGTCTGGGAAACTGGTTAGTATTGAATAGTATTTGAAGCCAGGTGTGGTTGTGGAGGGAGACTGCAGGGATTAGTATTGAATAGTATTTGAAGCCAGGTGTGGTTGTGGAGGGAGACTGCAGGACTTAGTATTGAATAGTATTTGAAGCCAGGTGTGGTGGTGGAGGGAGACTGCAGGGATTAGTATTGAATAGTATTTGAAGCCAGGTGTGGTTGTGGAGGGAGACTGCAGAGATTAGTATTGAATAGTATTTGAAGCCAGGTGTGGTTGTGGAGGGAGAACCACAATAACACCCCATGGAACCAATATAACTACAATAACACCCTACAGAACCAATAGAAACACAATACCACCCTATGGAACCAATAGAACTACAACAACACCATATGGAACCAATAGAACCACAGCAACACCCTACGGAACCAATAGAACCACAATACCACCCTATGGAACCGATAGAACCACAATAACACCCTACGGAACCAATAGAACCACAATAACACTCTATGGAACCAATAGAACCACAACAACACCCTACGGAACCGATAGAACCACAACAACACCCTACGGAACCGATAGAACCACAATAACACCCTATGCCAGTGGTTTCATAAACCCCTCCTCTGGGACCCCCAAGCCCGTCACCATGTTGTTGTAGTCCTGAACTGTGTCACCTGACTGACCTAGTCAAGGACTTGGTGATTAGTCAACGAGTGGAATCAGCTGTGTTAGCTGTGGAATAGACTAAACACATGGAACGGAATGGGGGTTCCCTGCCTTATGGAACCAATGAAATCAGGTATTTTATGTTGGTGGGATGTTTTACAGATTTCCATGATAGACCTACTCTGGAAAAGATTAGCTGATAAAGGAAACAAAAAATAAATATATTATTTTAAAGATTTCAAATTGTATTTTTTTTTTGAAGCCAAAAGGCTCTGGTTAAGCGGGGGTCTACAGGTGACTGGAGGAAGCATTTTTTCCAGTTAAGATGACGTCTCTGACACACACACACAGAGCGACCTCTCTGACGGCATGTATAACATCATCCAATAAGTGAGCTTCAATCACATTTCAGACATATTCCACATACACAGGGCACACACACACATACACACACACAGGGCACACACACCGGACTTAATCCAATTTTCCGGGTGAACTGTGAGAGAGGGACAAACAGATCCCTGTATCCATCTCACCACCTGGCTTATTAATTTAGCTAATGCACAAGCCTACAACACACACACGCACGCACACACACACACAGGTGATCTCTGATCCTTTGACCGAGCAGATCACATGTCGGGCTGGCTTGTTGGTGTGTGTGGTGACCAAGCAGCACGATATGTCCACCGACTACCGACAGGCAGAGAGATTACGGTAACAACCCTTCTTGGTTCCAGGAAGAACCCCTCTTTGCTTTGAAAAAAGGGTTCCAGATGGAACCAAAAAGTGGTTCCTCAAAGGGGTTCTCCTATGGGGACAGCAGAACCCTTTAGGGGTGTTAAGAGTGTACCACACACACACACACGAGGCGCAGGGTACAGTAGGTCCTGTACTGAATAACAATGTAGTTTGACACACAATAATAAAAGTTTTATGTTTTCTGATTGACTGATGAAACAGAGGTTGTGTCCCAAATGGCATCCTATTCCCTATTTAGTGCACTACTTTAGACCAGGGCCCATAGGTCGGTAGGTCCCAAATGGCATCCTATTCCCTATTTAGTGGGAATAGGACGGGCAAAATAAAAGACTGTAAGAGGGGAAGAGGACCAAGTAAAAGACTGTGAGAGGGGAAGAGGGGAAGAGGACCAAATAAAAGACTGTGAGAGGGGAAGAGGGCCAAATAAAAGACTGGAAGAGGGGAAGAGGGGAAGAGGACCAAATAAAAGACTGTGAGAGGGGAAGAGGGCCAAATAAAAGACTGGAAGAGGGGAAGTGGGGAAGAGGACCAAATAAAAGACTGTGAGAGGGGAAGAGGGCCAAATAAAAGACTGTGAGAGGGGAAGAGGACCAAATAAAAGACTGTAAGAGGGGAAGAGGACCAAATAAAAGACTGGAAGAGGGGAAGAGGACCAAATAAAAGACTGTGAGAGGGGAAGAGGACCAAATAAAAGACTGTGAGAGGGGAAGAGGGCCAAATAAAAGACTGTGAGAGGGGAAGAGGACCAAATAAAAGACTGTGAGAGGGGAAGAGGACCAAATAAAAGACTGTGAGAGGGGAAGAGGACCAAATAAAAGACTGTAAGAGGGGAAGTGGGGAAGAGGACCAAATAAAAGACTGTGAGAGGGGAAGAGGGCCAAATAAAAGACTGTGAGAGGGGAAGAGGGCCTAATAAAAGACTGTGAGAGGGGAAGAGGACCAAATAAAAGACTGTGAGAGGGGAAGAGGACCAAATAAAAGACTGTGAGAGGGAAGTGGGAAGAGGACCAAATAAAAGACTGTAAGAGGGGAAGAGGGAAGAGGACTAAATAAAAGACTGTAAGAGGGAAGAGGACCAAATAAAAGACTGTGAGTGGGGAAGAGGACCAAATAAAAGACTGTAAGAGGAAGAGGGGAAGAGGACTAAATAAAAGACTGTAAGGGGAAGAGGACCAAATAAAAGACTGTGAGAGGGGAAGAGGACTAAATAAAAGACTGTGAGAGGGAAGAGGACCAAATAAAAAGACTGTAAGAGGGGAAGAGGGGAAGAGGACTAAATAAAAGACTGTAAGCGGGGAAGAGGACCAAATAAAAGACTGTGAGAGGGGAAGAGGACCAAATAAAAGACTGTAAGAGGGGAAGAGGGGAAGAGGACTAAATAAAAGACTGTAAGCGGGGAAGAGGACCAAATAAAAGACTGTGAGAGGGGAAGAGGACTAAATAAAAGACTGTGAGAGGGGAAGAGGACCAAATAAAAGACTGTAAGAGGGGAAGAGGACCAAATAAAAGACTGTAAGCGGGGAAGAGGACCAAATAAAAGACTGTGAGAGGGGAAGAGGACTAAATAAAAGACTGTAAGAGGGGAAGAGGGGAAGAGGACTAAATAAAAGACTGTAAGCGAGGAAGAGGACCAAATAAAAGACTGTAAGAGGGAAGAGGACCAAATAAAAGACTGTGAGAGGGGAAGAGGACCAAATAAAAGACTGTAAGAGGGGAAGAGGACCAAATAAAAGACTGTGAGAGGGGAAGAGGACCAAATAAAAGACTGTAAGAGGGGAAGAGGACCAAATAAAAGACTGTAAGAGGGGAAGAGGGGAAGAGGACTAAATAAAAGACTGTAAGCGGGGAAGAGGACCAAATAAAAGACTGTGAGAGGGGAAGAGGACTAAATAAAAGACTGTGAGAGGGGAAGAGGACCAAATAAAAGACTGGAAGAGGGGAAGAGGGGAAGAGGACCAAATAAAAGACTGGAAGAGGGGAAGAGGACCAAATAAAAGACTGGAAGAGGGGAAGAGGACCAAATAAAAGACTGTGAGAGGGGAAGAGGACCAAATAAAAGACTGTGAGAGGGGAAGAGGAACAAATATAAGACTGTAAGAGGGGAAGAGGACCAAATAAAAGACTGTAAGAGGGGAAGAGGACCAAATAAAAGACTGTAAGAGGGGAAGAGGACCAAATAAAAGACTGGAAGAGGGGAAGAGGACCAAATAAAAGACTGTGAGAGGGGAAGAGGACCAAATAAAAGACTGTGAGAGGGGAAGAGGACCAAATAAAAGACTGTAAGAGGGGAAGAGGACCAAATAAAAGACTGTGAGAGGGGAAGAGGACCAAATAAAAGACTGTAAGAGGGGAAGAGGACCAAATAAAAGACTGTGAGAGGGGAAGAGGACCAAATATAAGACTGTAAGAGGGGAAGAGGACCAAATAAAAGACTGTAAGAGGGGAAGAGGACCAAATAAAAGACTGTAAGAGGGAAGAGGACCAAATAAAAGACTGTAAGAGGGAAGAGGACCAAATAAAAGACTGTAAGAGGGGAAGAGGACCAAATAAAAGACTGGAAGAGGGGAAGAGGACCAAATAAAAGACTGTGAGAGGGGAAGAGGACTAAATAAAAGACTGTAAGAGGGGAAGAGGACCAAATAAAAGACTGGAAGAGGGGAAGAGGACCAAATAAAAGACTGTAAGAGGGGAAGAGGACCAAATAAAAGACTGTGAGAGGGGAAGAGGACCAAATAAAAGACTGTGAGAGGGGAAGAGGACCAAATAAAAGACTGTAAGAGGGGAAGAGGACCAAATAAAAGACTGGAAGAGGGGAAGAGGACCAAATAAAAGACTGTAAGAGGGGAAGAGGACCAAATAAAAGACTGTAAGAGGGGAAGAGGACCAAATAAAAGACTGTAAGAGGGGAAGAGGACCAAATAAAAGACTGTAAGAGGGGAAGAGGGGAAGAGGACCAAATAAAAGACTGGAAGAGGGGAAGAGGACCAAATAAAAGACTGTGAGAGGGGAAGAGGACCAAATAAAAGACTGGAAGAGGGGAAGAGGACCAAATAAAAGACTGGAAGAGGGAAGAGGACCAAATAAAAGACTGTGAGAGGGAAGAGGACCAAATAAAAGACTGTGAGAGGGAAGAGGACCAAATAAAAAGACTGTGAGAGGGGAAGAGGACCAAATAAAAGACTGTGAGAGGGAAGAGGACCAAATAAAAGACTGTAAGAGGGAAGAGGACCAAATAAAAAGACTGTGAGAGGGGAAGAGGACCAAGTAAAAGACTGTGAGAGGGAAGAGGACCAAATAAAAGACTGTGAGAGGGGAAGAGGACCAAATAAAAGACTGGAAGAGGGGAAGAGGACCAAATAAAAGACTGTGAGAGGGGAAGAGGACCAAATAAAAGACTGTGAGAGGGGAAGAGGACCAAATAAAAGACTGTGAGAGGGGAAGAGGACCAAATAAAAGACTGTGAGAGGGGAAGAGGACCAAATAAAAGACTGTGAGAGGGGAAGAGGGGAAGAGGACCAAATAAAAGACTGGAAGAGGGGAAGAGGACCAAATAAAAGACTGTAAGAGGGGAAGAGGACCAAATAAAAGACTGTAAGAGGGGAAGAGGACCAAAAAAAGACTGTGAGAGGGAAAGAGGGGAAGAGGACTAAATAAAAGACTGTAAGCGGGGAAGAGGACCAAATAAAAGACTGTGAGAGGGGAAGAGGACTAAATAAAAGACTGTGAGAGGGGAAGAGGACCAAATAAAAGACTGTAAGAGGGGAAGAGGACCAAATAAAAGACTGTAAGAGGAAGAGGACCAAATAAAAGACTGTAAGAGGGGAAGAGGACCAAATAAAAGACTGTAAGAGGGGAAGAGGACCAAATAAAAGACTGTGAGAGGGGAAGAGGACCAAATAAAAGACTGTAAGAGGGGAAAAGGACTAAATAAAAGACTGTGAGAGGGGAAGAGGACCAAATAAAAGACTGTGAGAGGGGAAGAGGGGAAGAGGACTAAATAAAAGACTGTAAGCGGGGAAGAGGACCAAATAAAAGACTGTGAGAGGGGAAGAGGACCAAATAAAAGACTGGAAGAGGGGAAGAGGGGAAGAGGACTAAATAAAAGACTGTAAGCGGGGAAGAGGACCAAATAAAAGACTGTGAGCGGGGAAGAGGACCAAATAAAAGACTGTAAGAGGGGAAGAGGACCAAATAAAAGACTGTAAGAGGGGAAGAGGACCAAATAAAAGACTGTGAGAGGGGAAGAGGACTAAATAAAAGACTGTAAGAGGGGAAGAGGACCAAATAAAAGACTGTGAGAGGGGAAGAGGACCAAATATAAGACTGTAAGAGGGAAGAGGACCAAATAAAAGACTGTAAGAGGGGAAGAGGACCAAATAAAAGACTGTAAGAGGGGAAGAGGACCAAATAAAAGACTGTGAGAGGGGAAGAGGACCAAATAAAAGACTGTAAGAGGGGAAGAGGACCAAATAAAAGACTGGAAGAGGGGAAGAGGACCAAATAAAAGACTGTAAGAGGGGAAGAGGACCAAATAAAAGACTGTAAGAGGGGAAGAGGACCAAATAAAAGACTGTAAGAGGGGAAGAGGACCAAATAAAAGACTGTGAGAGGGGAAGAGGACCAAATATAAGACTGTAAGAGGGGAAGAGGACCAAATAAAAGACTGTAAGAGGGGAAGAGGACCAAATAAAAGACTGGAAGAGGGGAAGAGGACCAAATAAAAGACTGGAAGAGGGGAAGAGGACCAAATAAAAGACTGTAAGAGGGGAAGAGGACCAAATAAAAGACTGGAAGAGGGGAAGAGGACCAAATAAAAGACTGGAAGAGGGGAAGAGGACCACATAAAAATCAGTGGATTAAAGAGCAATATTACTCTCCCAGGATTACCAAGAGGGAGGATTATGACAGAGAGGAGAGTTGGGCCTTTTATTAAAGGGATAGAGGTTGAAGGGGAACATACACACACGGACAGAGACAGGGGAACACACACACACAGACAGGGGAACACACACACACAGGCTCAAGGGCACACACAGACACACAAAGCCTGTCATTGCCTGAATAGGGATAAGAATGAGATGAATCACTGACCATTAGACAAAACCCTTAGTTTGGATAAAAGATGAGCACAGTATAAAGATCATTTATCACTATGGAGATTACATCATGATCATTTATCACTATGGAGATTACATC
>CM059810.1:30009949-30019949 GCA_030435695.1 Brachymystax lenok tsinlingensis
TACCCTTAGCGTCTGCCAATAGGGTGTCACTTTCCTTAGCTTCAGCCAATAGGGTGTCACTTTCCTTAGCTTCAGCCAATAGGGTGTCACTTTCCTTAGCTTCAGCCAATAGGGTGTCACTTTCCTTAGCTTCAGCCAATAGGGTGTCAGAGTATAAATATTAGCTGTTAAGCTGTCAGGGAGTCACAAAAGGCCGATTACAAGGAGCACGCACACACACACACACACACACGCACACACACGCACATGCAGACACACACACACACACATACACGCACATGCAGACACACACACACACACACACACAGACACACACACACGCAGACACGCACACGCAGACACACACACACACACACACACACAAACACCCTTTAAAGCCCCTATGCTCTTTCATGACACCTTGTGACTACTATACATCACTACAGAGACAGGTTGGAAAGACAGAAGGACAAGGGGTAGGAGGTGTTGTTTAAACCCCCTCTTCTTCTCTCCTTTCCCATTTTCCTCCCCACTCCTCTCCTCCCCCTCTCCGCCCCCCTTCACTAAACTCCTCTCCTCCCCCCTCTCCCCCCTCTCCTCTCCTCTCCTCTCCTCTCCCCTCTCCTCCCCTCTCCCCCTCTCTCCTCCCCTCTTTCCTCCCCCTCTCCTCTCCTCTCCTCCCCCGGTCCTCACCCAAAATACCATTAAGGAGAGGGTGGAGGTGGGGGAGGAGGGGGCTGAGAACAGTTGTAAGGAGACTCAGACCAACCCAAATACAGCAGCTGAGAGAGAAGGGAGAGGTGGGAGGTTTGGGGGCATTCTAACGATGTCGCAGTGACCCAGCAGAACTTAGAGCTGGATATGTACTAATGATGTCACAGTGACCCAGCAGAACTTAGAGATGGATATGTACTAATGATGTCACAGTGACCCAGCAGAACTTAGAGCTGGATATGTACTAATGATGTCACAGTGACCCAGCAGAACTTAGAGCTGGATATGTACTAATGATGTCACAGTGACCCAGCAGAACTTAGAGCTGGATATGTACTAATGATGTCACAGTGACCCAGCAGAACTTAGAGCTGGATATGTAATAATGATGTCACAGTGACCCAGCAGAACTTAGAGCTGGATATGTACTAATGATGTCACAGTGACCCAGCAGAACTTAGAGCTGGATATGTACTAATGATGTCCCAGTGACCCAGCAGAACTTAGAGCTGGATATGTGTATAAATATAGCATTCTGTGTATAGAATACATCTACAGTATAAATATAGTATTCTGTGTATAGAATACATCTACAGTATAAATATAGTAGTCTGTGTATAGAACACATCTCAAGTATAGACATAAGAGTATAGACATCTATCTAAAGTTCAGCTGATATCCAATAGAACTGAATGTTGTACACGGGTCAGCTGATATCCTATAGAACTGAATGCTGTACACGGGTCAGCTGATATCCTATAGAACTGAATGCTGTACACGGGTCAGCTGATATCCTATAGAACTGAATGTTGTACACGAGTCAGCTGATATTCTATAGAACTGAATGCTGTACACGGGTCAGCTGATATCCAATAGAACTGAATGTTGTACACGGGTCAGCTGATATCCTATAGAACGGAATGCTGTACACGGGTCAGCTGATATCCTATAGAACTGAATGTTGTACACGAGTCAGCTGATATCCTGTAGAACTGAATGTTGTACACGGGTCAGCTGATATCCTATAGAACTGAATGCTGTACATGGGTCAGCTGATATCCTATAGAACGGAATGCTGTACACGAGTCAGCTGATATCCTGTAGAACTGAATGTTGTACACGGGTCAGCTGATATCCTATAGAACTGAATGCTGTACACGGGTCAGCTGATATCCTATAGAACTGAATGCTGTACATGGGTCAGCTGATATCCTATAGAACTGAATGCTGTACACGGGTCAGCTGATATCCTATAGAACTGAATGTTGTACACGAGTCAGCTGATATCCTGTAGAACTGAATGTTGTACACGGGTCAGCTGATATCCTATAGAACTGAATGCTGTACACGGGTCAGCTGATATCCTATAGAACTGAATGCTGTACACGGGTCAGCTGATATCCTATAGAACTGAATGCTGTACACGGGTCAGCTGCCCAGCATTCAACACATAGCTAAACAACAGTTGGCCATGACAGGACTATTTAAGACCAGCCATGAAATCTGTCCACAGCAACACAAAAACATCGCATTATATAGTGACCATGGCTGTCTCCCCTGTTCCTTATAGGGTGCACTACCCTATGGGCTCTGGGCAAAAGTAAGGCACTAGATAAGGAATATAGGGTTCCACTGGGGATGCAACCTATGACCTTCACATGCAGTTCACTAATGATGTAACGAGAGACAGACCCAATGTTAAATAGTTCTCTAATGATGTAACGAGAGACAGACCCAATGTTAAATAGTTCTCTAATGATGTAACGAGAGACAGACCAAATGTTAAATAGTTCATTACAATGATGTGATGAGAGACAGCACCAAAATTAACTAGTTCACTAATGATGTAACGAGAGACAGGCCCAATGTTTACTAGTTCATTACAATGATGTGATGAGAGACAGGCCCAATGTTTACTAGTTCGTTAAAATGTTTCCTAGCTCCTACATAAAGATGTGATGATGTTTCCTAGTTCCTATATAATGATGTGATGATGTTTCCTAGTTCCTATATAATGATGTGATGATGTTTCCTAGCTCCTATATAATGATGTGATGATGTTTCCTAGCTCCTACATAATGATGTGATGATGTTTCCTAGTTCCTATATAATGATGTGATGATGTTTCCTAGTTCCTACATAATGATGTGATGATGTTTTCTAGCTCTTATATAATGATGTGATGATGTTTCCTAGCTCCTACATAATGATGTGATGATGTGATGATGTTTCCTAGCTCCTATATAATGATGTGATGATGTGATGATGTTTCCTAGCTCCTACATAATGATGTGATGATGTTTCCTAGCTCCTATATAATGATGTGATTATGTGATGATGTTTCCTAGCTCCTATATAATGATGTGATGATGTTTCCTAGCTCCTATATAATGATGTGATGATGTTTCCTAGTTCCTATATAATGATGTGATGATGTGATGATGTTTCCTAGCTCCTATATAATGATGTGATGATGTTTCATAGCTCCTACATAATGATGTGATGATGTTTCCTAGTTCCTACAGAATGATGTGATGATGTTTCCTAGTTCCTACAGAATGATGTAATGATGTTTCCTAGCTCCTACATAATGATGTGATGATGTTTCCTAGTTCCTATATAATGATGTGATGATGTTTCCTAGCTCCTATATAATGATGTGATGATGTTTCCTAGTTCCTATATAATGATGTGATGATGTTTCCTAGCTCCTATATAATGATGTGATGATGTTTCCTAGTAACTATATAATGATGTGATGATGTGATGATGTTTCCTAGCTCCTATATAATGATGTGATGATGTTTCCTAGCTCCTACATAATGATGTGATGATGTTTCCTAGCTCCTACATAATGATGTGATGATGTTTCCTAGTTCCTACATAATTATGTGATGATGTTTCCTAGTTCCTATATAATGATGTGATGATGTTTCCTAGTTCCTATATAATGATGTGATGATGTTTCCTAGTTCCTATATAATGATGTGATGATGTTTCCTAGCTCCTACAAAATGATGTGATGATGTTTCCTAGTTCCTACATAATCATGTGATGATGTGATGATGTTTCCTAGCTCCTACATAATGATGTGATGATGTTTCCTAAATCCTACATAATGATGTGATGATGTTTCCTAGCTCCTACATAATGATGTGATGATGTTTCCTAGTTCCTATATAATAGTGTGATGATGTTTCCTAGCTCCTACATAATGATGTGATGATGTTTCCTAGTTCCTACATAATGATGTGATGATGTGATGATGTTTCCTAGCTCCTACATAATGATGTGATGATGTTTCCTAGTTCCTACATAATGATGTGATGATGTTTCCTAGTTCCTACATAATGATGTGATGATGTTTCCTAGTTCCTATATAATGATGTGATGATGTTTCCTAGCTCATATATAATGATGTGATGATGTTTCCTAGCTCCTATATAATGATGTGATGATGTTTCCTAGCTCCTATATAATGATGTGATGATGTTTCCTAGCTCCTACATAATGATGTGATGATGTGATGTTTCCTAGCTCCTATATAATTATGTGATGATGTTTCCTAGCTCCTATATAATAATGTGATGATGTTTCCTAGTTCCTACATAATGATGTGATGATGTTTCCTAGCTCCTATATAATGATGTGATGATGTTTCCTAGCTCCTATATTATGATGTGATGATGTATCCTAGCTCCTACATAATGATGTGATGATGTGATGATGTTTCCTAGCTCCCATATAATGATGTGATGATGTGATGATGTTTCCTAGTTCCTACATAATGATGTGATGATGTTTCCTAGCTCCTATATAATGATGTGATTATGTGATGATGTTTCCTAGCTCCTATATAATGATGTGATGATGTTTCCTAGCTCCTATACAATAATGTGATGATGTTTCCTAGTTCCTACATAATGATGTGATGATGTTTCCTAGCTCCTATATAATGATGTGATGATGTGATGATGTTTCCTAGCTCCTACATAATGATGTGATGATGTGATGATGTTTCATAGCTCCTACATAATGATGTGATGATGTTTCCTAGCTCCTACATAATGATGTGATGATGTTTCCTAGTTCCTACATAATGATGTGATGATGTTTCCTAGTTCCTATATAATGATGTGATGATGTTTCCTAGCTCCTATATAATGATGTGATGATGTTTCCTAGTTCCTATATAATGATGTGATGATGTTTCCTAGCTCCTACATAATGATGTGATGATGTTTCCTAGTTCCTATATAATGATGTGATGATGTTTCCTAGTTCCTACATAATGATGTGATGATGTTTCCTAGCTCCTATATAATGATGTGATGATGTTTCCTAGTTCCTATATAATGATGTGATGATGTTTCCTAGTTCCTACATAATGATGTGATGATGTTTCCTAGCTCCTATATAATGATGTGATGATGTTTCCTAGCTCCTATATAATGATGTGATGATGTTTCCTAGCTCCTACATAATGATGTGATGATGTTTCCTAGTTCCTACATAATGATGTGATGATGTTTCCTAGCTCCTACATAATGATGTGATGATGTTTCCTAGCTCCTACGTAATGATGTGATGATGTTTCCTAGTTCCTATATAATGATGTGATGATGTTTCCTAGTTCCTATATAATGATGTGATGATGTGTCCTAGTTCCTATATAATGATGTGATGATGTTTCCTAGCTCCTATATAATGATGTGATGATGTTTCCTAGCTCCTATATAATGATGTGATGATGTGATGATGTTTCCTAGTTCCTATATAATGATGTGATGATGTTTCCTAGTTCCTATATAATGATGTGATGATGTTTCCTAGTTCCTATATAATGATGTGATGATGTTTCCTAGCTCCTACATAATGATGTGATTATGTTTCCTAGTTCCTATATAATGATGTGATGATGTTTCATATCTCCTATATAATGATGTGATGATGTTTCCTAGCTCCTACATAATGATGTGATGATGTTTCCTAGTTCCTACATAATGATGTGATGATGTTTCCTAGCTCCTACGTAATGATGTGATGATGATGTGATGATGTTCCTAGTTCCTACATAATGATGTGATGATGTTTCCTAGTTCCTACATAATGATGTGATGATGTTTCCTAGTTCCTATATAATGATGTAAGGATGTGATGATGTTTCCTATCTCCTATATAATGATGTGATGATGTTTCCTAGCTCCTACATAATGATGTGATGATGTTTCCTAGTTCCTACATAATGATGTGATGATGTTTCCTAGCTCCTACGTAATGATGTGATGATGTTTCCTAGTTCCTATATAATGATGTGATGATGTTTCCTAGTTCCTATATAATGATGTGATGATGTTTCCTAGTTCCTATATAATGATGTGATGATGTTTCCTAGTTCCTATATAATGATGTGATGATGTTTCCTAGTTCTTACATAATGATGTGATGATGTTTCCTAGTTCCTATATAATGATGTGATGATGTTTCCTAGCTCCTATATAATGATGTGATGATGTTTCCTAGTTCCTATATAATGATGTGATGATGTTTCCTAGTTCCTACATAATGATGTGATGATGTTTCCTAGTTCCTACATAATGATGTGATGATGTTTCCTAGCTCCTATATAATGATGTGATGATGTTTCCTAGTTCCTATATAATGATGTGATGATGTTTCCTAGTTCCTACATAATGATGTGATGATGTTTCCTAGCTCCTATATAATGATGTGATGATGTTTCCTAGCTCCTATATAATGATGTGATGATGTTTCCTAGTTCCTACATAAGGATGTGATGATGTTTCCTAGCTCCTACATAATGATGTGATGATGTTTCCTAGCTCCTACATAATGATGTGATGATGTTTCCTAGTTCCTACATAATGATGTGATGATGTTTCCTAGTTCCTACATAATGATGTGATGATGTTTCCTAGTTCCTATATAATGATGTGATGATGTTTCCTAGCTCCTATATAATGATGTGATGATGTTTCCTAGCTCCTATATAATGATGTGATGATGTTTCCTAGCTCCTATATAATGATGTGATGATGTTTCCTAGCTCCTACATAATGATGTGATGATGTGATGATGTTTCCTAGCTCCTATATAATTATGTGATGATGTTTCCTAGCTCCTATATAATGATGTGATGATGTTTCCTAGTTCCTATATAATGATGTGATGATGTTTCCTAGCTCCTATATAATGATGTGATGATGTTTCCTAGCTCCTATATTATGATGTGATGATGTATCCTAGCTCCTACATAATGATGTGATGATGTGATGATGTTTCCTAGCTCCCATATAATGATGTGATGATGTGATGATGTTTCCTAGTTCCTACATAATGATGTGATGATGTTTCCTAGCTCCTATATAATGATGTGATTATGTGATGATGTTTCCTAGCTCCTATATAATGATGTGATGATGTTTCCTAGCTCCTATACAATAATGTGATGATGTTTCCTAGTTCCTACATAATGATGTGATGATGTTTCCTAGCTCCTATATAATGATGTGATGATGTGATGATGTTTCCTAGCTCCTACATAATGATGTGATGATGTTTCATAGCTCCTACATAATGATGTGATGATGTTTCCTAGCTCCTACATTATGATGTGATGATGTTTCCTAGTTCCTACATAATGATGTGATGATGTTTCCTAGTTCCTATATACTGATGTGATGATGTTTCCTAGCTCCTATATAATGATGTGATGATGTTTCCTAGTTCCTATATAATGATGTGATGATGTTTCCTAGCTCCTACATAATGATGTGATGATGTTTCCTAGTTCCTATATAATGATGTGATGATGTTTCCTAGTTCCTACATAATGATGTGATGATGTTTCCTAGCTCATATATAATGATGTGATGATGTTTCCTAGTTCCTATATAATGATGTGATGATGTTTCCTAGTTCCTACATAATGATGTGATGATGTTTCCTAGCTCCTATATAATGATGTGATGATGTTTCCTAGCTCCTATATAATGATGTGATGATGTTTCCTAGCTCCTACATAATGATGTGATGATGTTTCCTAGTTCCTACATAATGATTTGATGATGTTTCCTAGCTCCTACATAATGATGTGATGATGTTTCCTAGCTCCTACGTAATGATGTGATGATGTTTCCTAGTTCCTATATAATGATGTGATGATGTTTCCTAGTTCCTATATAATGATGTGATGATGTTTCCTAGTTCCTATATAATGATGTGATGATGTTTCCTAGCTCCTATATAATGATGTGATGATGTTTCCTAGCTCCTATATAATGATGTGATGATGTGATGATGTTTCCTAGTTCCTATATAATGATGTGATGATGTTTCCTAGTTCCTATATAATGATGTGATGATGTTTCCTAGTTCCTATATAATGATGTGATGATGTTTCCTAGCTCCTACATAATGATGTGATTATGTTTCCTAGTTCCTATATAATGATGTGATGATGTTTCATATCTCCTATATAATGATGTGATGATGTTTCCTAGCTCCTACATAATGATGTGATGATGTTTCCTAGTTCCTACATAATGATGTGATGATGTTTCCTAGCTCCTACGTAATGATGTGATGATGTTTCCTAGTTCCTACATAATGATGTGATGATGTTTCCTAGTTCCTACATAATGATGTGATGATGTTTCCTAGTTCCTATATAATGATGTAAGGATGTGATGATGTTTCCTATCTCCTATATAATGATGTGATGATGTTTCCTAGCTCCTACCACATAATGATGTGATGATGTTTCCTGTGATGATGTTTCCTAGTTCCTACATAATGATGTGATGATGTTTCCTAGCTCCTACGTAATGATGTGATGATGTTTCCTAGTTCCTATATAATGATGTGATGATGTTTCCTAGTTCCTATATAATGATGTGATGATGTTTCCTAGTTCCTATATAATGATGTGATGATGTTTCCTAGTTCCTATATAATGATGTGATGATGTTTCCTAGTTCCTACATAATGATGTGATGATGTTTCCTAGTTCCTATATAATGATGTGATGATGTTTCCTAGCTCCTATATAATGATGTGATGATGTTTCCTAGTTCCTATATAATGATGTGATGATGTTTCCTAGTTCCTACATAATGATGTGATGATGTTTCCTAGTTCCTACATAATGATGTGATGATGTTTCCTAGCTCCTATATAATGATGTGATGATGTTTCCTAGTTCCTATATAATGATGTGATGATGTTTCCTAGTTCCTACATAATGATGTGATGATGTTTCCTAGTTCCTACATAATGATGTGATGATGTTTCCTAGCTCCTACATAATGATGTGATGATGTTTCCTAGTTCCTACATAATGATGTGATGATGTTTCCTAGCTCCTATATAATGATGTGATGATGTTTCCTAGTTCCTACATAAGGATGTGATGATGTTTCCTAGCTCCTACATAATGATGTGATGATGTTTCCTAGTTCCTACATAATGATGTGATGATGTTTCCTAGCTCCTATATAATGATGTGATGATGTTTCCTAGCTCCTATATAATGATGTGATGATGTGATGATGTTTCCTAGTTCCTATATAATGATGTGATGATGTTTCCTAGTTCCTATATAATGATGTGATGATGTTTCCTAGTTCCTATATAATGATGTGATGATGTTTCCTAGCTCCTACATAATGATGTGATTATGTTTCCTAGTTCCTATATAATGATGTGATGATGTTTCATATCTCCTATATAATGATGTGATGATGTTTCCTAGCTCCTACATAATGATGTGATGATGTTTCCTAGTTCCTACATAATGATGTGATGATGTTTCCTAGCTCCTACGTAATGATGTGATGATGTTTCCTAGTTCCTACATAATGATGTGATGATGTTTCCTAGTTCCTACATAATGATGTGATGATGTTTCCTAGTTCCTATATAATGATGTAAGGATGTGATGATGTTTCCTATCTCCTATATAATGATGTGATGATGTTTCCTAGCTCCTACATAATGATGTGATGATGTTTCCTAGTTCCTACATAATGATGTGATGATGTTTCCTAGCTCCTACGTAATGATGTGATGATGTTTCCTAGTTCCTATATAATGATGTGATGATGTTTCCTAGTTCCTATATAATGATGTGATGATGTTTCCTAGTTCCTATATAATGATGTGATGATGTTTCCTAGTTCCTATATAATGATGTGATGATGTTTCCTAGTTCCTACATAATGATGTGATGATGTTTCCTAGTTCCTATATAATGATGTGATGATGTTTCCTAGCTCCTATATAATGA